>CM043875.1:3324163-3798104 GCA_023846275.1 Vanilla planifolia | reverse complement strand
GATTCCAAGCCCGTGGCGGAACGCCGCTCTTCCAAGATCAGTACCGCACCAGATGTGAGTAAAAGGTTGCAGTAAGTGATGTTAGATTGTCTTTTCCGCTCATGGCATTTCGTTGTTGAATGATGTATAGAAGCAGCCACGGATCGTGAAGGGAAGCGAGGTTCAGGTGCAACTTGCTTCGGTGCAGGAGGAGCTGAAGAAGGTGAAGGAACGACTAACGTTTGAAGAGACAGAGAAAGCCCGGCTTCTTGGGGAGCTGAGTGATACTAAGAAGGCGATGGAGGAGGTGAGTGACAAGCTTGGAGAGGCTCTTTTAGCTCAGAAGAAAGCGGAGGAGCGGTCTGAGCTTGACAAGTTCCGAGCTGATGAACTGGAGCAGTCGGCCATAGAAGCTGCTCAGAGGAGAGAGGAGGAGTGGAGCAAGGAACTGGAAGATGCTCGAAATCAGGGCGAAGCTGATGCGGATGCATTGCTTACTGCTACTCATGAACTCGAGAAGGTGAGGCTTGAACTTGCGATGACTACTGATGCAAAGAATGCTGCGTTAAGTCACGCCGATGATGCAGTGAAGATTGCAGAGGTCAATGCACACAAGGTGGAAATTCTCAGCGGGGAGATAAACCGTTTGAAATCTTTGTTTGACTCTAACCTCGAGAAGAAGGCCAATGAGACGGAAGAGCTGATCAAGAAGCTGGATTCAGAGGCTGAAAATCTGAAGCTTGAACTCGAGAAAGCTAAGGGGGCACAGAAAAGTTTGGTTGAAATGGAAGCTTTGGTCAAGGAGCTGAAGATTGAGTTGACGGAGACAAATAAGGCCGAATCCGATGCAGTCGATCTTGTGAATGAGTGGAAGATGAAGGTGGAGTTGCTGGAATCTCAGTTGGAGGAAGGCAACCTTTCTGAAAAGGCATTGCTGGATTCACTCGATTCTTTAACAAAGAAGCTAGAGGAGAACAAGTCTGCACTCGATGATGCACAATCTGAAGTTGGGTCCCTTAGGGGCAAAGTTGAGGCATTGGAGCTTGAGATAGATAGGCATGAGGTGGAACTTGAAGAATCAAATCACCAACTTGATTTGACAAAGAAGGAAGTATTGGAAGCAGAGAAGTCGGTCCAAGTTCTGAGCTTGGAAATCAGGAGGTTGGAAGAGGAGAAGGCGCAGGCATTGAACAATGAGATGCTGGCAGCTTCAAATGTTGAAAGCCTCACCAAGGAGAACAACAAGCTGGCAATGGAGCTGAAGACCACTAGAGAGGATTCAGAGAAAGCTAAAAAGGCAATGGAAGGCTTAACTTCTGCTTTGCATGAAGTCTCCACAGAAACAAGGGACCTGCAAGAAAGGTTCTTGGTCAAGCAAGAGGAAGTTGAAATTTCCAATGCTGAGGTAGAGAAATTGAGAATAGCCCTGAAGAACACTCAGGAAAAATATGAGGTCATGCTTGATGAAGCTAAGTATGAGATTGCCTGCCTTAAGAAGGCTGTTGGCAAGTGTGAAACAGAGTTAGAAAGCTCAAGATCTGAATGGTTCGAGAAGGAGCTTCAACTCACTGCTGCAATTAAAAATTTAGAGGATGACATTATCTCGGTTAAGTCAGAAATGGATAAAACGTTAGAAATGAACAAGCAAATAAAGGAAGAAACAAAAGCAGCCGAGGAAGAAGCAAAAACCCTTCACGATAAGTTAAGAAAGACAGAATCAGGGTTAATTGTAGCCAGCAAGTCTGTGGAAGAAGCGAAGGAGGAGATCACTTGCTTGAAAACTAGATTGTTGGATAACGAGAACGAGCTTCAAAGCATCACTCAAGAGAACGATGATCTCCGCATTCATGAGACCGCTGCTTCCAAAAAAATCAAAGAGCTGACCGAATTGCTTGCCGAATTTTCGATCATCAAGAACGAAAACATTGTCGACATAAGAGGCAATGCATCTCACAGAGATAATGGCGAACTTTCAATCAGCGAAAAAGAGTACGACATATTGCCAAAGACAGTACAAGTCGTCGAAGATAAAGTTACTAAACCTAAAGCAGGGAGTTCAGAGTCACTGTCCGAAGAATCACAAGAAGTTTTTGCTGAGGACATGAAGCCAAAGGACCACGTATTAGAAAATACTTCGTATGAAATACCTACGAAGACCGAACAACTGGTCTGTGAAGGTCGAGAAACCATGGAATCTGCAGACGAAGAGTTGCTCTTGAAGATTGAGAACAACTACCTGGATCAGACAAATGGAGAGAACGGAGAGAATGGCAATACTTCTCCTACCAAGCAGCATCAGCAGCAGCAACTGCAGAAGCAGAAGAAAGCTCTACTGCGTAAATTTGGCAGCATGTTGAAGAAGAAAAAGGGTAACACCAAATAGCAGCTCCCCATAACTGATCCCTTGTTCTGCAATTTTATCATCTCATTGCTTGCTGTGATCCTTAATTTACATGGTTCCAGGTTATTGTGATGACTTGTTTGTAGTTTTTGTGCCTTCTAAAAACTGCAAGAATACTGGAGCTGTATTGCAAAAACTATGGTGCTGCATACTTATATCTTCCAATCAGATTGAACGTGATGTGTAATTGTCTTGTCTTCTATATGTTCTCTTATAGTTGATGTGTAAGCTTTGAGATGCATTGCACAATCCAGTTTTGGTTCAATCTATTTGCTGTTATGTTTATTAGATTGATGGGTTGTATCTATTTGTTATGACATCAAGTTTTATAATTAAAATTTTAGTTCTAACTTTTTTTTTATTGCATATGAATAAAAAAGATAAATCTAAACAAGAATTTGTAAGAGATTTATTATTACCTAAAAATTTTTTCAAAATTTTTTAATCCTTCTTTCATGTAAGAGATTTATTATTTTGAAACTATACGATTTGCAAAGTGTTTTACTTTATCTATTTATTAAAAAATCAAATAATATTTTAGTATTTTATAATATTAATGACTGAAACCCGACGGTTGACCACAGCCAGGTGGACGACATGTTACAAAACAGCTGAACTGGTCGAAGCAACAGTATCGCATAGGAGAACGAAGGAGAAGGGAGGAAACTCACGTCGTAGGAGTCGTCGTCGAAGGTATGGAAGACGCCGGAGCATCCCCGGACGGCTTCGGCGATGATGTGGTTATCCAAGGGTTCAGATTTGAACCACTTCACCCTCATGTTCTCGCTAAATGACGATTCATTCGCGTCCCGTAAGTGCACACGAGGCGTTCGATCAATTGCGTTTGAGAAACTTTTGGTAGAATCGGAAAACGGAGGCGTGAAGGAATGGGAGATGACCCCGTGAAAAGGTGGCCACGTGAATGTCGTAGCCGCGGAGGAGGAGGAGGTCAACGAAAGCGGATCCCAGCCGGCTCGTGGCACCCATGACGCAGGCGGCCTGTCGTGCGATCTCGGCAGCCATGCCGACGAGGCCGGAGAGTTGGGAGCTGAAGAGAAGCTTCGTATTTATAATGGGTTCAAATTTCACATGTGATAATATTTAACATAATTAAAAAAATTCATATTAATGTATAACTGAAACAAATATACTACAAAAAGAATATGTCTATTTGATATTAAGTATTGTCTCTCAATAGTATCATAGTTTACTATTGATAACAAAAGTGTGCAACTCATAAACCATGTCATCTCATAACTTAGACAACTAATATATCTATTTCCTCTCATTTGATTGTACTTGCTTTTGTAAATGTGGAAAAATAAAAGGTGTAAATCAATGAAATCTAAAAATAAATAAATAAATAAATAAATAAAAACTAAGCAAATACTATTTTAATGATAAAAAAATAATACTAATTATATGAAAAATTCTATAACATTGTATGTGTAATCTTTTTTTTCTCTTTTTATCATATATCATGTTGATTATAAGACAATAAATTCTTTATTTATCATTAACTCTTTTAAAATATTATAAAAAAACAATTTCAATCCAAAATAAAGCCAGAGTGATAAGCAATTTTAATCTCTATAGACCAATTATATCACACATAGTAGTCACACAACATAACTAAAGTAAGAATCAACATTAATCACAATGACCTGATAAAAGAACTAAATTCAATCCTATTGGATATAATTTCACATCACTTAAGCAAAGGACATAGGAAAAATTAAAAATTCACATTTATTTTAATATTTATGACATATAGATATCATTTGTAAGTTGATATTTTTTTTGTAATATAATCTAAATCATATTATAAAAATAAGTCACATCATATTGTCAAATATGTTTAAAGTTTAAATATCATAACATGAGATGATTAATGTAAGAGCATTTAGTAGATTATTAGTAAATAGGTGTAGCATGTTAGTTGACCTAAAATCATCAAATGCACTTATTAGGTGGATTTATCTACTTTTAGTATGAATAATATGATATCAATGATACTTATAACAAAAGATATACCTCTGTCAATATGAATTGTTATAGACAAGAAAAAAGAGAGATTTTTATAAAACTAATTTGATTTGTATTAGTAGTTACTTCTGATGTGAATCCATTTGAAATTAATCATGTGAGTAATATTGATAATTTGATAATAATACAATTTTGACACCTTAACTTTTTCAACTATGACATCATTTTTAATACCATCATTATGTTCCTTATGAGATGTTGAACATCTTAGCACTATATTACTAAGATGTTTTATGATTTTAATATTTTGGTCATATTTTTTGCTCTTTTTATTTTAATGATTTTTTATTCATTGAAAACTAAAAGAAAATTATAAATTTCTAATTTATGTATTTATCAAATTCAGGTTATAACTTCGAGAAAAATTACAAGCAATAAATAGTTAATAACTTGACTATATTTTGACATTTAGGCCCATAACGTAGTTTAATATTTGTTTCATCACATCCCATATATAGTGTCCTTATGTATGACATCCTCCCTTCTCCCCTCCAATGTCGATGCATTTCTGTGCCCTAGGATTTCCCTCCCATAGTTGAATTCTCTGGGGAGTCTTATCACCAACAACAAGAAGTAGTGACCATCATTAAGAGTTTGATAGATTTGAGGAGATATGATTTATATAAGTGGCAAATTAGGTAAGGTGAAAAACAAGAAAATATTTTTTTTATTCCTCATGGTTTATCATCAAAACTTTCTAATTTATGGTATGAGTAAAAATATTTATCTTAATTAAGTTTTTATTTGATTATTAAAATGATTAAGAAGGATATTTGCTCGAGATTTGTTAGCTAAAGTTTCAAAAAATGAACAAATCAAGGTGAGAAAACATATTTAAAAAAAGAAAAAGAAAAAATCATTAATTTAAAATGAGTCATGCAATGAAGAAAACACAAATCATAGTAAATTAAAATTTTGTAAATTCTTTGTATTAAGCTAAGGCATAGATTGCTTGACAAACTGAAATTGAGAAAAAATCTTAGCTAGTAATAAGGCCATGCATGAAAAACGGATAGAGCGAGACGTCATAGGTGACGAGTAGGTATAGGTTGAGCAGATCAACCAGGTTCCATAGGTTAGTGCCAGTCACGTGGGTGTTGGATTAGTTTAGACTACAACAACGGTGATTGACGACGAGAATATGATAACAAACAATGGCAAACAACCTTGGTAAGATGGTAGACAATGGTAGATGGTGGTGGAAATCACAAACTACTCAATTTTAAGTAATTTTTAGCCAAATTTTGTATATATAAAATTATTAGATGACTCCAAAATATGCTTGAAAAATAACAAAGATGATCGTAGGAAATATAGAGTGTTGTAGTTGACCCTTATAGTTGACAAATGTGATTAATTAAAATAGGATTAGACTCTGGTATAGTTTCGAGTTTGAATTAGACTAGTACGACACCAGCATGTGTGTGTTTATGAGCTAACGTTAGATAGTCATGTGTCACCATTTTTCTTACTTCTATTTATATCGTACTATAAGATTTACTACCATCGTATTGTATGATCATTTTTTAAAAAATTTCTACAATTTCATAAATTATTTTTTAATAAAATTCATGATTATTTTCTCAAATTTATCATTCCTTCCTTAGTGTCATCAATCATTTCTATTATTTTAAATTTCAACAATTCATGAATTTAAATTCATTAAAATTATTTTTTTCCACTTTTAGGATACTACAATTCCTTCATCATAAGAATTTCATCTTCAAAATTTAGATCAATCTTATGATTATCTTTTATCCTTATCAAGTTCTTCTAAGTACTTCAAATCATGAACTAGTTCTTATACTCAATAAATTACAACTTTTGTCACCAATTTTCATTTATTTGTCAAATATCACATATACTATTTATTTACTATTATAGAGGTTTCCAATCAATCATGTCTTTAAAGAATAATTCACGATTTCTTATTTATATTATTATCTCATCCTCAATAGAGTATAATTATGAAATTTTATTTATCAATTAGTATTTCTTTTTAGGATGTTCATTTAGTATTTCTTTTTAGTATTTCTTTCATGCATCAATTACACTTTAGTTCAATGAATAACAATTGAGCATGTATGCAAAATTTTATTCAAATGCTAATAATTCTTTTAAAGATCCACATATATATCATATCCTTGATTAAGATTTTATTTATACAATAGGATGATAATTCTTTCATATATTACATAGTTTTCAACAAACATCACATATTTTTCTAACTAATTTATAATGCTCGTAGGTTAGTTGAAAGAACTACTATCATTTCTTTGTTGTGTTTTTGTTATCCTTGGATACCTTTTATTTTTGTGGACACTCTCTAGCATAGTGTCCATTGCTTCCACAATTGTAACATAGAACCTTTTTCTTCAACATACTTTCCAATGAAATTTTCCACAAATTTAATATTAAAAAGCTTTTTATGTTTCCTTCTTTATTGATTGATGATCCTCTTTACCGTTATCATCTTTGATTTTAATTTATTGCTAGTTTTCACATCTCTAATGGATATTCCTTAACAATATATCCAATTTGATTACAAACAAATAGTTAATATTCCTTTTCCTACATTCATATGTATTTTGCCACATATTGCACATTTTGATGGCACTCTAATGATAGATTGATTTCTTGTTTCTATCATCTTGATCTTCTCGCATTCAAACATCTTTTGGACATGATTATTTTTTTGCTTTGTTTTCTCCAATTTCTATATTCTTCCTCATAACTAATATCAATATCTCTTTATAATTAAAAGAATGTATG
The DNA here is from genome assembly GCA_023846275.1 of Vanilla planifolia. Classification (NCBI taxonomy): domain Eukaryota; kingdom Viridiplantae; phylum Streptophyta; class Magnoliopsida; order Asparagales; family Orchidaceae; genus Vanilla; species Vanilla planifolia. The sequence continues at coordinate 3,790,906 of CM043875.1, read as the reverse complement.
ACATGTTTAATAGTGTCTTATCTTATCTTGGAGCATATAACATTTCTATTTCTTTGATCCAACCAACTTTAGACTAAACTTTAACAACTTGGATATCAATTGTTGGAATTCAATGCTTGTGGTCCATCTCATATATGGCCTTGAAAGGTTTCTTTAAATTATTGTATTATTAACCCTTAATCTTTATGTTTATTTGATGATAATAAATCTTAAGTATTTCTAATGAATTTGATTTAGTGAATTGTTAGATTCGAAATAATTGATGCTTGTATTCATAGAAGAATTTAAAAAAGAAGATAAGCTAAAATGAAATCTCATGAAAAGAATCTTGGTGGAAGTGACAAACCACTAAAAAATATTTTTTGACATTAATTTTAGGTTTTTTAAATTTATTTTTAGAATGTTAAGTTTGATTAAAATTAATTTTATAGAGCATAAAAATATTAATTAACTTTGAACTCTAATATCCTTGATCACTATCTTTGATTCAATATTTAAAATATATATTTCTCAAACATTTGATTAATATCTTTAAAATTCTATTATTTAGTAATGATTTAAATAAGAAATTTAGAATATAATAAAAATAAAAAAAACCTAATTACCTTCCTAAATAATTCACTCATCGTTCGCTGGTTGTTACAGTGTTTTAGGTTGGTCAGGGAATGAATTAATCCCAAACCCATTCGAAGCACTCATATGGAGCTCGAATCGAGAACCTATTATTCGATTCAGCATTATTAAGTTATAAGTACTAGTAGGTGTGAACTTTCGAATTGTAGGAGTAACATGAGCCATCCAATCATGCATTTTTGTGATCGAACGATCATCGTCGTATCTCATTTTCAAACTCCTAATTCTTTTAGCCGTCCGATCACGCAATGTCATGATCGCACGTCCATATTTCTTTCACTCGATAAGTTAAATCTTGTAGTTAGATCGTGACTCTGATTTAACGGCCCAAAACAAGTGGATGTGTCCGAGAAGCGCAAATTGGATTTTGTTTGTTCGATTGCAAGATTTTAGTGATCTAGCGGCCATGGTTCAGTTCGACCCAACAGCTCCAGCACAGTGGCACTTTTATTCGTTATTTCTAGTTGTTGGGTGTTTTCTTAAATTATTAATTTTCTAAATTGAAAACTGTAGAAGCAAAAAATTTAAATGACTAGTATAGGTGTTTGGCAAGTACTTTTAGTTGTTAGAAGATGTTTATAAAAAGGAGAATTTTTTAGCAAATTTTTTGATAAAAACTTTTACAAAATTTTAAAGAAGAATTCTCAAGTCATGACCTTAAAGTAATTAGTAGCTATTGCTAATAGTCGCCCCCTTACGATATGCCTATCTTCAATGAAATACAAATTTCTTGATTCATCTTCCAATCAGCTAAGCTCTCATTTTCTTATTTTATAACTGATTAAATTGAAATAGTTGTCTTATTAAATATTTTGTTAATCATAGAAATTTATTTGTATAGATTTTTATCTTTGTTTTCTTTTTTTTTTTGCCAATTCTATTTTGATTGTAAGGCTATTATAGCATGTTTTATGTTCTTGTTGTAAGAGTTTAGCCAATCCATTTTTTAACAAAAGGCTTATATATTGTGATTTTGTGCCTAATTTTTATCGAGAGTGGATATAGGTTTTATTTTAAGCCAAATCACCTAAAAATCGCTTGAGTACACATTCAAATTTTTGTACCATATTATTTCACTATTTTTAAAGTTTTATTATCAAAATAAAAAATAACATATTTTAAAAAATTAATATTTTTTAATTTTAGCAATTCACCTCCCTTGTTGAACAACATTTCATTTTATTTCTTATCCTTTATTGTTGCCAATACATACCCTTATAGTAAAAGTTCAGCATAACTCTTCTCAAGTCATATCTAGATTTTGTGTCTCCTCCAAGTAATACTTTTGTTTCTTCCTCCACCATTGACTTTTATTTCAAGTGTTTCTTGTGTTTTTGGCACATCATATTGTCATATAACATCTCCACTCTTTCAAACCAATATTCTACTTGTAAAGAGTCAAATTCAAGGATTTGCTTTACTAATAGATTTATTTGCTAACACTCCTTCTGTTCTTTGTTTGTTGTTGATTTGAGTTTATATATAGTTTGTACTCTTGCATCATCATTTCATTTGGATTCTTCTCCCTTCTAGATTATTTACCTTTTACTATGTCATTGGTACTTGATACATCCTCCACAAAATTTGTTACATTTCTTAAACTCCATATTTATAATTCAACCACAACATAGTGAAGTTTTTTTATAATTCATTTTAATTTAATTATATATAATTAATCAATCATAACATTATTTTAGATGTAAAAATCATATCATCTCCATGAGCTTTTCAACAAATCAAGTAATCATATCTCACTTTATTATCACAAAATTTTTTCAAATTATATAAAGCATTTTTACTATATATCTTTCCTCTATTTCATCTATCTCTCTAAATTTTCTTTTATGCAGATTGTATTATATGATTCTGATATTCATATTGTACAATAAATAGATGTTACTCTTTATTTACAAGATCTTGTTTGGTCTGATCTAACCTTTTTATTTTTTTCTCCTTATAATTGTACATGTACATTTGTATTATCCATACTCTAAGATCTACATGGTCACCCATAAATCTTATTGGTTTGATTCTACTTGCCAAAACTAAAGGCTTATACTATTATAATTTTTCTTATTCATATTGTTTGATCCTTTTTATCCTAAGCATTTCTTCTCTTCCAGATAATAGTCTATATGATTATTATCAATCTTCATATCTCATCTCATCGTATGATACAATTCCATATACATTTTTTTATAGTATTTTCATTACTTTTATCTATTCTTTATTATCTAAATAATAGCTATGATCCATTTTGTATTTTAATTGACTCATATGGTCATACTATATAGTAATATTATATCTATGATTTGGTATTTTTAATTTGTTCTCCACTTATATTATCATACTTTATGATGGTTTGATTCATATAGATAATTCAATCCAATAGTGTTTTTGTCTAAAATATTTTCTTTGTTTATCATATTATATTTTTTAATTATGTGGTATCATATGATATGATAAACCTTTATTTACTTAGTTTATTTATTCATTTGTCATAACACTATTCTGTACATCATATGTTACAATTTTTTGTTTTGCTTAAGTTTCATTTATTTTTCTTTGATTGTATTATTTGATCTATTTGTATATTAATTGCTTTTATAACAGCGTACTACATGAGAATCTATTATCGTATTATACGAGAATGTGGTATAATACTGTGTGATTTTTCTTAACTATCTAAATTCCTCTTTTCTCTTCATTTCAAACTTTTTTATAGCATACTTCTTAAGCAATTTGATTAGAATTTTAGCAATAAATTTTACCTCATTACTGTAAGAGGATTTATTCTTAGATATAGATGAACCCTTAAAGCTAAAACTTCTTCTTTTGCTTAAGCTAAGCCTTTTCATTTCTTCTCCTTGCTATCCTCATCTCATGGGTCAAGATTTCTCCAAGAAGCTCATCCAAGGAGTGATGTTCCAAATTTTTGGATGCTTTGATAACAGTTATTAAGGGATTAAACTCCTTTGGCAACATACTTAAAAATTTATTCACTTATCCATGTTAGAAAATTCTTTACCAAGATTAGAAAGACATTCATAATATATAAATATGGTTTTAATGGTTTCATTAGTATCCATATGAAACAACTCATACTCATGCATAAGAAGATTGACTTTGGATTCAATCTGAGTGGTTCATTTATGTTTCACCTCAAGTTTTATCCAGACATCATGTGTAGTTTTCAAATCCATAACTCCATTAAATTTATTGATTGATTCACCACATGAAAAAAATTTAAAGCTTTAGTATTAAGTTAAACTTTATTCTTTTTTTGAGTCACTTAATTCTTTTTTAACTAAAACATTGTCAACATTTTTCATGAGAAATTCAAATTCATTTTCAACTACATCCCAAAATTTCAAATCAATTGATTCAAGAAAATTTACTTGTGATATTTTTAGTACAAACAAAATTCGCCCTTAAAAAGTGGTGGATAAACCAAAGAATCACCTTTTAAAAGTTTTTTAATTAATTTTGTTTTATCTTAAAGTTTAAAATTTATATAATTCATTCCCTCTTATGAATATCACGCTCCTTCCTATACAACAAAGAGTACACAAAGAAAATAGAAGATTTGGGAGATATGACTTAATTAAATTATGTTTTGTAGCTGATAATAGTAAGTCAAAGATGGAATCTAGTGAAAAAAGACTACATTGTATAGAAGATGAATGATTTTATAAATGCATAAGCTGATTTAAGCTTGAGGGATAAATGAAATGTTTACTTTTAAAGGGTTAAGTTATATGGCCATAGTTTATCCCTAGCTTAGAGTTGTATCTATGTTAGTGTTAATCTCTTCAATTTTGCTAAGAGTGGTGACAGAGACATAATAAGTAGAGGTAAGTATGATTTCTCCATTACTGTATCTAGAGGATCTAACAAAAGTCAACAATTAACATGCCCCTCACTCCATTGATGTATATTTTACTTTTTTCAAAATTTTTCTAATTACAATATTATTTAACTATGGAGAACCTCACTCTTTCATATCTTATCATATATTTGATATATTATTTATGATACCAAAATAAATGAAAAACTTATCATTAGTTAAATTACATATTGAAAATGAAATTAAAGCTAATAAGTGTGTAAGGGAATATTGAAATCTAGGAAAAAGTTTTTTTTACCTAGTTTATAATGTTATTGTTATCAGTTTGATATTATATTAGGTATATATTCATTTTATAAATATTAGGTTAGTATTGATTTTATCTTAAAGAAGTAAAATTAAGAACCTTAGATGGAGAGAAGAAAGTTTATATTGGAAAAAGAAAAAAAACTCTATGTCATATTCATGTTGAAAGCACAAAAATTGTTATTTAAAAGAATAGAATAGTTATTGTTATGTGTAGCCATTATAGATTGAAAGTTTGGAAAGCCACAAGATATACCAGTGGATTGTGATTATCTATGTGTTCTTAGAAGAATTACCCAGGCTTCTTCCTAATAGAAAATTTGAATTTGAAATTAAATTGATGATAATAGCTAAGTCTATATCTAAACCTCTTAATAGAATGACACTAATTAAGTTATAAGAAGTAAATGTGCAAACCCAAGATTTATTAAATAAAAGTTTCATTTGACTTAATGTGTCTCCATGAGAAGCACTGATGTTATTTGTAAAGAAGATAATAATATTTTATTTAAGAATATTTTTAACAATCCATAAGATGTTAAGGCATAATTTTTAATCATATCAACATCCTTAAACATAAAATAAACCATCAAAACATTTCATATTCACATTCAGAATTTATATTTCCAAAATTATGTTTATATTTTATTAATAAAAGAATATATATAATATTTTTATATCTAAAACTATTTCACAAAAGATGTCACATCATACATTTCACATCAACTAATATCTATCATAAACAACATAGTCTAAAAGTACAAAACTTACACATCTTTGATAAAAAGAATTATTAAGTTCTTTTAGGTGCTACTCAGATCCCTATCTCATAATAAGACAAAAATATAAATAAATAGTGAGCTACCCATAGTTCAATAAATAAATTATTATTTATAGATAATATTATGAAATATAATATAATAATAATAAATCTCATACTAGGAAATAAAAAATAATAAATCACATGACATTTGTGTAATATATATAAAATTAAAGAAGAATTAACAACATATATCACAGCATGTAACAACTAATGACTAGTATGTAAACATATGAAAAATGTGAAATGTATATTATGTAAAGACATGTAAATATGTTTAGATACACTTAATTTATGCTCATTTCTATTCACATTTGAATCCATTGCTTTTATTTAAAGGCATATCTTAATGCATTATCTTTCTATTATCATGTTTTATTTCTGTGCATAACTTATCTATAATTTTCTTTTTCTTATATTATATTTTTATTTTTATTATTCGTCATATATTAAATATTTTTATCTATCTCATATACATTCTCATTTTATAATGACCCATACTTTCTCTTAATTTTTCCTAATCTATTATACTTCCATTATCAAGGAATTATATTTTTCTTTTATTTCTATTTTCATTTTGTATCATATTATCATATCTAAACACCTACCAATAGTCGTAATATATCTAGTTAGAAATTATATTATTTTATATCATACATACACATCAAGACAAAATAGTAGTGATGACAAAGTTCAATATAAGGCCATAACATAGTACTGCCAATATTTGAGTAATTGAATTTCATCATCTTTTCAAAGCCTTATAGAAAGTATTAGTGATATAAAAGAATGTGGTATATGATGCAAACTTGATTTACTATGCTAATAGTGTCTTTTTTTCTATTTAGATAGTAGTCATCATCACTTATTTATATTATTGGCATATGATGTCATTAAGAAAAAATTTTCTTTTATGACTTCATAATAACATATAATTATGCCTTTATTTTTTAATAAAATCAATAATGATATTAAAATTCATCTTTCACATCATAGACTATCGACATACTTGCATCTTATAAGGTTTATATTATATCATCTATAATATTGCATCCCTTTTTTTTCTTTTTTTATTTATTTTTTCTCTTTTTATATTTTGACATCAATTTATAGTAATTTTTTCTTATATTTCTATGCCTAAATCTTAATATTAGACATATAGCTAAATAAGATATAAAAATGATACATTTTATTAGAAAATGGGTGCAATAAAAAACTTATATTATGTTATAAAGATTATTATATTATAGTTAAATAAATTGATTTATTTAAATATTTTGAGATCAATAATTTACTTATATTCTTTTATCTTAAAGTTTATGGCTACTCATGTAGCCTCTCTTAGTTTATATTTGGCATAATATATTGTTCTAACGTTATGTTAAATGTAGCACCGGCTAACGACACCATGGCCGGAGAATCACCAGTTCCGGCTAACGCCAACGCTGGCGAAAGATCTGTAGTCGCCGGGCTTGTGGTGAAGAACAACCAAAACATTCGGGCATTCCTACTTGCCGCGTCTTCTGAGAAGAAGCACCTTCCTGGGGAGCTCCAAGATATCGCCTCAGATCTGGCTTTGCGGAGCCAAGTCCCTTATCGATCGCTACGCGCCGTTTGGTCGGCTCTTCCAACCGACGCAAGGCCCTCGATCTCGAGTCTCTTCAGCGATGTGGAATTTCTTTTCTCGAGTCCCAAACCCAGAGAGAAGGTGAGAGTACAGCCCTTCTTGACATGGTATACCTAGAATCTTTGTTTTCCTTTTTCTACTCTTCTATAAGTAATTCTTGGAATTGGTAGAGTGAGGAGCTGAAGAAGAGGTTGAAGAAGTTAGCGGACATGGCGGAGAGGAAGGAATACGATGAGCTTGTGAAAGATGTTGCTCCAAGAATGGAGAAAACGGAGCCATTGTCGTCCTATAAAGATCAGATTGGGTTTGGTAAGGCCTTGTTTCTACATAAAAATTCAGGAAATTACACAAATTTTCAACGCTTGAATAGGACACAACGGGCTTTTATTTCCTGATAAATTATTTGTTCCTTAAGTTGAAGAAATGCTGACTTGTTGTCCTGAACAAGATCTTTTGTTGGCAATTGACGAAGCGTGCTTGTTTTGGTGCATCTACTTTCTCTGATTTCTCTGATTAATGAAGAGCTAAGCTTAGCATTCTTCTGTATTGTTTAGAAAGGACTAACCGTTTAATTTACACTGTTTTTTTTTTTTTTTTCACTTATCACTTTAGTCTTCTTAGGAGTCTTTTTTTGTAAGCGTAATGCAGAAAGAACCCTTGTGGCAGGATGTAGGATAACCGCCGAAACATGTAAAAATTAGAAATGATAGCGAGTCTGATGCTCTCTATTTGCAGAACTGCCAGTGTGACTTGCTATACTAGTTGGTAAAGAGCAGGTGATTGCAAATTTATTGAGAGTGAAAGATCAGAATGGCCAATTCATTCATTTTAAATGTTCTTTGGGGCTGCTTGCTTTCTGATAACTTGATAGTATACTCTTAATTTATGGTAAATTTAGGCTGTTAAGTTGAGTGAAATCTTAAATATTTCTTAAAAATCTATTTTAGTTCAAATTTGAAGTCATTTGGATGCCTCTCAACCAAATCTAAAGTAGTTTGTCTCACTTATGAGCATCTCGATAGCACTAATATTGAGATAGTTCAGAACCAAGCAACCTCTTGAAATACTTGGTTTTGATTGAATAATAATTTTTTGTTTAGTGCCCATTAAAATAGCAATTTATGGGCACCTTGCTCCATGTTTATAAGTTTATAATCTTCCTAGTTCAAGTTGCAATGCCTTAGGACAAACTCTACACCCATCTTATGGAGTATACAAAGCAGATTTTCTATAAAGCTTAAAAATTCTTCTGTAGTCGATGCTCATGATAGAGTATACTGTTACCAGCTTTTGCAAGTCATTTATGTTGGTCATGTGTGATAAAAATAACCTAATGCTAAGAGGAAAGGAATAAACTACAGAAGGTTATTTCCATGGTTCAGAAAAACAAATTTTGAATACATATTTGTGGTTTATCAAACTTTCAATGTTGAATACTTGCTGAGTAATGATATCAATTGAAAAGTTAAGTGCAGTGGATTCAATTATCCACTGGTTACAGCAAATTTGAATAATAACAGGATGCAAGTGTACATTTAAACTGATTGTGGAAATGAAATTGAACCATTGCAATTCTGGGAAAATTTCCTAAACTTGTAATAAACAATAGTTTTGCTAGATGGACCCTTTTGCCTCGCATGCTTTAAGAATGATTTATTATTTAGCTTTATGCTATAGTTGTATCAAGATTCTATGGTATGTTTGTTGAATGCTTTGTTTGAAGCTGAAAGTACACACGTGAAGAAGTCTTAGGGTTGTTCATATTAGCACAATGGCTTGAAAGTAGCACTGATTCTAGAGGCAATTTGCTGATTTATAGATGGAATCAACCAAATCTAGGTCAAAAGTTAACTTTATTACTGTGATTTTTGAAAAATGAATCAATCATCAATATACTAAGCTACTATTTTCCTTCCATTTCATTTAAGCTATGGTTGAGAGGCACAATCATGATTAAGATAGTTGAATGATGGATGTGCATAATCAATAAAAACAATTAAAAACCTTTATCTCTTAAATGTGGTTGAATATGTGAGTCCGCATGATACCATAACACTTTTTGCATGTAGCTCATCATTAAGTTATTTCTTATAATTTCTTTCCACTAATTTTTGTTCATCTTTCCCCCTTATAAGATGAAATTTCAATAACTCACCCATTTGTGGAGCATTTCCTCACTAATCTTCTTTTGTATGCATTTTGTAGATGATATTCCATATCATACAACCATTCTTCTCTAGTATACACTTCATAGGACAAAATTCAATATTATAAAATATTATTAATCTCATTGTAATTAAATAGAACATATTTTTAATGTTGAGAGGATCTTTTAATCACATAATATCTTGAAGCATTCCCTTCTTTTCATTCAACTTAGTTGAATCCTATTGATCATATTCCCATCATTTCATTTATTTTGGGGTATGTCCCAAGATAAGGAATACTATTATTCTTAAATATTCTATGATCTCTAATTGTCATTTTGTTATTTATACTTTTACACTAATTTCATTGTGACATTTTTACATATATATGCCACCTAAATCTTAAAATATTATTAAATTTTAACCTATAAACTATCAATACCTAACTCCTAAATATTAATTAGGTACTTTAATCTAGTTTTAGAATTCAATATGAGTTTTTTAAAAATCGTTATTAGAAGATCAACTACTTTCAAGTTAAGACAATATATTGGTAATGTTAAAAATTTAGATGTTATACATGTAAATAATACATTTTTAAGTATTACATATATATAACCTCCTCTTTTAAATACCAACAAATTAAAGATAATTAGATGAGTTTTAGAAATCCTTTTTTCTAATAAGTATAATTTTTATAATTCAACGTAAACTTTTTTCACTTTTTGTTGCTTTTTTTTTCAACCATGCTAGTCCAACTTGTCTTTATCAATTTTCCATCCTTTTGCTAAAGCAATTTTCATGTCTATTGCACCAACATGTTTTTTGAGCAATGCTCTTTAAATTATGTTCTTGATCTTGAAATCTTGGCTTTCTTAGCAATTATAGTTAATCCCTATAAAGAAGGGATTAAGTGGAACATAATGAACAAGATGGTAGAGTCGTGGGAGCTTACCTTAATTTGTCCCAATAATTTAATCCTCTTGTAGTTTGGTCTCCAAGTTGCAATTTTTTCATACACCAATCTTTAGGTTGGTTGTGCTTGGTCGTTAATTCGTTGGTTTTTAATCACAACCTATTTTCATTTTTGCTTATTGAGATATTCATTTCCTCTTAAAGAAGGATAAAATAGGGATAACAAGGTGATAGGTTGGGTCATATCATGGAAACTAGTGCTTGCTATAACTCAATTTGAATTTTTCATTCCCCAACTCTCACATAGTTGAACTTGGTTTAAACTTGACCAATCTTGAACTGTATTCAGAGCTATTCTGGTAGTAAAGGTGGAATATGCATAAGATATTCATTAAATTCCTGTAGAGAAAGTAGGAGAAGATGCATATGAAATATGAAAGTTTAATCCCAAGTACAAATTTTATTTAAATCCTTGCTCAAAGAATCAACAAATTAAATTATTTTAATTAATCTTTATTGGTATATGACTAGTCTTTGTCACCTTTATCCTAAACCTAATGCAATTTGCTTTATTTTTTTATTATTTTTGATCTCATACTTGTCCCATCAACCTAAACTTTGGTTCGAGTAGAGTTAGGTTAGATTTTTTGCAAAATGGTTTGAAATTGCTATACTCATTTTAAAATGCTTAATATGTGTTGCACATGCTTCTAAAGCTGAAAAACATATTTACATGCATAAGATTTTACCAACATGGATAAACATGCTTAATATGTGTTGGTTTGCTTTGTTTTGGATTCGATTCAGCTCAAAGATATTTTTTTACTATGATGGCATTTTGGTAACTTCATAGATGATTTAGGATAAAAAAATTGTAGATTGGTTTTATAATAATCCTTTGGGAATGATTTTGGAATTTTTTTGAGAAAATTTTCTTAGTTTTTTTTGAAGTTTTTTAAAACCAAGATAATGATGTTTTATGTAATTCCAACAAAATTTGTGATTTGGAAGGTGTGAACAATAAAATTAGAAACTGTCATGAAGTATTCTAGAATTTTGAGGATTTTTTTTAATCTTGGTAGTGTTTTCATTATTTATGCCCTTGATGGTTTTTTATGTAATTGCAAGGTTTGAGCTTTGGGAAGTGTGCTTAGCAATTTCAAAATGGTACAACCACGTTTTGAAATTTTGAGAAATTTCCCTAAAATTTTCCATACCCATCTAGTTTTTCTTGCATGGTTTAGTTTAGATTCATGAAGGCAGTGATTGGCTAGCATTGGCATATGAGGAAAACAACGAGTTTGAGGGGCATCGATAGTGGGAAGGCTAGTTCAATGGGAGTAGTTGTTGATGTAGTTAGGTTTGGAGCAACATTAGTAAGTCGACGGTCAATGATGTTGAAGTGGCTTGCTTTGTAGATTCAAACTTTAGAGTGAATCTTTTTCAAATTTTGTTAAAGGACCCACCTTGAATTATGAAAGAGTTACTTGGAGAGGGGTGAGAAGATCATCCATTAGGGAGATCTTGCTTGTAGAAAGATTAGAGATCTAAGAGAGTTTAGGTTGATAAGATTTTGGGAGATATAGATCTAAGTCATGATTATGCTTGAAAGTTCAGAGGGCAAGAGTGTTTACCATTAAAGGTTAGATTAAGAGTTATCTCTTGTACATAGTGATGGTTAAGGCTTTTCTAATAAGAGATTAATTTTTTCTATTTCCTTGAGTATCTTATTTTTTTATTTCAATTTAATCAAGAGAAAGAAATAGTGTATCAAGAAGTCAATTGTGTTGATTTTTAAATGTACAAGAGAGACATCCTTTAGAAGGTGTGTTGTATATTTTTTCTAAAGTTCTTTGTTCATTCGATCGATCTCAACACCTATAGGCATTGGTTTCATTCTCAAAAGAGTTTGGGTTGGAATATGAAGTACGTCATCTCTCTTCGAGATATCCCATGGGTTATAACTCATGAAGAATGTGCATCTTAAAATTATTCAATGATACGTTATGTTTTGTTCATTTGTAGAAATGTATTCCAACATGCCATGCATTACTTGTAATCCCAAGTATGCCAAACAATACCTTGTAAGTGGAAAGTATCTATGGAGGGAAAAACAAATCTTTAGTTGTCAATCCACATATTAAATTTCTCCACATTCACCTTTTTGTCATAGGTTGGTAAATTGACCTTTGTCTCAACTTTAAATGGTCATGGACAACTCTCGTTGTTCAAAGGGGCCTGTCTCGCTTTGTCACCCTCCTCTTTTTCTTATTGTAGGTTGGAGTTAGCCTTCACTTATGTTGTTGCCATAGCATGGGTCATAAGAGGATATGGGGATTTATTTCTTTTTAAAAAATTATAAAAGGCCCCTTGTGATTATAAATGAGTTCCTTTTGAGGATTGTTAGATAGTGTCATCTTAGTTAGGATTCGATGTGGATATGTTAGGATTAAGTAGGAAAGAAATCTTTGTGAGGTCTAGAATTGGGAATAATGCAATGAGAGAGAGAAAGAGAGAGTATATAATATTGTTTAGGATTATTCTCATCATTGAGAGATATTGAGAACCAACACTGAGAGAATCTACGAGGATATTTTGTGATTGCATTGGGAGTTTATGTTTTTGGTCTACTACAAGGCTTAAGAGCTTGAAAGGGCTAGAGTGTTTGCCACTAAAACATGTATTGATATAGAATTTTTTATTCTTAATTGTTGGTTAAGGTTTTGTTTCTAATAAAAATCAAGTTTTCTTTAAATGTTTTATGTGTTTCTCATGTTGTGAATTATTTTGTCTAGCCTTGTTGAGTTTCATAAGATGGAGTGCCTAACTTGCCACCAAAGAGGGTGGTAAAACACAATCAACAACGGCAAGTGGAGATTGTCTACTAGGAGAACACAACTTTTGAAGGAGCTGGATTATTATGATCAGCTCATAGTTTTTTGTGTTGGTGAAAGCATTGGAGTGGATAGTCCAATACACCAAAAGAAGGTGGATGCCAAAGGAAGAGAACAAGGTTGTCGTAAAAAAGATTGGTCTTCCTTTGGTGTGAACATGAGATGAGTTACTTCTTTTAATGATGAAGCATATGATCAAAAAATCAAACCTAATAAAGGATGGAAAACATGTAAAAGAATGTCTTGAATACCCAAAATAGATACGGCAATAACTTGTGAAAAAATTTAATTTTGAATTTTTTAAAGATCATTTGAGCCTTAAGAGTTGTAGAGCATCTTATCAGTTTTCCAATTCATTGAAATGAACTAAATTTCAATATTGCGGTGAAAACTTTATTGCCAAAATGCATGACTTATCTTGAAGTTATCCTAGAGTATCAAATTAGGTCAAATAGTCTTGTTTTGTGATTAGAGGATTGAGCAGGATGGATCAATCTGATTTTAAATTTTGAATGCTATTGAATTAGAATTTGTTGGAGATTTAAAACATGATTTTAGAAGGCAATTTTGGAAATAAATTTTTATTGAATTAGAGTGGATTAGATTAGATTTGAAGATTTTACTCTTTAAAAAGAAAAATTCGTATCTTTTTCAAAAATATCGAAGCTCTTTCTTATTGTAAAAGGATCCCATTGGAGTATTAAATTTCTTCATCTTGATTTAGCTGAGAAATTTAGTAGTCATGGGCCATGGGTTCCAACAAGATAAAGTCCCCATAAAGCTTGGGGCTAGGATTTCCACAAAAGGAGAGGGATCATTTAATCTATAAGTTTATTCATATAATTGAAAGATTTTTAGATTAGCATCAAGAAAATCTATAAAAAAATTTTGAAAAATGTTTTAAGACGTCAAGTTTTAATTTAGGGTTTGATATCGTTTTTTGAAGGATGAGGATATTTGTCACCAAAGTGTGTTTTGGTCAAGTCCCATAATCTTAAAAGTTGAGAAAAGTTATTCTTGGATTTTGATTTTTGTATTTTCTTACATTGTAATTAATGTTATTTATCCTTGTTTTCACTGTGTGAAGAAAGAAAACTTACTACTAACTGATTTTTCATTTTATGTACTTGTTAATTTGATCCACCTCGTTCTTCACTAACATCGAGCTGGTAGTTCCATCTTAGGTTTAGGGTAGGATGAGGATCGTTTAATAATTACTATTGGTGTTAATTGTTTCTTGAATGCAATTTCCATCAATGGCTAGACTTGATGCAAAAGTTATGCATCCTTCAATGGAATCCCCTTGTGTCATCTATGTTTCTCCCTTTTTACTTTTCATTTCTCTTTCTAACCAATAGAATGGAAATGAGCCTTCTCTTATCCCTTTTTATTTTTGCCATACATGACTAAGATGTTCTAATGCCAAAAATATGACACGTATATGTTTGAACACATCAACGGCTTAATGAATGTGAACCAAAGGGTAAAAGACTTAAGAGTTTTCTTGGTGATTTATCAAAAATAGCATGGTGATCAGCATATGATAAAGGTGGTTGAAGCACTCACGATAAAATGGACTTTATTGGAAATTGCCTCAAAAGAGGAAGGAAAGGACAAAAATCGGGGTTATGAAGATGGAAGGATGTCCTGTTCCCGTTGACCTTTTGATTAATAGGCTTCAGGTTTATTACTTTGATCAAGGAGTATTTATAGCAGTGTTCTAAGTTTTTCAATTTCCCCATAATATTTGCGATTGACAACGTGGTTAATGGGCATAACTTATGACCACAATGAATTATGCTATTATGGGTGGATGGCAAAATGATCACGACCTTAAGTCATTGTCCATTCAACTTGCAATTTGTATGTCGTGAGACATGTGGCTTGACTAATGTCATTCCTTCTACTTTCTTCGTTGTAGTGAATCATGACTAGCTAGTTAAATGCACAAAGAAGAGGAGGGTCAGGGTTTGATCTACACTCAAAGTCTCTTAACGTTTTATTTTATCTATAAAGTCTAGTTTTATATCCAATTTTATTAAATATAAAATCTGAATTTATATCTAATTTTATTTATATAATATCTGATTTTATATAAATAAAATCTGATTTTATTTTTAAAATCAAATTTAATATAATATTGAAATTAATTTAAAAAATATAAATTGATTTATAATTATAATAGTTTACTTTTTTTATGGATTTTCTTTATTTTTTTATAAAATAAAATAAATTTAAGAATACTTATTGCCTTTAAATTTATTAAACAAATTGACCAAAATCAAAACCAAAATCATCACAAAAGCTAATGAAAACTATTGAAATCATCAAAACTAGAGACTAGGAGAAAAAATTGAAATCGGATGGCATGAATTTTTGTACTAATAAAGCCAACGAATTGATATAATGAACAAATTAGAATGAATGTTACTGCTTAGTAGCATCCTCATCATTATACATTGTTGATTTGGACAAAGTTAATTGTAGAATTATTGCATTCAACTTATTACGTGAGACGTGTCAAGTGGCGACCTCTAATCAAGGCCTAACTTGCAATTATGACTTACAACAAGGTGTGTGACCTATATTTGTAGAACTTGTTGTGAGGTTTTAGCCCTCTTTTTATATCAACCTCTTTTGGCATAGTTGAATGGAGTTCCATAAATTTTGAAGGATTAAATCAGTGATGGTATTTACAAAATCGGATGATGAACAACTAATGTCATCGCAATTTTTTTTTTTTGTTTGTAATGTTTCCCTTCTGATGTATTTTTGACAATGCCTAGTGACATGGCTCCTCATTTAATTGAATTTTCCCCCAAAAAAGTTATATTTTAGCTAAGGTTTATGGTGAAAAATGTTTCCAATTTAAGGAGTTTTTATTGAGTGTTATTATTTGAATAATATTGACATGTAAATCACATTTTATCTAGATATTAGAGATATTTGAAGTTTTGTCTATATTTTTTTATTATTTGATTTAATACTACATAGTGGCCTTTTATTTTTATTCTTAGCATTAAGATAAACAACATCTAAATGTTGTTTAAATTTAAGTGACATCTTGATACTAGTTTTTAGGTGACAAAATTACAATTTTTAACAATATTATTTGAATATGTTGTCAATCCAAATACTTAGTATCATTAAACGGTATGATATTATATTAAAATATTGTCAAATCAAATGCCCTCTTAGAGAAATCTATTGTTTGCCATCTTCCCTTCTCTAAAATTTCATTTGGTAGACCTTTCTCAATTAATTGCCTTACCAATGTATCAAGAGGTCATCATTTGGCCACCAACTAATTAGCAAGTTGGTTTGCCGGATCACTCGAGTCTAAGCTTCTCATAGAGGTAAAATTTCCTTCAAATTTCTAATAATACCACCATTCCATTTTCAATGTTGATTTTAGTGCAAGCATTGATTGCTTAAACAAAATTCAATATGAAAAGAATAGGAAATGCATCTTTTACCCATTATAACCTTGGCCAAGGTTTTGGTTTATTGAATTGACCTTATGAGCTTGATGGATAAGTTTCTTTAATGCATTTAGTTGTCAAAAGATTCAGTTCTGAGTCATTTTTTCATATTTATTTCATGCAATCATCTTTCTTCTGCCTTTGCAGGTCTCCATGTTGTCCTGATAATGTTCACCGGCTACTTGATCGGATTTGCTTCGTTCAGAGCTCTGTTCAACCACAGCGAAGCGATGGTTAGTCCTGCATCACATTTCGAACGTGTCTTTGTTTGTCGATTCATTAGAACATCGAGCAATTCAATCCAAACCCATTCTGCAGAATGCTGCAGGAGGCATACTGGGAATTGTCTGTGGTATGCTTCTCGAAACTGTACTCTTCATCATCAGAGCTTCAAGTCAGGAAATGATCTCTTCCAATTCTAATTCAAGCAGCAAGAAACTACAATAGTGTTTTTGCCTTTGCTTGGAAGCTGATCTTTTTGATGAGAAACTGATCTATTTAGGGCAAACAACTTCGTCAAGACCTCTTTGAAGTATGTTTATTTAATGCACAAGGAGCCATCCAAGAAGATGCATATACAGAGGTTTGTCATCTAGGTTTTGTTTGTTTTAGTTATTTTGTGAGATTGAACATATTTAGATGATAATATTTGAATTTTTTGAAGATAAATAAAGTGGATGATAACATTTGAACAGTTTATGTTTAAACTTTGGACAGCAAAAAATTATTTGATCTTTATTTGAACAAAGTTTAGTTTAATTGTTTTCAAACCAAATTTGATATAAATTAAAATTGATCCACCTTTAAGTTTCTATTATTTTGCTAATTTTTATTGTAAATAACTTTATATGTTAAATCATTTTAAATGCATTAATACATATTATAATAGTTTTATAACTTAATTTTTATATTTAAATATGTTTACATTAGTAAATATATATTTATAGAGACATGATAATTTTGATTTGATTTCAAGCAAACTTGAACCAATCCATTGGCTTGTAATTGGCTAATAATGATTCATAATAGTAACTTGTTACAATCTCATGGGATCATAATTGATTTGAATATGTTTTGATTCGAACTTGATTGTAATCAAAATTCAATTCGATTTTTAAAGTGATCTTTGATTTTTAAAGCAAATTAATAGCCTAATTATTCTGATTTTCAAAGTGAATTTTAATTTTTGCATCGTTTCAAACTGATTTTGACCTAAATTGATTTGAACTAAGTAAAAATTTTGTTCTTGGCCTCAAACCTAATTTTAAGAGTTGTCATATTGGTTTTTTTTTTTCTAGTATAGAATAAAATGGGTTGAATGGTACTAATTCCAAACCTTTTGAAATATTTTTTTAATGAAATGAATTAATATTACAAAATTTTTAAGATCACGTGAAAAGAAATTTATTTAAGTTAAATGTTAGATTTCATTCCTATTTTTTATTTTTATTATTTTAAATTATTTTTTTAGTTTTTTTATAATATAATAAAAATGATCAATTATTAACAAAATTTGAATAGTTCAAAAACCAAATTCTTTTGTCCCTCTAATATAAATGATGGATTGAATTCCAAATATTCGTATATTTTATTTTACAAAGCTATTTTTAAATTATTTATACATCAAATTTCATTTATATTTTAAGTGTGTATACTTTATTTCGTTAGCATTAATGGCAAATTCCATGTTTTATGTAACCATTCGCTTTGGTGGTAAGTGTACACATCACATAATAGTTGCCCAAATTATGATAATAAAAAGGATAAAGTTGTGAAATTTAAATGTCAAACAAACTTAATGACGTAGAAACATTCACTACTTATGTCACGTGCTTCGATTATAATCTATGATACTAAAATTATATACAAATAATAAGAGAAATTGAATTATTTAGCTTAAATTGTTGAAAACAAAGATAATTATTAGGTAATATTAGAATAAGTTATAGATTTTCTTTTGATATTGTTCATTGAAGTTGTGTCATCATAACAAGATGAACAAGTCCATGATTTTGAAATTGGATCAAGAATTATTAATATGGGGTGGACATAACAAAGTGTTTTGTTGGTCATAATAATGTTCTAACTGAACCATTATTTTGAATAAACATAGTTTATATAGTTTTTTTCTAATACATAATAATTGGCATCAAGTTAGTTTAATTTTTAGTATATGTATTATTAACTAACTTTATATTTTATTATCATAAATTTAATGTAGTATATCATCATTATGGTATAAACACACCAAATGATGATGTTTTCAGTTTATAAATAATGATTGTGTTGACTTTACAAAAAAAATTATATTGGAAGGAATCATGTCACTTATGTCACTAATTTGATCTAAATCAAAATAAAATTTGATGTGTTAATAAGAAATTATGTCATAATGAATAACTCTTCTGTAGACAAATGTGAAGCTAGAATTGCTTGTGTTTAACTAACAAAGAAACCACACCAATGAGACCAAGAGGTTAATATAGATGGTGCAAACTTCGATTGTGGAAGACAAATGAACTTTCTATCTTATATTCAATAAAACTAATATTATAGCCTCTTCAAAATGGGAGTTTTAATGCTTTATCCATGATTGTGTTATTTACAATAATGTTTATCATTACAAGTTAGTACCAAATAAGAAAAATGAAGTTAATTTGCATCCTCAGAAGGACATAAATAAACATATTAATGACATTCATTGAGTTCTTTGAAAGAGATCAAGAGGAGAATGAAAAAAAAAATTCAATCATGAAAGCCCCACATGTAGCAATCCAACAGTGCAAAAAAAAAAATCACCACCAATGTTCATTCAAAGTTTGTGATCTAGTTATTCTTACCAATCATAAGAGCATAAATGGATATGCATCGTAGAGGACTCATTGTACATTTTGAAGTGCAATTTAATCTTTGCATCAACTATATGAAGTCTTTGGAAACTCACAAGAAAGCTTTAGAATCTATATTTGAAGGATTGGAGAAATCTTTCTTATGTTTATATTAAGTGTTGTGAAATTCTTATATATGCCATGCCTAAACTATTTATGACATGCTAAAAATTAGGTCAAATAGATTTAAATGATTTTTTAGATCATTGATTCCTCAATTTGTAGATGGGTATTTTCCCATTTTTGTTCTTAAGATTGTTGGCACTTTTCTTTTGATGAAGAATTGCAATACGCTTTGATTGTTATCAGGGTTGAAATTGACAATGGTGTGTTCCCATTTACATTTGAAATGATCTTTTGTAGAAAATAACAAGTCTTGAAGTGGTTTCTCAAGTACCTTTGAGATACGATCAAATCTCTAAGGTAAATAGGTGATATTCGCATAATTAACAATTAACACTCTAAAATGTTTTGTAAGGTTGTATTGATATAACCATTGGTTATACATAAATATTATCTCTAGTAATTAAGAAAAAATTTTAAAAATATATTTAAGAGTTGTAGAGCTCATATTATTGAAATATTATGTAATAAGATGTATATTATAGAAAATAAAGACAATACAGATACCTTTAGTATACAAATGATAGACAATGCTGCTATGCAATAACAAGAATGAACATGGGTAAGGAACATGATTGCACCCAATTGACATTGCTCTTTGATGAAATGTTTTGGTAAGTCATGATGATGACTAATATATCAATCATTCAATGGAACTTGAAAAAAACTCAAGACCTAATTATTTAAGCATTGCTTTGTTTCACACATCATCATACATTTGAGTTGCTTCTCAGGAATTAGGATGAAGTTTAGTCCTTTTTTTTTTGATAATAAGGATGAAGTTAGTTCTTGAGAGTTCTTTGTATGTCATTGGTGAATAAAATAGGGATGAGGGGAAAAGACTTATGTCCATTTATCCATGAGTTGTTGGAGAATCTTAATGACATTTTATTGGGTTATATATTTTGATCATACCCAAATCTTAAAACTAGCGAAATAATTATTACTATTACACAAAGGGTTATTTAATCCTCTTTGAGTGCACATAGAAATTTTTTATGATTTATTATTATTATTATTTTTTCATTTATTTATTATGCATTTTATTATGTTTTAAATATAATTTATATTTTTTAAATTTTTGTAGAATTGTTCTAATTTATAAATTTATACATTAAATGTATCAACTCACATTTGTCAGTAGATTGAATATTATAGTCTTATTTTATTATTTAAAAAAATCGTATGTTGAAAATTTTATGAAGATCCTCAATGTCAATATTTAATAGAGGAATAGGAAGAACTTTATAATCTAAAAAATAAAAAAGTTCAAAATAAATTTATTGTTTAACACTTTTCATTCTTCGTTGATATCAATATCCACAAAAGAATAATTTTAATTTAATAAAACATCATATATTTTTAAAAATTTTAAATTCTTATTAATTTGGTATCAATAATTTTATTTAAAAATGATATTGATGATTTTCATTATTATTAAAAGAATAGTTTATTTAAAACTACAAATGGCCTATTTGATAGTCGTGGGATTTTTAAGCCAAATAAAATTTTGTTTAGATATTATCTTAAGTTAAAATAAGTTTAAATAATTTTGTCTGACTATTATTTTAATTAAATTATGTTTATAAACAAGGGGATGACTACGTTAGGGTTAACGAGTTTAACAGAAAGATATATATTAAAAATAAGCTAAGTTAAAATTTTAAATTAAATAATATTTGATAATGTATTATGATTAATTTGAACTCATTAACCAAGGCCTCCAAAACCAAAGGGTTTAGTTCGGCCGGGCAAACTTTTGAAGGCCCGAAGCATTTGAACCCGAGCATATGTAAATTCCGAGCGAGTGAACCTTCGTTTTCCTCCGCCTCGCCGTCCTGTTCCCTCCTCCAAATGGGGAGGAATTCGAAAGGATCGACGGAAGATGCTCAGTTAGCTATCAAATCCCTCTTTGGCGCCGAAAACCCGTTCCGCCGAAAGCCCCAGGAGGAAGCTGGCGTTGGCAACAACTCCCAGCCGACGCCGCGGCGAGGGTTAGGGTTCAATTTAAGCAACGGTAGGGATGAAGCCAAGGGCGAAGCGGAAATCACCGAAGGAGGTTCCTTGAAGACGAAGACAAAGAAAAGGAAGAGAGACGCGGAAGCAGATGCAGGGGCGCCAATCCCGGCTTCCTCTTTGTGTGATGCTATCCCGGGAAAACGAAAGAAGGTAGAAGATAAGGCGGAAGGCGAGGAGCTCAAGAAAAAGAAGAAGAGGAAGAGGGAAGATGTGGAGGCGGCGTACGAGAGGAGGATGTATGAGTCAGTCGCGGAGGACGAGGCAGCAACGGTTGTTACTGTTGGGGAGAAGAGAAAGGCGTCTGATGTCGATGTTGGTATGATTGAGACAAAGGATCCCTTGGATGATGAGAGCAAGTTGTTGAGGACTATATTCGTGGGGAACTTGCCTTTGAAGACGAAAAGAAAGGCTCTGCAGCGGGAGTTTGCTAAGTTTGGGGAGATTGAATCGGTCAGGATAAGATCAGTGCCTCTTCTGGATGTAAGTACAGAATTGTTTTTTTTTTTTTTCTATATACTCATATTCTTCTGTTTGGAGCCTTTTGGTTCACTAACGATTTTCTTGCTTGCATGGGCAACTTTTTATCTTGCAGACTAAAGCTCCTAGAAAGGCAGCTATTTTCAAAGGAAAAATCAATGAATCCTTTGACAGGTTTGTGATTTGGTACTACTTGCTGAATTAGTATGTCTCAGGCTTTTTTTTACTGTGAAATGCTGTTTGTGGAATTTTGTTCAAGTTGCTTATGAAGCTAGAATAACATTAAAGTTTGTAGAATTCGGGGTATTAAAAATGGAAATGAGACATAATAGATACCAAAATTGGTACACACGAAAATTGTAAAATCATAGGAGCTTAAGTGTCAATTATTTGTGAAAAAATGAAGACAGGGGAGAAGGAAAGTTTAATGTAGAAGTCACTGCAACTAAATTGTTTGTTCTCCGATTAATCTCTATCAAAGCATTTAACCCTTTAGTTGTTTTTGTTGATTTTTTAAAGCAATTGATTCAAGTTGATTTAGCTTCATAATTTTGTTGACTTTTTTGTGGTATTGTGCTTTTTAGAATCATTTGCATGTCATGAGTCCAAAGTTAGTATTAGTTGAATTTATGCATTTGGAGTGTCTAGGTTGAATTATTAGTAAAAATCCTATTATTGTTCAGCTGAGTAACATGCTTAATGAACAAAGTTGACAATTTTTGTGGTGTCAATATTTAACTTTTCATATGTTATTAAATCAAAATTTGTCAAGTGAGTCCTATTACGTGTCTTGAATGATGAATAATGAATTTTCTAAACCTTTCTGTTAACAGGTCCAACTTCCTTCTTTCATTTGTCCATAGGAATGTAACATCATTTTTTTTTTGTGGGCAAACACATTAGTTGTTAAAGTAAAACCATCAGACGTATGGTTTGTTGAATAGTTAGAAGGTGTATTAGGGTAAACCTACATCAATTTTTACTATAATATTTTCTCACACTTCTGAAATTCTAAATACATTGAACTGTGAGAAAATCTGTCACATCTAACAATAACTGTGTTAATCATCGGTATTTGGAGTTAACTAGTTTTTTTTTATTGAGTTAGCATTTTTGTTTTCAATTTAAGTTAAATTGCATATAAGTCATTGTGGCATGAACTAATTCTCAAGGTGTTTGGTTTTGCAAATAGGCAGATTGGTTTTATATTTGGCATCAGGAGTTAGATCTTAACCCAATTTTTTTCTGTAAATCATCCTTCCTTGTAGAGATTTGCTCAATAATACACACTATACAAACCTCTATGGTTATTTTTGAAAAATGGTTTAGTAAAAATTGATTAAAAACCTAGTTGCAACATTTATAAAACATAAGGACTTTTTTGGATATTTTTGAAACTCGATAACCCACTTGAAAATCTGAAAACTTAAAGGACATACATATATATAATTTGCCTTTGAATTTATTATAAGTTATATGCTTGATTTTATTTTGCAATTTATGTCATATGAATGATTTCCTTACTTTAAGCATATGTTGGAGAAAACTGTAGTAAGGTAAGGGAATTAGTGAAATCTTTCTATGCTACCATGGAGAGTAAAATCTTAAATGCATGGAAAGGTAGCTCTAAGATGTGCCTATCCAAGGCAATGTACAACAACCCCTTTTATATTTGGTGTTTATTGTGTACTTGTTATTGTGTAAAGAACAAATGTTGTTAGAGGATCATATTGTTGTACATTTAATGGGAATAAGGCTACTCTTTGCTGTTGTTGATGGGTAGGCAAATCAGAAGCATGCCTTCTTTCCCACATATTGATTGACAAATTAGTGGTTAGTTATAGTTACAGAAATTATTCATTTTGTTATTCTTTGTTGCTCCCTTTTGACTTCTAGGCTATGACCATGTATGTCATAACCCAGTCTTAATTTATTGGTATATTGTTTTTATTTGATCATTCCACATTAATTGAAGTGGGTTTTATCTTAAAATGTTTATCAACATTTTAAGATAATGATTTTACATAAACAATTTAAATTTTTTTGTTTTATTTTTTATGTGTAATTATTTATTCTTATACCATTTCATCTAGAAATCTTATAGGAGACATTGTTTGTTCAATGATTCCACCAGTAGAATATTACCAAACAATCACCCTCCACTCTCTTGGGTCTTGTACATCACGGGCCCATTAGCATCTACTTGATTTGTCTTGAATTGGATTGTACTATAAAAGTTACTAATTGGATATTATGATGTCTCGATTTGACCTTATTATGTCAAAATATTAACTCTTTTTAGCCATCACATATTAGCTAAACATCCCATATTAATTAAAAGGGTTTTTGTCCCACAAGGCATTTTGACATTTTAATATTATAATTTTATAATTTGCAGTTCAGAATTTTTCTCTTCATGTTAATATGAGATTATTTATTTGTATATTCTTTCATCTTGAAGCTTATCAAATACTACTATTTCAGT
Source organism: Vanilla planifolia (assembly GCA_023846275.1). Taxonomy (NCBI): domain Eukaryota; kingdom Viridiplantae; phylum Streptophyta; class Magnoliopsida; order Asparagales; family Orchidaceae; genus Vanilla; species Vanilla planifolia. The sequence continues at coordinate 3,766,243 of CM043875.1, read as the reverse complement.
TCTCCATTTCTAGAAATTATCTAACAATGATTTCTTGTCATCTTTGGTCCTAGGCATCACCTTTGTAACTCCAAAATGATTCATTTGCACTTCCATTGCATCTTTAAGCTAAATATTTAAATTATGTGGAGAGGTTTTACATTGAAGTCTTAATTAGGTTATATCATCATTTACTATGCTCTAGATAGGTTTAATGGTCTTAAATGCCTAGTAACAACTGTGTTTGACCATTTCATAGTGCATTGCTTTCCAAAATCATGATTTTCTTGCAACCAATATTGTGTTCTTTAATTAAATTTTTTGGTGAATTGATGTAACCTTTATTTTCTTTTTGCTCAAAAAATTACTCCTGACATGCTTATATACATTTTTAAATTGTTAAGTGGATATATATGTTTTTTTGCATGTTCCTTTGAACTTAGCAATGATTGTTTTTTTTTTTGTACCTTTTTTTTCATTCTGCACATCTCATCATATTTTGCATTACAGTATGAATTCTTATATCGTTTTTAAGGATGAACAATCTGCCCGTGCTGCTTTGGCGCTCAACATGACACAGGTATATAACTTGCTGAAATTTACTTTGCTGATGTGCTTAGATAGCATTCTTCTTCTTCTTCTTCTGCTTCTGCTGTTGCCCCTTGCTGTTTATTTTTCTTTTGTTTTCTGTTGCTGTTTTCAGTTTTAGATGTTCATCATATTATTTTATTTTTAGATTGGAGGAAATCATATTCGAGTCGACATGGCGTGCCCACCACGCAAGAAAATGAAAGGAGAAGCCCGTCTTTATGATAGAAAAAGAACAGTTTTTGTTGGCAATCTTCCTTTTGACGTGAAGGTTGTTAACTTGCTTTCAGCAGCTTTCAGTTTTTTTATTTGAAAGTTTATGTTGCTTGCCTTATTCTCTATTATGTTTTTGTGATTAGTGATTGATATAATAAGCTTTCAGGATGAGGAAGTCTACCAATTATTTTGTAGTCTTAGCGAGCCAGAACAAAGTGTTGAAGCTGTTCGCATTATTAGAGATCCCCACACTAGCATTGGGAAAGGCATTGCTTATGTGCTGTTCAAAACAAGGGTATGGTCATTGTATTTGTCACTGCCTGATTTATTTTCGATGCTGATAAGTAAATTGTTTGTTCGCATAATGATCTCCTACATTTGAATTTCCTTCCTTGTTGTTCTTACTGAGCTATGGCCGTGTATTTTGCTGCAGTAGTGTAATGTTACTTCTTGCCTTTTTGAAGATTGTCCATTTGTTTTGATGTCTTTGATTGGAATATAGTGAGATTAGTGTGGTCGGAATGTTCTGTCATAATGCAATGACATTTGATAAATTTTGTTCATAATGTGATATTTAAAATAAAGTGAATGTATTATCACAAAGTTGTCTTTTGAGAATTGGTTAAATAAAAGTATCATAATTATACATATTGAATGATATTTTAGATTGTTTTCTTAAACTTCAAGTTTTATATGGGAACTATCACCTGGCAATTGTACCATAGGTCCCTAAAGCAGGATTATATTTGAATACAGTTCAGTGAGTTTTGAATATAATGGTTAGAAATCTGAAAGAAAGAAAACCTCTGCCTTCACTTCTTAAAAACCTGGTACATGATTATTTCTTTTAACTATCATTCACATCGCTATGTAGCCCCCTTCACGTGTTTGAACTTGTGTTTGCCAAGTTACAATGGATTACCATGTTTTCTGAATGTTTTAGAATTAAAAGCTGATATGTGGTATCATCCTTAAGTTAGAGATTTCATGTTACCTTTCTTTCTGTAGGAGGCTGCAAACTCAGTTTGCAAGTTAAGAAACTTAAAAATCAGAGACCGTGACCTGAGGGTGTGCCATGCTAAAGCAGAAGTCGCCCCAGCCAAAAGAAAAGAGGTCCCAAGCAGAGATTTCCCAGTCGGCAAGCGGTTGGCAACAGCCTCTGTCGACACACCTTCGCACCACGGTGAAAGGGCAAGCAAGGCGGCTGCTTCTTCTCTGTCCTATCAAGGCTTGCGCTCTAGCAAGCAGGGTTTCGTCAAGAAGACAGCCATACGGCCACGGCCGAGTGCCCACATTCACAGTGGTTCGGCAAGGACCAGCCGAAATGGCCCCAAGGTTCGAACAAACAAAAGGCCTGCCGTAGCTGCCAGGAAAGCGAAGCAGCTCCTTATGAAACGCAAGCAGATGGCCGACTCGCCAGAAAATGCACGTCTGAATAAGAAGGCAAGAAGGCAGTAGGGGATGTTCTTGTTCTCCCTTGTGTTGCTTTACTTAGTCTAATGGGATTTTTGTAAGCCATCACCCATCAGGTTTTAGATTATTTGGCGTTAGAAACAAGACATGGATTTAACCTTGCATCACTGTTCAACAAACTTTGTCCTTGTAGAGTTCTTTGCCTTGAGAAGACCAAGTTCGTAACCAACTTGCAGCATCCTTTTCCTGCAGAAGCCGTAGAAACCCAGAATGTGTACAAACATCTAACAAGAAGCTGCTGCTAAGAATCAGGTGATTTCATTCTCTTCGAGCTTTGCTTTATATTCTTGTGCATGATTCTAAGTTAAAGTTAATAATGCTGGTGTGATGGATGAGGTGCTGATAACCAGCAGCTGGGAGTGGAGCCAAATAAAGATGGTAATAATATTAGCTATTCTTTGAGTACATTTTGATGGGAATCCCTCTCACAAAATTTACTGTTATCCATTCAGTAAATGTTTAGAGGTTTGATTATATATTTTGGCAAACTTTACAAAGAAGTTACTCATATTTGAAACTCCATCTTAATGAGTAGAAGGCTAATTAGTTGTAGAGTGAATGATGTTCATCTAGACAACTGTGACAACAATAGCTTTTGTACTCATGGTCGGTGTCCACAAGTTGCCAATTCATCATTGTCGGACTTTTTCGACATCGGTTGGCAAAAGCTAGACCTTGTCACAATAGTGAGGATCCAGATGTGGTTATTTGCCATCTCTTTCATACATGGGTTATAGGTTATTGTCTAATTTGTTGTGTTTAGGTGCACATGGTATGGATGTGTTTGTTATTTTGTTTCAAATTAGTAGGGATTTTAGTAAACTCATTTGTTGACATCAAATTCTCATAGCGTTTGATAACCACAAATCACTATGTTTCTTCTCTAACCTTTATAATTTTTATGGTTTTTTGATAATAGTTGTGGTATCTTGATTGTATCTTGGTCTCATCATATTGAGGTATCATCATTTTAGACCGTCTTATCTTGATTTAAGTGAGTTTTGTTCTTCTCAAAAGGGTTTTCGAAATTATAAATGTCATTTTATATAAACATTAAAGTTATTCACTTAGAAATTAATATGGCATAATTCATATTTTTATCTATCTATTTATTAATTTATTAGGAATTATTCTTTATTTAGTGATATCTTTCATGGGATATCATCTATTGATTACTTTTTTTTTTGATTTTGGGTGTCATAGTAATACTTATGATGTTATGATTAACTCAAATGTCTTCATTTACTCTACTCATTAATGATATTAATGCTTTAAGTCATGATAAATTTATTGAGTTTATCTTTTCATTTGCAAATCATGTTATAACTTCCTTATTTGAGCATTTTATTTTATTTGGATTCTTAACTCCAATTCCACATAACCTTCCATAGGCCAACAACATTCCATTTCAATAAGTTACTCATTTCTCTATATAAATCGAAAGATCATATTCTCTTTTACCTTAGTGATAAGCTCGTCTTCAAAACACTTTATTTTCATGCATTATCCAACATCCATCTTATGATAATCAAAGTAAAAAGTGTCATCAATGAACCCATGTATATTTAATCTCATTAGTCACAAATCTTTTAAATTTCTCTTTATTGAACCCATTAATATAACACAAAACACTCAAATAACATAAATTGTATCATGTAATGTTCAAAAAATATGATGCTTTTATTTGAAACGAGGCATGCTTTTAATATCATCTAATTCCCAATCTTAATAACTTTGCTTAGGTCCTCACCTTTGTAACATATACTCTTTTGCTTTTTATCATTGTCATGATACTCTAACATCCAAATTTTAAATCAATTTTAATCTATCGAATTATTATATTACAATTTTTTTGAATAAATAAATATTGTTTTGGTCATTATCTTTTGTTTTACTCAATTTTTGCCTCTTCTTAAATTCATAACTTGATTACTTAAAAATTAACAAAATTTTAGTATTTTATTATTAACATCTTCATTTTAATAGAGCAATTATTAATATTATTATTAAAAAATTTTATAACCTTTCTTTAACCTTAAGTTGATTCTTTTATTCTCCTTATTTTGACACTCTTCTTACGTTATTGAGTTTGATGGGTTGTGCAATGAATAAATACAATGTTAGTACGAGAGCACAATCATGTGTGTGATCAAGTAAGAATAATGTTGTATATGGAATCGTGAGTTTACAACAACAGAAAATATGCATAATAATATATCATACAACTACAAAGCAGAGGTTGTAAACATGTGACAAAAAAAAAGAAAAATTTAAATAAGTGTGATTGGTTGAGTAACAAATAAATATAGTGTATAATACAATGAATATGATCGTATGAATATGTTCAAATGATGAATAACATCATACATGGATTTGTCGATTTATAATAAAAGAAATATATGAACAAAAATATATTGTACAAATATTATAATATAATTTTATTAGTGTGATCAATAAAAATTATAATAGATAAAGATAATATTCTGTATTATATGATATGAAATGAAGAGAACATACAATACAATACTATATAATTGAAAAATTAACAAATTTGAAACAATGCATGACTATATGAATCGTTGTGGGGAGAGTTTAACTAAAGAGAAACTGTCAGAGTTAAATAAAAATGAAGTGAAATAGGCATCCAATTAAGAAATGTAGGCATTAGAGGATGTTAAATGATTGAGAATGCAAAGAGAAGTTGGTTAAGCAATAAAGCAAGTGCAACCAAGAATAATTCTAGCTAAAAATATAGAATTTTAAAAGAGATCTTAAAACATCTTATTGGAAAATTTTGATTCTTTATAGGATCTTAAGACATCTAACATAGAATTCTTGATGATGATTAATTCCTTTGAATTTTAATGATTTGATATGTTGGATTGTCACATGATATTAGAGCATGATACAAGATTCAATATGTTATATGTTTCACATATTGATTTAACGTTGCTAGTTTTATGGCAAATGTATTACACATTCTATTTATATTCATGTTATTGTGAAAATATTAAAAAAAAAGGATAAAAAATATGAAAAAACTATGTTTTGATAATTATAACATCAACAAAGGATGAAAATATGTCGAGAATAGTTTAAATATAAAAAGTAAAAAAGAAAAAAAAAGATAAGAATAAGTTAACAAAGGGTTAATGAGATTTTAAATAAAAAATACATAAATATTGGTTGTCAAACATGGCAACCATCATTGCATAGTAACAAGTTTTGCAGATGGCCAAAGAAACCTTATGTTTATTTATCTAAAATGATAATTATCATTTCATAGTAATAAGTTTCAAGACGAGTCAAAGAGTATTCTATTAGGTTTTCCAAAGACAACTATTATTCAATAATAGCGTATTTTAGAGATAAGCCAAATGTATTGATATATTGGTTATCCAAAATGGTAATTGTCATTTTAGAATAATGTGACTTAAAGAAGAGGCAAGGAACCATCATTTAAGATTATTCTAATTCCAACTTTAAAAATAAAAAGGTCTTATCCTAAGCTAATATTTAACAAGATAGAAATAATAAGTAATTTGTAAAAATTATAGAGGATAATGTGATAAATGTCTTGCATAGAAATTGTTTTATTTTCTATTATTATTTTACATGTATTTTCCACATTATAATGTCTAAATGACTTATGCATGTGATTATCAAATTTGATTCTTTACATGTATATTTTTTGCCGTTGAATTAGTATCGATTGACTTATGTCTATTTTGATCTAACTTTTTTTAATAAAAAAATACACATAAAACTACGAAGAAAAAATAAAAATAATTTATGACTTCATAGAAATACTAAATTTTTTATTAGATATATTGATTTTTATTTTTATTTTATTTTATTAAAAGGATATGTCATAGATTTCAATCCATTGATGTTACATAAAACTCAAGACTTTTAAAGGAAATGCAAAACTTGTGATTTATAATAATTACTTAAAAAGTTAATTTTTATGTTTAAGATTTATATTAACTTTCACATCGATTTTAAAGATTTTATATAAAAATTTTTCATTGTAAAACAAGATTCCACAATTGGTTTTTATAAAAAAAAATTACAAATATTTCCAATTAATAGAAATGAATATTTAAAAGAATTAATTATCTTCACATTGTATATTCTTATCTAAGTAATTTTAACCTAGACTTCTCAATGGTCTCTATACCAAATTTCGTAATTTTTTAAAATTATTTATTATTTATTTTAATTTTCATTAATTCTAATTATACAATTAAATTATCATTTAATTCCCAAAAAAAACCTACAACAATGAACAAAGTTTTGATAATATTTATAATTATCCTCTTTTTTTCTTTAAAATTTTCATTCATTCTTCAAGATATTACAATGAACAAAGGATGCACAATTTATCAAAAGGCAAAAATAAATACAAATTATTAAAGAATTTTGAGAATAATTCTGGAAATATTTAAAAGAATAATGCAAAAAACAAATTATCGGGAGAAAGGCGTATAATGTATGGTTAAGTGGGGAAAGGATTTTTTTTTTTCAAAAAATGCTTTTGTTTTTGCATTTTTTTTATTTATGACATACAATTTTTTTATTATATAAGATGTGAAATGCATTATTTAATAATGTGTAAAATGATATCCAAAAACCTAAACATGCATGTTATAAATTTCTATTTTTTATATTTTAAAATATCATAATTGATTATAAAAAAAATCTAAAATTAAATTAAATAAATTAAAATTTGGATACAAATAAAAATCAAAATCAAAACCACTAAAATCATTAAAATTGATCTCATGACTAAAAGAATGAAAACCGAACTAAAAACCAGAAAATTGATTTAAAAATTTTTTATTCATATTTATTTACACATTACCTAAGATTTTCATATTTTGCAAGATTTAATTTTAAACAAAATTTAAACTTATTACGTCGGATACAATCTTTATTGAAATTTATTACCGACAACACGTGGAAAATATTGGAGTTACGGACCCCCCACCCCAACGCTTTTGCATCCTCGGATCTTTTCCACACGTGTCGGATTCGCCAACCTCAACGTTCCCGCAAATGTGATGTGCACCTCTTTGGCCGCCGGCCATCTCGTTGGCACTTGCTGTCTGTTTAAGAAAAGGGAATCGGGAGAACGTCGAGAGTCTGAAACACCCAACATTGGACAAAGAAAAGACTTGGGCATGGTTAGAGAGAGAAGACATCATCACTCCTTTCGCCTTCTTTTACCTCTCCCACTCCCCCTCGAGCTCCCTCCACCATCGGCCACAACCTCCTCCACTGCCGTCTCCCTATCCGACCTCGAAAAGCTCTCCGTCATCGGCCACGGCAGCGGCAGTACGGTCTACAAGGTACTCCACCACCCCACCTCCGCCGTCCTAGCCCTCAAGGTCCTCCGCCGCGTCGGCCACACCGCTTCCCGCGAGGCCGACACCCATCGCCGCCTGGACTCCCCCCACATAGTCCGCTGCCACGGGATCCTCGCCTCCGGAGAACTTTCCCTCCTCCTTGAATATATGCCCGGGGGCTCACTGCATGACGTCCTCCGACGTCGCCGCCGGGGGCTGCGGGAGAAAACCATCGCCGTTGTCACCCGCAGCGTGCTGGAAGGACTCCGGTACCTGCACGAGATCGGGGTCGTCCACCGCGACATCAAGCCTTCCAACCTTTTGGTCGGAGACAAAGGCGAGGTCAAGATCGCAGACTTCGGGGCGGTGCGCAGGGTGGTCGACGGGGGCAGCGGCGGAGGAGGGGAGGAGGAGGAAGGGACGTTGGCCTATATGAGCCCGGAAAGGCTAGACTGCGAAGGATGGGGAGACGGAGGAGATGGGCGCGCCGGCGATGTGTGGGCCGTGGGTATGGTCACCGTGGAGTGCCTCGTGGGAGCTTTTCCGGTGCTGGGGGAGAATTGGGAGTCATTCGTTTTCAAAGTGTGTGGCGGGGAATCGCTGGAGCTGCCGGAAGAGGCGTCGTTGGAGTTCAAGAGCTTCGTGCGGCGTTGCCTCGAGAAGGAATGGAGGCGGAGGGCCACCGTCGACGAGCTGCTTCGCCACCCATTTCTCTCCGAGTGCTCCACAGCAGCAGAGGAAGAACTGCTTCCGGAAGCTTTCCTTAGGATCTAGCAAGCCTGTTCGTATTTTAAGAATTATATATTTAATAAATAATAATAATATTTATAGTTTATTGGTTTGAGGGTTGAGTTCTTTATTTTTCCATGGATTATTAATATGTCGATTTTCTTCCAAATAGGAGTAAAGTTTTTGGTGAAAATTTTTAAATATTATATGTTTTTTAATCTCAGAAATATAAAAAATTTATTTAAAAAATCACAATTTTTTAACTCTTATAAAAATATCTTTTTATTTTTTTAAATATACTTTAACAATAAAAGCTGACATTTCACATTGCAAAAACAACATGAAAAGTGATTTCCAGGTCTTTTAGTGGATTTTGTTATGTATCACTTTTTTAAAAACTTTTTTTATATAAACAACCAATAAAAATTTTATAAAAGATTATCAAAAGCATATCAAGTGATAACAAATTATTAAATATTTTCAAATATATATATATATATATATATATATATATATATATATATTCAAGTCATTCATTTATTTATTTTATTAATTATGTGATACTTTTTTAGTATTTAGGCAACAAATCGATTGCTCAAAAGAGTTTCTTTATTTTTTATCTTTATTTAAATTTATAACTTGTAATTGAAATTTGTTGACAGTGAGATCTCTAAAAATTATATTTTATTTCTTATTATTCTTGTATTCTCACATTTATTTTTTAACTTGAGTACTCTTTTTGAAACTTATTATAAGAGCTACTACATTAAACAAGCATTAATGATTGTTGTTATTTATAATGCTCACACAAATATTTTAAAAAACTAATCAACTATTTTCAAAAATAATTTATAATCACATTTGTAATCATACTAAAATAAAGTGCTTAAATTATTATAATTTGTTTGTGATTTTAAAAACTTATTATAATTATTTTAAATTTATTGAGTTAACTTGTTTTGTTTTTAAAATGATCATAATTCATAATTAACTTGAGTAATATATATTTTGTAAAAGCAAAAGAATATTATTGAATTTTAACCTTGCATTTTAAATTGAATCAAGTTTATATTTATAAAGTTCACCATCTTTTTGTAGACATTATTGTTCTATAACTATAACAAATCATACATAACATTATTTTCTAATATTTCATCTTTATTCCTGAAATAAACCTTATTATTGAGGCAAAATACGGGGTCCCCTACGGGGGATCAAACAGGTAATCCGAGTACAAGAGCTTGCAAAACGGCTCAGGGAGGGGCTCACCCCGTCCCCAGCTGAAGCTGGACCAACACGCGGCACGCGCCACCCAGTCCGCCGACGCGTTGCCTTCCCTGTAAACACACGAGATGACGAGGGTGTCGAGGCCGCGAGCATGGAGAATTGCTTTGGCAAATACACCCCTCGTGGGCACCTGGGCAATGATATCACGCACGTCAAGCATAGCGTCCGTGGAGTCGGTTTGGACCTCGATGGCCCGGACGTCCGGGAACACTAATCTGGCCGCTTCAAAGGCCTCCAAGAGAGCGTAAACTTCCATGGCTCCACTAGCTTGAGATATAATTTTCTTTCCAAGCACCAGCAGGGGCTTGCCCACATGATCCCTGGCAACCAGACCAAGACCCGCCGAGTGATCCCCAACGACTGCATCGCAGTTGAATTTGACCCATCCAGTGGGAGGGGGAACCCAATTTTGGGCTACATTCAGTTCAGGTGAGCTGAATGGGTTCCCGCAGGACATGGAGGGACGCGTTCGGTGAAGCAGAGCAACCTCAATCTGCAGCTTGCGTATAATAGAACTGTAATTAGGCCTCTCATCGTAGTGCTTCTTCGCATTGCGGAAATCCCAGATGTAATACATTGCCGTGGCAATGGTGGCAGCGTACTTCCAATTATAAGCAATGCTATGTGCTGGCGCTGCTACAAGTTCAAAGAGCCTCTGTAAATGCCCAGAGCCCTCATCAGGAAGAGGACCAATCGCCGAGATGGCTTCGCGAAGTAGGTTGCAGCGCCAGATAGCCTGTGCATGCGGGCACTCCCAGACAAAGTGTTCCCGCGTCTCATCCGCAGGACAACCCCAGATACAGTTACTACACTCGGCAAGCCCTCTGCGAACGAGCCAGACTGCGGTAGGAAGGTGGTCACCCATCAGCCGCCAAAGGAAGAGTTTCACCCTAGGCAGCACCTTAAGCTTCCAGATCTGCTTCGAATACTTCGAGTTAACTTCCGCGACTTCAGACATATTACCACCACGCATGTGCGAGTAGAATTTTAGATTGTTGACCCGTGGCGACTCCGTTTGCAACTGCAGAAGCATGTCATGGCTGCGGGCCCAAGGCAGGAGCAAGACGCGATCAAGAAGGAGGTCACTTGCCCAAACCCTAATACTTGCTTCATTCCAGACACCCACCTCGCAGACGCATGCACTAACATAAGTAGGCCAATCTACGTCCATGTTGATGAACATAGGCCACAGGCAGATAGGGAGCACACCAAGCCAGTTGTCTTCAGCAAATAAAACTCCCTTACCGCCACCAATTCGCCACACAAAGTTAGCGAGGGCGCACGGCATAGCAGCTGCAAGAAGCCTGCAAGCAAGGGATGCCCTCCGGGGAGACTTAACAAGCGAGTGGGCAGCGCCGTATTTAGCAACCAAGGTGCAAACCCACGGGATCTCCTCACGCCCAATCAATCTTCTGCAGTGTTTCATGGTCAAGACCCGTTGCCATGTACGCAAGTCAAGAAGGCCAAGGCCCCCCGCATCCTTAGGCAGAGTGATCTTCTCCCAGCTGGCATAATGCATCCTCCTTCCTCCCGTGGCGCCGCTCCAAAGGAACTTCCTAAACTTCCGCTCCGCCACGTCAATGGCACGCTTCGGCAAGACGCAATGGCTCATCAAGTAGGTGGGGATAGAGTTGAGGACGCATTTGATCATGGCAATCCTCCCAGCAAGCGATAGATGCCTAGTGCGCCAATTCATCACCTGATCATCGATCTTTTGGAGCAGGAAATTAACATCCTTGAACTTGATTGGTTTCGCCGAGATTGGAATTCCCAGGTAAGAAAGATTCTCCCCCCGCGCCATGTGTAATTTCCTCGCAATTAGGATCTTCCTTTTGGTACTAGTGAACTTGCTGAAGAATGCCTTAGATTTCGAGAGGTTCACAGTCATACCTGTGGCTCTGCAGAACTCTTGCATGGCCAAGTTGATGGCTTGCGCAGCAGCACGAGTAGCCGAGGCATATATGAGGATGTCATCGGCGAACAAGAGGGGGGATACAAGTGGAGAGTCCTTCCCAGGGCTAAACCCCAGCAGCGACCTGGATTCATAGTTGTGGATGATGGCGGAGAGATACTCCGTCACAAGGGTGAACAAGTACGGCGAAAGGGGGCAGCCCTGCCGCAAATCACGTTGGGCATGAATCCAGGGAATCCGAGAGCCGTTAAGCAAGACAGCATATGTTATACCCGGTAAAATATTATAGGTTTAATCTTCAATAATTAAATTATGGCTTGGATGATTTCAAATCGATAGTAGGATGAGCCAGGAGCTCAATTGGAGGCTATTAGAATTTCTGAAAATTTCTGGGGATTTTTCGGAGCACCGAGGAAATTTTTAAGTAATTTTCCCTGTTTAATTGGATTTTTGGAAATTCGAAAATCTATTTAAATCGGTTAATTAGATTTTTAAACCGGAATTTGGTTTTTACCGCACGTGAACCGGACCGGAGCGGTTCAGCGAAGGCGGGGGCGGTTTGCCGAGGTGCGTTTGCGCGTGCGTTCGGATAAGCCGCGGATAAGCGGATCGGACGGACGAGATCAGCGGTGGAGATTAACCAGCTGATCGGGTGTTAAGCTGCGTTTTAGAAGGTCAACCGGCGCTTAATGGGTCGTTAACTGGTTATTACCGGTTTAAGCGGGGTATTTAACCCGAACCGTTTCGGCCCTTAGGGTTTCGAACGGCGGCCGGAGACGAGGTGTTCGCGGCGGACGGCGATATTTTCCGGCAGCCTTTCAAGGGGCTTTTTGTACCTGGAGGTTCGCGTGATCGAGGAGAATCGATTGGTACCGGTTTCGTTCGGCGAGGAGCAGCGGTTGGTCGCGTGCGAGCTTCACCGTCGCCACCGTCGCCGGAGAAGAAAAAGGTAGGAAATTTCGGCTTAAATTAGTTAATTAGCAATTTAAAAATATGGATTATTTTGCAATTAGCTACCGGAGCATGCGAATTGTGGTTAATGCAAATTATTGATTTTAGCATTTTAGGGTTTTCGGAAAAAATTATACCCGTCAAATTGGAAATTTTACCGAGCAATTGATGATTCTATTATGGACTTTAATCATGTTAAGATTGTATCAAATGCTGAAAATTGTTTAATTTCATAGATTGTTCGTTTAATTTCATAAATTGTTAAATGAGGATCGGATGAAAACTTCGGCGGGAAATTTGATTGAATCTTAGAAATTAGTGGCATTATTGACAAATTAGGATAGTATGAACATCGGATTTTGCTTCGCCTTAATCTCGGTCGCCGGAAATCGACGGGGAAAACGGAATTTCCCGGAGGAATCGTCGGCTAGGGTTTCGCAGGCGCCGGGCGGAGGAAGGAGATGGATTAGATTAATTTCAGCTTAGTTAATTAAATAATTGTAATTAATTAATAATTAATAATATTTAAATACTAAACGTCGGCTGGAAAATTTGATTTAAAGGTTCGGCCAGTGGGTTCGCGGTTCAGTGCGGTTTTTTTCCGAACCGGCAGCGAAACCCGGTTCAGCGGAACACGGGCGCGGACGAACGGCGGAGGAAAAACTTAATTCGGAAATTAATCCGAATTTTCGGAAAATATGTGGAATTTTTTTTAATCCGAATTTTCGGAAAATATGTGGAAAAATTTTTAATCCGAATTTTCGGAAAATATGTGGAATTTAAATTTACGGAAATTTATTTCAAATTTTCGGAAAAAAAGATATATGTGGAATTTAAATTTTAAATTCGGAAATTTATTCTGAATTTCGGAAAATGGATAAAGGGCAGAAATTGAAGTTGAAATTTAAAATTTCCTGAAACGAGAAAAAGGTGATTTAAGGAAATCACATAGACAAGTTGAAAGTTACTGTTGGAAATTATCCATAAATTCAGTACAGCTGGATTAGTTGGAAGGAAGTGTGACATTTGGGTAAGTCCTACCAGAATAGTCAGAATTTTGGTACAGTTTGTGTTGCTTGGATGGCAATGGCATGGTTATCCGGGGTGATTAATGAAAAAAATATTTTAGAATCAAAAGTGGCTCTAGTCTATGGTCAAATGAATGAACCGCCCGGAGCTCGTATGAGAGTTGGCTTGACTGCCCTAACCATGGCAGAATATGTTTATTGCCAACGATCCGAGGTTGTAACATAGTTGACGTTGAGTCAGTTTACTCAGTGTTGGCATATTTCACGGATTGGCATATTGGACCGGACTACTATAGACCCTATATGATGTGTTATATCCTATGTTTTTCGTAGGCTACTCAGGTTGGTATGGGACGATCTGAGCTGTCTATATGTAAAAAAAAAAATTGTATGCCAAAAATCAGCCTAGGAAAAATGGGGTGTAACAGGAGTGGTATCAGAGCCCTAGGTTAGGATAGAGGGGCTAGACATGTATAGAAGTTCAGCCCTAGGTTAGGATAGTGGGGCTAGACATGTATAGAAGTTCAGCCCTAGGTTAGATAGTGGGGCTAGACATGTATAGAAGTTCAACCCAAGGTGGGGAGAACTGTTGGTCATTTTATTATACTATGGTAGTCCGTATGCCAAATGCCAAATGACGACTCTAATGCCAGATTAGTTGCTTTTGACAGTATGGCTGGTACCAGGAGACTTTCCGCTCGTGGAGCAGCTAGAGGCAGACCTGTATCTACTACTCCTACCCCAGAGACGAGCCCAGCATTACCAGTTGAGCCAGCCGTGGATCGTTGGATCGATGCCTTCATGCGGTTGCGTCCGCGGAGCTTCAGTGGGTCGGCTGACCCAGCGGTGGCAGATGACTGGATGGCTCATATGCTTGAGCTGTTTGATGCCTTGGGATGTCCATTCGGCAGGAGGGTAGTACTTGCTGCTCTAGTATTGGAGGGAGAGGCTGCTACCTGGTGGAGAGGCCAGCGGCGCGCTATGTTTGGGGATGGATTGGTTGTGCTACCATGTAGTGGTTATGGATTGTTGCGAGAAGAAGGTTTGGATCAGGGTGCCTGGTTCGGAGGATGTGATATACTTTGGTCTGAATAGACAGATTCCCCTGATCTCAATTCTTCAGGCAGAGAGACTAGTGAGGAAGTGATGTACTGGTTGGTTGGCTTATGTGGCAGATAGTCAAGCCACCACTACCCTTATGTCAAATATTCCAGTGGTGAAAGACTTCCCTATGGTTTTTCCAGAGGAATTGCCTGGACTTCCACCAGTTAGGGAAGTGGAGTTTTCGATTGATTTAGAGGCAGGAGTAGCTCCTATTGCTAGAGCTCCGTACCGGATGGCTCCAGTCGAGCTAGCAGAGTTGAAGACTCAGTTGCAGGACCTATTAGACAAGGGACTTATACGCCCCAGTTGTTCACCTTGGGGTGCCCCTGTCTTATTCGTCAAGAAAAAGGATGGTAGTATGAGGCTGTGTGTGGATTATAGGGAATTGAATAAGGTTACGATTCGTAACCGGTACCCTTTACCACGTATTGATGATTTACTAGAACCGAATTTGAGGCAAAGGAGATGGTTGGAATTGATAAAGGACTATGAGCAGGTGATAAATTACTGCGAGGATAAGGCTAATCCTGTTGCTGATGCTTTGAGCAGGCACGCAGTTATGCATACTATGTTAGCCTCTGACTCTATACTAGACTTGGATTGGGATGTTGAAAGATGTCAGGAATAGGTCGCTTCCTATGGTCAAGGTTCTGTGGAATAGACATGACGAAAGGGAGGCAACCTGGGAGCTAGAGCACGATGTTGCGGAAAAGTGGCCGGAACTTCTTGCTGAATTTCGAGGGCGAAATTCCTGATAAGGTGGGGAGATTGTTATACCCGGTAAAATATTATAGGTTTAATCTTCAATAATTAAATTATGGCTTGGATGATTTCAAATCGATAGTAGGATGAGCCAAGAGCTCAATTGGAGGCTATTAGAATTTCTGAAAATTTCTGGGGATTTTTCGGAGCACCGAGGAAATTTTTAAGTAATTTTCCCTGTTTAATTGGATTTTTGGAAATTCGAAAATCTATTTAAATCGGTTAATTAGATTTTTAAACCGGAATTTGGTTTTTACCGCGCGTGAACCGGACCGGAGCGGTTCAGCGAAGGCGGGGGCGGTTCGCCGAGGTGCGTTTGCGCGTGCGTTCGGATAAGCCGCGGATAAGCGGATCGGACGGACGAGATCAGCGGTGGAGATTAACCGGCTGATCGGGTGTTAAGCGACGTTTTAGAAGGTCAACCGGCGCTTAATGGGTCGTTAACTGGTTATTACCGGTTTAAGCGGGGTATTTAACCCGAACCGTTTCGGCCCTTAGGGTTTCGAACGGCGGCCGGAGACGAGGTGTTCGCGGCGGACGGCGATATTTTCCGGCAGCCTTTCAAGGGGCTTTTTGTACCTGGAGGTTCGCGTGATCGAGGAGAATCGATTGGTACCGGTTTCGTTCGGCGAGGAGCAGCGGTTGGTCGCGTGCGAGCTTCACCGTCGCCACCGTCGCCGGAGAAGAAAAAGGTAGGAAATTTCGGCTTAAATTAGTTAATTAGCAATTTAAAAATATGGATTATTTTGCAATTAGCTATCGGAGCATGCGAATTGTGGTTAATGCAAATTATTGATTTTAGCATTTTAGGGTTTTCGGAAAAAATTATACCCGTCAAATTGGAAATTTTACCGAGCAATTGATGATTCTATTATGGACTTTAATCATGTTAAGATTGTATCAAATGCTGAAAATTGTTTAATTTCATAGATTGTTCGTTTAATTTCATAAATTGTTAAATGAGGATCGGATGAAAACTTCGGCGGGAAATTTGATTGAATCTTAGAAATTAGTGGCATTATTGACAAATTAGGATAGTATGAACATCGGATTTTGCTTCGCCTTAATCTCGGTCGTCGGAAATCGACGGGGAAAACGGAATTTCCCGGAGGAATCGTCGGCTAGGGTTTCGCAGGCGCCGGGCGGAGGAAGGAGATGGATTAGATTAATTTAAGCTTAGTTAATTAAATAATTGTAATTAATTAATAATTAATAATATTTAAATACTAAACGTCGGCTGGAAAATTTGATTTAAAGGTTCGGCCGGTGGGTTCGCGGTTCAGCGCGGTTTTTTTCCGAACCGGCAGCGAAACCCGGTTCAGCGGAACGCGGGCGCGGACGAACGGCGGAGGAAAAACTTAATTCGGAAATTAATCCGAATTTTCGGAAAATATGTGGAATTTTTTTTAATCCGAATTTTCGGAAAATATGTGGAAAAATTTTTAATCCGAATTTTCGGAAAATATGTGGAATTTAAATTTACGGAAATTTATTTCAAATTTTCGGAAAAAAAGATATATGTGGAATTTAAATTTTAAATTCGGAAATTTATTCCGAATTTCGGAAAATGGATAAAGGGCAGAAATTGAAGTTGAAATTTAAAATTTCCTGAAACGAGAAAAAGGTGATTTAGGGAAATCACATAGACAAGTTGAAAGTTACTGTTGGAAATTATCCATAAATTCAGTACAGCTGGATCAGTTGGAAGGAAGTGTGACATTTGGGTAAGTGCTACCAGAATAGTCAGAATTTTGGTACAGTTTGTGTTGCTTGGATGGCAATGGCATGGTTTGAGTCAGTTTACTCAGTGTTGGCATATTTCACGGATTGGCATATTGGACCGGACTACTATAGACCCTATATGATGTGTTATATCATATGTTTTTCGTAGGCTACTCAGGTTGGTATGGGACGATCTGAGCTGTCTATATGTAAAAAAAAAATTGTATGCCAAAAATCAGCCTAGGAAAAATGGGGTGTAACAGCATATCTAGGGTTGACAATACACGCCTCAACCCAGTCGCACCAAGTAGGCAGAAAACCCATCGCCTTCAGGATGTTCATCACGCTCTCCCATTGCACCGAGTCGAAGGCTTGCTCCATATCCACCTTAACCGCCATGAGTCCAGCCCTCGCGGAGGACGAGTGCATTCGCGAGGCCATTTCCTGAGCCATAAAGATGTTATCCGCAACGCATCTACCTGGCACAAACGCACCCTGTTCACTGGAAATGAGGAAGGGGAGGAGAGGCTTGAGTCTTCCAACAAGAACACGTGCAACGACTTTGTAGATAAAGTTGCAAAGGCTAATTGGCCGGAACTGCTCCGGCCTGCATGCGCCTTGAGATTTCGGAACAAGGATAACGAGGGTATCCTTCCAACAGCTAGGCATATACTTTCCAGCAAAGAAGGAGAGCACCGCTCTAATGGTGTCTTCCTGAGTAATCTGCCAATAGCCCTGGACGAACTCCACAGTAACCCCATCCAGTCCAGGGGCTTTGTTTCTCCTAACGGCTTTGATGGCTGCAATGATCTCCTGATCAGTGACAGGGCAGGCCAGCAAGTTTGCCTGAGCCTCACTAACCTTAACATGAGGCAGGTGCTTCAGGAAAGGCAGAGGCGTAGCCCCACCCCCCCACTTCGTCTGGAAGAAAGGCTCCAGGATATTGCTCATAGACTCCAGCGAGGTAACCATGCAGCCCGAATCATCCTTCAGCTGGGTGATGAGATTGTTGCGGGTGCGTGCAGTCGCGGCATCATGGAAGAAACGAGTATTACGATCACCCAGCTGAGTCCAGTGGAGCTTTGCCCTCTGCCACCACCAGCGCTCCTCCAGCGCACAGCCGCGGTGGAAGTCCAGAATTAGCTGCCCAAGCCGGCGGTGTTCCTCTTCATTTAATCCTTCCAGAGATTCTTTGATTTGCAACGTATTAATGCTAAGTTCAAGATTAGCATTAGTGCTCATAATATCACCAACCTCCAATTTACTCCAAGAGCACAAAGCCAGAAGCGATTTGCGAAACTTGGTTGAAAGGGCCTCCATATGATTCCCCTTAGTACGCCTGCTCCAGGCCTGATACACGACCCATCTCGCCTTCGGAAACTACAACCAGGTGCTTTCAAACTGAATGCGGCGTGAACACGCAGTCCTGCGTCCCCCCTCAATGTCAATAAGAAGGGGGCAATGATCCGAGCCAATTCGCATGAGGTGGGCAACAGAGCAGCCCGGAAATGCACGCATGCCCGCGATGTTCATCAACGCTCTATCGAGCCTTTCAAGGATTCTTGCACCCCCTTCCTTCCCATTACACCAAGTAAATTTGCTGCCAGTGAACATGAGATCCACCAACTGGAAATCTTGGATTGCATCCGCAAATTCTTGCTGCAAACTGCTGAATTTGAACTTCCTTCCCCCCTTCTTCTCACCCTGCGACATAACAATGTTAAAGTCGCCGGCCACCAGCAATGGGCCCGCAGTCTCAGCCTCCTGCCTTAGAAAGTTCCACAATTCCTTCCGCTTCGAGGGGTCCCTTGGCCCATAAACAACACAACACTTGATGACAACGCCTCCCGCAATGCCCAGCTCAAGCGCCACCGCGTGCGTGAATGAGCGAATGGAATTCACCGATAGACAGCTCCTCCATAGGACAACAATGCCGGCAGACTTCCCTGCCGAAGGTTGTACCACGTAGTTCCAATCCTTGCCTAGCAAGCGATCAACATCCCTTCGCGCAAAGCTTTGAGCACGGGTTTCTACAAGGCTGACAACCCCGATCTTGCTTTCACGTACAACCCTCTGGAGAAAGGACCTCGACTTCTTGCCATAAACGCCCCTGATATTCCAAACTAGAATTTTAGTCATAAGAAGAAGAGTAGAAGGTACCTCTCCGCACCAAAGGATCATAGCACAACGGCCAGGACTTTGGCCTCACCCCTATGCCCTCCAGGGCCAGCGTCCGAGCTTCGAACAGCTTGGAGAAATACCGCTCGACTAGCATCAGCTGCCAACATCCCCCAAGTAGAGTGAGCAATATACTGCAACCCACGAATTGCAGTAAGAAGGGGAATCCCCTAACCCCCGATGCGGAGGGCGGTTTCCTTCCGGAGGACAGGATCATTTCGAGAGATGGATGCCGTCGCCCTGCCATCATCCAACAGCGGCGCCTTACCTTTAATGTCATGCACATGGGGGCTTCGATAATTCCTGCTAGTAGGCCTTCCTCTCGACCGGGAAGAACTTCTCATTCTGATTCTTCCTCTTTTGCTGCCACCCTCTCCAGCCTGGTTCGCTGTGGAAGTCATTCCCTGAGGGTTGCGACTACGCGCACTCATGGCCACCTTTCTCCTTCTCGGTTGAACCACCATCCACGGGCCGAGGTTCTCCTTATTGGATCCATCGTCGCTTTCCAGGGCAGGGCGGAAATTCACACCATCAGATTCAACCTGCGAGTCCCGCAACGACGCGTTGAGGTCCTTAGGGACAGTCGGGGCGTCAGGCAACACCCTCAAGGAGGAGGCCCCCTCAGGGCTCTTCATCAAAGTCCGCCCGTCGCCCATAACAGTCGCTACAGAAGCATTCCCTGACGCCCTGCTCTTACATTGCTCCGCAGAGTGACCCGCAAGCCCGCACGCGAAGCAAATTTTGGGAAGTCCCTCATACTCAAAAGGCTGGAAGGAGCGCCCCATAGGCCCTCGTAGCCACATGCCCGGCTTCAGTGGCTTCGACAAGTCTACCCTAATGCAAACCTGAGCAAAGGACGAGCGCTGCATGTCCGCCGTCCAGCCATCAAGAAGGATTGGATCGCCCACCGACTTCGCAATCCTCAGGATGTTCTCAACATCCCAATAGACCAGAGGAAGAGCCGGGAATCCTACCCACACAGGGGCGCGCATCGCCGTAGATGCATTAGGGCGGAATTCGGGGGACCACAAGTCCAAACCCATGGCCATGCCAGCAACTTGCCATGGGCCTCCACACCATACAACATTTCTGTCTTCCATTGAGTCAAAATGAAGACAGAAACATCCCGAGGAGATGTCGAAGATTCGGAAGTTCTTCAAGTGCCCCCATCATCTCTGAAGTACCCGCGCAATGACGGCGAATGGGAGGGAGCTACCATACACTTGCCCCACCAGATCAAACCTATGGAACTCAATGCGCCTGAGGTAGGCATCCTCCGACATAATGACCTCATCGTTGTCAACAGGGTCGTCCATGGATGCAGCCCTATCCTTAACGTCAACGGCAGCCGGCTTCGCAAAGGAGGCCCCTCCCTCATTAGGCATGGCAAGCTTAGACGTTAAGACATCCTTGAAGCTGACTTTATTAGCCTGAGCCGCTGCGCTGGAAAGATTCAAGTCCGGCAGGGAGGCACCCTCAGGTGCTATTACCTTCGCATTCGACGCACAGGGACTCATAGATTGATGGGCCTCCACCGTCTCAACAGCTAAGTCACCCTGCTCATCTCCAATCCGCGCCTGCGACAGCGCTGGGGGGGCCGAGGTCACACCTTCCTCAGGGGTACCTGCGTCCGCGTTGGAAGAGCTGGCCGAAGTATTAGAAATTTCAAGCTCGTGCAGGAGATACCCATCCTTCCCATCAATGACCGACATCCCAATCACCAGCCCTTTCTTGCCTTTGCCACCGATATCTAGTACACCAGGAACCTCCTCACACTCCCTGTTCGGAGATACACTACCACAGGCTTTGGACTTCCTATTGCTTTTCCGGCTTTTGGATCCAGCCATTGGACTCAATGGGGAGCCGCAAGAAGCACGCAGAAGCAGGTCAGCCCTTGCGCACAGCCCTGCAGACAACGTAGCTAAATTGCATGAAGGGAGTTAAATGTTCCGCGGCGTACCGAGACGCATTAATCCGGTTCCTCCATTACCGCGCGCAGGGCAACGGGGTACCCTGGTAGGGTTTCGGATTTGAATTTTGAAAAAGGGCAAAAGACAGAATTGCCCTCCGAGTGCGGAAAATGAAACAGATCTCGAGAATCCTGGTCAACGGGATCGCGAGCTCAGCTTTGACCCGGCAAAGACCGCTTGACCTCCAAGCCACTTACATTCAAGATCCAACTACAGTGCCTCCTTCAATCACTTTCCAAGGTCCAAGCTTCCGGCTCCAGTCGTCAGCGTCGCCTACCTTCCCAGTTTCCTGCGCCTACGTCGTGGATTCGCATCAACTTGCCCACAGAATAGCCTTCCGAACGCCGGCTAATCGCCTTCGCCACGCCGTCGCCTTCACCACGCCGTCGCCTTCACCACGCCGTCGCCTTTTATTCACCTAAAGAAATTCTACAATCTACAATCATGTTAATCCAAAAAATTTTAAATCAAGACTTTGTTATTTCTCCCAATGTTATTTTCTCCTTATTTTTTTCTTATCATGACCATAGTTTTTGTCACCATTTTTTCCTCATCCAAGATGGGTCTGATGTTTTGTTCAATCTTATTATTTTTATTTTATTTT
The DNA here is from genome assembly GCA_023846275.1 of Vanilla planifolia. Lineage (NCBI taxonomy): Eukaryota > Viridiplantae > Streptophyta > Magnoliopsida > Asparagales > Orchidaceae > Vanilla > Vanilla planifolia. Next base: position 3,744,392 of record CM043875.1, on the reverse strand, counting down.
GTCAAACTCAAATTTAAATCAAACTTGAGTCAAAATTTTAAGATCCTATCACGATCAAATCCTACAAAGTTTAGGCCAAATTAGGTTCCTTTATACACACATGCTAGGTTAATTCCACATTTTAACCTAGAATCGAGCCAAGATAACAAAATTGCACCGCTACAACCTATGGTCTTGTTCTTCTTCATCATGATGTTGCATTTAATATTGTAGAAGGCACTTAGTCTCAATCCTAAAAAGTTCAAAGAATCATCAAGCTTGGTTATGTATGCCACACATAACGAAGGAGAACATAATGTTTGCACTAAAGTATAACCTATAATGTGCAATTAGTGTACGAACCATTATGAATAATGTCCAACAAATTAAAGTATTCAAATAAGACACATCTTACATAAACTTATGAAAATTGTTGCAATTGGAAGCTTCAAACTTCAAGTCTAAAGATCTCTCAAGAATGTAGAAAATATTGGACTCATTGGAGAATACATAAACAAGCATCCAGCCAACATAACATCGTTTATCAATCAGGCCTACCTATATTATGAACCATATTATATTGGTTATGTACTAGGATTATACCAAATTCATATGGGCTAATGTTGTCTCAATATCATGTATGAATTTGAAGACCAAAGGCCATATTCATCGACTTTCCAATGGCATTAATGGGCAAACTAGGACAAAAATGTCGTGTTGGCTAGAGTTCTTGCAACCATGTAAGCTTTATTCACGTTATTGCTAGTTTCTTATTCCATTGTTAACCCATCTGAATCATAAGTGTGTTGGTTTCTAATTTCATCGTCTTCTTCATTGAAATTTGATGAAACTGTTTCTCATTGTGGAAATGCATGTTTTAAATACGTTTTAAGTCTTACACATTTGGTATTTATTTCCTTACATGGGAGATGCCAAGCAGAGAATGAATCGAACATATAGAAAGATTTTCTGCTCTCATCCTACATTACAACAATGTTATGTTGTCAACAATCTGCACTCAATCGACATCAGACCTAAATAGACTATCGATCATCTAAATGCACAATTCAAAGTCAAAATCTAGGAACAGTGCAAGTAAATAACATTAGAACAATCTTTGCAGTGCAGAAATTTGCATGGGATCTATTTGGGCTCTTGGTTTGGGATTTTAAAGACTTCATTGCCCAGTGGGTGCCTTGTATTCCTCAGAAGTAAGCTTTTTTTTTTGTTAAGAATTTGAATCTCTACTTGCAAAACAAGGATTTATGCCCAAAGGATTCTATAGCTCATTAGTAAGTTCTGCTATTTACAAAGTTGCATTCTAAACTTTGGCCTAGAAAAAACAAACTAAAAGTTGAACTGAAAGCAAAATGAAATGCATACCTGCAGCTTATACCACACAAGCAAAGGAGTAGTAATAGCCATGAGAACTTGGAATTTGATGTAAGAAGGCCCATCATGTGGGTGAGGAAATCCATGTTCTGAATACCTTCACAACATTTAACCTGCAACTTCTTTTTCTCATTACATTCTGGAAAGCTTGAATCAACCTCTTCAGTGTATCCAGAAAGGGAGCTTACTGAAAAGAACCCCAAAAGCTTCTTGTCTTGCTCTTTATTAAAATTACCAATGTTAGTGTCACGAGGAATAAACACTTCCAACACCTGGGACAGACTCAGCAAAGGTCCCTTCAGCAGCTGATGCAGCATTAATCACACTCTGGATATTGGCAACCAATATGCCCAACACTTGAGAATAATCCGAAAGAACTGATAATATGTTTTTAACTGCATCTGTCATGGCTGGGGAAGACGACTGGATTTCAGATGTACTTGAAGAGGAAAATGCCGAGACACCAGAGCTGGCTGGAGCATTTGACATTCCTGAACTCAGAGGGCAATCTCGAAAGCTGACTTCAGAGCTCTTGCTTGAACAGATTCCTCTGCTGTCTAATTCATCAGGTGGAGAATGAAGATTTCCGAGCCACACAACACTTTCAGGCTTGGTAAAAGAATATGATTTGTAAGATTTGCCAGAGTTACATTTGAATGAGCATTGACTTAGCCGCCTTGCTTATAGATGGCTGAAAGTTTTCACTATCCAATACCCCTTCATCTGACAACCTCTTCTTCTTGCTGCTCTCAGGAATGCTTTGGTTATTTTTGTTGTGCATGACCTTGGCCAACAGTGACAACATTTGCCGCTGGCATTGCTCGATTCCCTGAATGCGATTGCTGAAGGCCTGCAGCTGATGATATATCGTCTGCTGCTGTTGCTGCATTAGTTCAACAAGTTCCTGAATGAGAATGTTTTTATCCCTCTTCAGCCTCTCTATCTCTTCTTCTAAGCCAAAGTTCCCCTCCTCCACACATGACGGGACAGAAGGATTCTGTAGAACGGACTTGGTGTGGCCATACGCATGTGTGGGTTTTCTTCTGTTTATGTTCTTTAGAAGGTGCTTCTGACCTCTTAAAAACCCATCATTTGCAAATTCCCAGCGATCCATATCAACCTTCCTAAATCCCTGACAAGATAAAGACTAAGTTTATGCACTACCAAAAGAAATAAGTACCTCAAGAAAAAAAAATTGAATAGAATTCAATAGTTGGACTGGGTTCTCTAATTCAAGTGCTTTGCTAGGACAAAAAAGACTCACCGTCGGGAGCTCACACTAGGGACACAATGACAATGTATGGAAATGTTCAAAGCATATCCAGCTCTTATCGGATTCACATCTAATATGGTGAATGGTTAATGTTAATTTTTAAGAAAGCTTACTACAAACACAAAAGCACATCTAACCTGGTTACAAGTTGCTTCCATGTATTATTGGATCAGACAAAAAAACAAAAATATAAACCTCAAAAACTTGTCAGATAAATATATTGAAAATTCTTAAGCCATAGCAGCAAAGTGCTGAGAACAAGTTTTTAGCTAGCAGAAGTATCCCAACCAGAACATCCTTTTGTTCACTGTTTAAGGGCCGTCACCTTCACAATTCAAAGCAAACTTGCAATGCAAAGGTGGAAATTTGCAAGGTTTTGGACTTGGTGAATTGGCAAACTTTTGACTAAAGGCATTTGTTATTTGTTGGTTGGATTGCTCACATTTAAGACAAACATTTTTTCAAGATTATTGATTAAAGATTTTTTTGGGGGGATAGTTTTCAAAATTGCTTATTCCTTTTCAACCACAAAAGCACCAATAGTCTATCCAATATATTAGCTATTCTCATATTTATGAACGCAATGAACTTCCAAGTATAAATTCAAAGCAGCACCATGATGACTAGGAAGTAGTAGTTAAGGTATCAATCATGCGAACAAACTGAAAACATGGAGAACCAAGTTTGGACACATCTTTCCACTCATAAAAGAGATGAATATTTTTTTTTATAATTACATAGCTGAAATAGGATCATCTGATCATCAGTCATGTAATAATATAAAAAAAAAACTCAATTTTATCCTATTTTATAAAAAAAGAAACATGAAACATTAAGAGAAACATGATAATAATGACATACCAACAGTACCGAAGATAGCTAGCTTGAGTAATTTTTGGAAATAAAAGTATCTTAATATGAGTAGATAACCGAGATATAATCAAGAAAAGCTCATGCAAGTTATAAATTAACATATTCTGCCCACATTAAGCTAGTGAATCAGCTGAAGGTAATATATCAGGAATGCTAAAACATAAGGCCATTTCAGCAAAGATGCCACATCTATACTTCAGGTTTTGGTACTGAGGGAATTTTGGCATTGCGAAACCACAAGGTACATCCACCACATGATATGGCATCAGTGTAATGCTTTGGAATTTTGAATGTTTTTAAAACATTTGATCTTTCCTACATGCAAAATGCAACTTTGCTGGTTAAACCAACATCCAGTCATATATTTTCAACCTTAAAAATGATAAAACAAGAAGAAAAATTAATTATAAAAAATGGAAATTTAAAATTAGAGGACATGTAATATAAACCACACAGAAAGGTGAACAAATGGATTACAGAATCAACAGAGAATAAGAAAAATAAGTTACTTTTTCAAATATACATTGGAATGCAACATAAGTTATCCTAAAAATAATGATAAGTAGTTCATAACGGCAGATCAAACATCAGAATAATTAAAAGAAAAAAAAATTATCATAGTGCATAGCATGTATGCGCCCTCACTTGGAGAGTTTAAGCCAATGAATATTATATGAACTCTATTGTAACATGCAGATAGGATTTTATTGCATCTCTAGTAAATAGCACTATGAGAATTTAAAAAAGCGAAAATTTGTCATAAAGTCAACAGAGATAAAAAAAAAAATGAAGCTACTAAAAGAAAATAACAACCCACAAATACAGGTTGCTTGGAACACAAGAATAGTTTACAAATTCTTTTGAATTAAACAAAACAATAGTCCATGAGCCAGTATAGTTGATCTATATTTTTAAATTAAATAGCAAAATAAAATCCAAGTGGAATAATTTTGGCATGCTACTCACCATATCCTGCTGCAAGCCAGAGGCATGCTTCAAGAATCTAAGTAAACAAATTTCAAAAACAATAACTTGGTGGTCAAAAAGCAGCACAATAAACTATAAAAGTAAAAATGGCATACAGTCAAGCACAATTGCAAAATTAATGGTAGATATAAATAATCTCAAAGAAATCCATAAAAAAATTTTGATTATAGGAAGTGAATAAAAACACACACACACACTTGTCAAACTGAAAAAATCGAAACCATAAACTTAACCCAAATGAGATGTATTAAAGATAACAACCAAAAAAGTGCTAAACAACAAAGAACCTATAAATGCTTAATGAATGAGTGGATTTCATAATCTTTGTAATAAAGCTTATCCACACCAAGACTAGTTAAGAATGCTTGACTTTTAGAAGAACATTATAATCTTCAAAACAACTAAGTTAAGCATGGACGAGGATGGTAAGTAATAAAGTCTTTGAATTGAAACTATTTCACCCAAGATCAAAAGGGTATGAGAAAGGAAGGTGCATCTTGATTTTAAGAAGTCTACCATAATATGGAGCAGTTAAATATGCCAAATGAATAAAGCATTGGTTCATGCACATATATAAGATGCTGGCATAACAGAAAAAACTATAAAACAAACTGGAATTAAATTCTCAAGAATTACTTCGAGACATTGGAAATAATAATTAGTAGCAGCATAAACGTTCAATAACCAAGTATTAACAAATAGGCACCTAGTGTCCATTTTGCAAATGATAGACAAATAAATGATATTGGCACCAACATGATTCAAGCAAGAGGAATAAATTTTTGTGGTGCATCTAATGGTCACATTTTCAAAAAATATAAACCAAGGCCAAAATGATTTTAAAGATAATGAAACAACTACACAAAAGCAGGTATGCAAACTAAAAGCATGTACACAGAAGTTTTTTCAAGGTAGAATGTAGGATGGACAATAGCTAAATTCTAAAGCATAGAACTAGAAATGTGTGCCTTTAAGAGAAGTTGAAATAACCCGATTAAAGGTAAACATAACAAAAAGAGAAATTCTACCAACATTATTCGAGCAATCATAAATTAGAAAAAATAGTGTGAAGGGAGAAGGAATACAAAAACACACTCAGGTGAACAATAGAAGGGCATTGGGGAGAAAGCGCAAAAACAGGGCAAAAAGTAGCAGCTCCATTATTGATGGAATAGGAAAATGGACGTAGAGGTTTCAGACCCACAGGGCACAAAGACACGGGAAGTAATCATTTAGCTTGATAATACATTGGGCATTGATACTTGAAATGGATCAAAGAAAACATTCATCCATTCAACCTAAGTTTTGTATTAAGTCTTACAATTGAAATTTCGGAATTGAAGAAAATAAATTTTTCATGATATAAAAATTTCATTAAGAATGTTGTACAATTTAGGATGATTCAGATTTTGATGTCATAAAAAATTTAGGACCAAAAAAAAAAAAAAGAATAATCAAGCATGAACTTAAAGATGTAAGAGCTAATAATTATGATACTAAAAGGAATCATTTAGCTTGTTAATATATTGTGTTGATACTTGAAACAATTCAAACAAAATATTCATCAATTCAACCTAGTTTTTGTATTACGGCTTACCATTATCATGGAATTGGAGAAAATAAAATTCTCATAATATAAAAATTCTATTAAGATCGTTGTGCAATTTAGGATGATTCAGATTTTGATGTCATAAAAAGATGAGGAAATTAAACAAAGAATAATCAAGCATGAACTTAAAGAAGTAAGAGCGAATAATTGGAAAAAATTTGGTTGAATGTTCAACCCATTGTAAGAAACTAAGAAAGATTCTATAGCCACTTTTGCGTCCAAAAAAGGGCTAAGGACACCCAAAATAACAAAAAACGAAAAAAACTTAAAACATCTACTAAAGGCCTATTTGGTTTGGGGTTTTTTCTAAGGTTAATTTCACCAAGAAAATAACATCCATTCAATCATAAAAATATAGATAAGTTAAAACTTAACTTAATTAGCCCCACCTCTTAAAACCCTTTATCAATCCAAATTTTAACTTAATCCAACCTTTCTATTAAGGACTAACCAAGCTCTCCCATTGCTTTGGTTCATCATAGGTAACTATCTCATCACAAGGAATTGTCATCAATAAGACTTTCAGTCAATACTCTAGTCATTGACTTCCATAACCATCACCATTATCACCTACATTTCCTACACTCGATTCCTATCACCGATGATACCACCTCAATCTTTAGTAGATGCCATCTTCTTGATATCTATCACACTGGTTTTTAGGTGGCTAGCCAGCTTTGCCTTCAGTCATTTCAGATGAATATTTGGCCACTTTAAGCTTGAAAAACCAATTTTCATTCTAAATGATCAATTTCAATTGGTATTGACCATGTTCAATCTAGTTCACCCAATTATATCCATCTTCGTCAAAAATAGTTCAGTGAAGGGTAGTTGCTATAATAAGCTTAGAATTTTTTACATTAATAAGAAGAAAAAAAACTTTATTTTAAACTTTAACTAATTAAATACACAAATAATAATCTAGGTTACGTATTCCAAAACTATTAAGTCCCTTCACACCAGCCTGATCAACTTATTAATGAAATTAAGCTTATACAGTTAAATTTAACCCAGCACACAGTTCCAAATTTAGAAAATGAAGTCGTTATCACATATACCTTTAAAGCATCGGATTATCTTGCAGCACACGTGACTTATCCAATTTACAGATTCTTCAACAAAAGACAACTCGATATATCATAAATATGTGAAACCCAATCGCAATGGATCAACTAGGTGAATATACATCACCTGCAAAAGAGAGACCAGCATAAAAATAATAGAAAGGAGAGCAAGGGCTCACATAGGTATTGAGCTGGCGGACAAAGCTGGAGAAGTTGTTGTGCTTGAAGTACTTGGGAAGGAGGTCGCGAGCGAACTCCTGCGGGTTCCACACAACGAAGGTTTTATTCCCCTGTCCCCACGATACGATCAAATCCGTCGCAGGGTCATCCACCACGTCGTATGTCTTGCTAAGGAAAGGCGGCAGAACGCAAACGCTCGCCACACCTGCGGCCCCTCCTCCACCAACACCGCCGTCCATCTCTTCAGCGACGACTTGACAACCGAAGTTCAATCTGAAATCATACGATTCCAGGATTGTTGATCCGAAGTCGAGAGATAAGTCAACTCACAGAGAACGAGGTGCCACTACTCATCCATATCCTCATGCGGCGTGGCGGCGTTTGCCGGAGAGTACAAACAAATCGAGATGATAACTGATGATATATATATATATATACACATACACACAACACACACATACAATAATTATGTTATATATAAATATCAAAATAATTAATAAAATAACTATATATAAACCAATTAAACACAAGTGTGAGTTTACTATTTTATTGATACCACAATTACCAAATTTATATATTTGGATTTAAGATGAAAATTTCTTGTTCAATTATTTTCTTTTTTAAATTTCTATAATGAGATATATATGAATTACTACATAATCTCTTATAATATAAATATCTAATATTTTTTATAATTACCCAAACTTAAATATTCCTTCCAGTTCCTCTCCTACTCTAGAAATATTGTATTGTACAATTTCCTTCATTGCATCGTATGATTTATTCAACATTAACTTTTCTTAAGGATTTTCAAACTATCATGTTATAAGATTTTCGCATCATACTGTATGATTTATACTAGTCCTCATCAAATTGCTCTACCCAAGTATCATCTCTATCTTTTAGCTAAACACACTCAAACAGTTTGATTCTCTTCTTATCCTTTATTAATGGTTTCCATATCATACAATATGATTATCTTATTATATAGTAAGATTCAACTCTTTTATCTCATTCTTAACAACTTATAAATCATCGTACAGTATATTGAATTTATTATATTATATGATTAGTTCATGAATGGTGTTGTTAAGAATTGGTGCACATTATGTCTATATAAGAAAAGATAAATTATGAAAATTACAAATTCAAACAACTCAAATATAGTAATGCATGACAAGTAAAAACTTTTAATAATCTTAATTTCTTATATACAACTTGTCTTAGAAATAATTGTTAGCTTTGAAAATCTATATAAGTGTAAACAAAATAAAGATATAATAAGATTTTTAAGTAGTTTTATCAAAATTTAGATCTACATCTATCACAAGTTAAACAACTAGGCTTGTATTAAAATCACTCATTCTCATCAATAAATTGATAGGGATAAAATCATATAATGAGCCAAATGACTTACAAAGCATCAAATTAGAAGACTTGATAATAACCAACTCATAATAGCAAATAACACAAGGTACAATTCCTTGATCATATTTATATGAAATGTCATCAAAATCTATAATAACTAGTTTAATCATTTTAAGAACATAATTTTAAAAATTAAAATTATTTTATTAAACAATAATCATTTGAGAGATATAAAAAAAGTGTATTTGAGTAAGAAAAAACTAATGAATTACTTGTAAATACTTTAAGACTAAAACATTAAACCTTCTTTTAACAATCTAAACTTGAGCTATTGTGTGCTAATTACAATATATTTAAGCCATGTTTTGTTTCATCTTGCTTTTATTTTGATATTATCATTTTTAGTTATTGTGTCACTTGTGATTAAAGGGTATACATTGTTGTACTGAGTGGTTTCAAGTATTATATTCTTTCAAATGTATGCAAAATAGAAAAGGCACTTGAAAGAATAAAATTTGAATATAAAACTAACTCATCAAACTAAGCGAAAATTAAGATGCAATTATAACAAAGTTTCAAATTTAATATCTTGTAAAGATGGTGCCTTAATGAATATGACCATGAGCAAAAATTTTATAATAACTAAAAAAATAGTAAGTAAAAGACTTAATCATACATACATGATACTTTTATGAACTATTAAATCATGAACCATGCCATCATCATGTGTGCAACAATGACATGCAAATCTAGGTTTTAATAATCAACTTATGTCTAAATTGATTATTGCTTCATTAATTGTCATACATGTCATGTATAACAATATATAGATATTAATTAACATAATCTATATCTTATATAATATATGATAATTAAAATGATCTAATAATTAAGGAATGACCATCAGCAAATAGTTATGAATGTATGACTAATGAAGCATGTGGAATTGAGTCAATGGATTGTTTGTCTTCAAAAAATCTACTAAGTATTGAAACTTATGATGATGTTCTAAAACTCTTTGAAACGTTATATTAAAGTTATCTTTTCCTCAAATTAAAACTGCAATTACTTTTTACATTTCTCTACTAAACAAGATGAAACATCTCAAGCATAAGAATTACACCAAACCACTTGGTTCATTTGGGAAAGAGAATAAGTATAAGGTATAAGATAATAAGATATAAAATTATAAAATTAAATACCTAATAGATATAAACCTAAAGATATAGGTAAATTCTATTAGAATATAAGTAAATAATGAAGTAGAAGAATACTTAGATACTTAGAATGAATGAAATAATCAAAATTCAATTTGATCAAATTGATAATACAAAACAAACTTATTACATTAATGGTTTATAAAAAGAACTTTAGAATAATTTTTTAAAATAACCTTCTTAAAAAATGATTGCACTGTATCATTTATTTGTCAAATGTTATGCATCTAAAAAAAAATAATTGCAAGATGTCATTTTTCTTTCACTGGATGTAAGCAATCCAGATCAAATAATATCCATTTTTGTTAAAAGAATAGACACCATAAATACATTGCATCAATAAATATTTAAAATACTTTTTAATTAAAAAATATAAATTATTTGTGCTTCCTTTTATAATTTTCATTAAAAACTACCAATAATTAGATTGCCATTAAAAAAACAAATAAACGGCAGCGCAACACACACAAATATCTATTTTTTTATTCGACAAGCATCAGCTAAGCTAATCCATAACAATGACGCTTTTGTCCCTTTAGGCCTATATGATTTTTTATCAGAGATTTTTTGAATAAAAGCTTTTAAAAAAATATTTTATTTGAATAAAAAAAAATATGATAAGCATAAAATGGTTTTGCTGATTTAGAAATTGAAACGAATAAAATATTTTAATGTACAGCAATTTTGCGATGTTGATAAGCATACATTAAAATGCGTAATTGCAACCGTTTTGCATGATTTAAATAAATATAAAAAATTTCTTTTTTGATTATTTAATTCTCAAAATTTTAGCCACCGACCATGAAATGCATTATTGGTATTGAATGCATCGTCTTTACAGCTGGATTGCGGTAAGCAAAGCCTCGTAAGCAGCGCTGCTCTATAAAAAATAGGAAGCAAATAAAAACATTATATAAATATTAGGAGAATTTAAAATTTTAAAAAAGACAGCTAAAAAATTAAAGAACAAATCGGCAGCAAATCGCAGTCCCCCTCCCTTCACTTTCCGACGTTTGCTAAGTGCGAGAGGCCGCAGCTTTAGTCGGACGGCAGCGGCGGCGGCGGCGGCGGCGGCGGCGGCGGCGGCGGCGGACATCCTACGGACTCCCGAGTCTACGGCTGCGCATCCTACCCGTCTCCTTCAGCGCGCGATGGCTGCGTAGAACAGTCATGCCGTTCTTCTCCATCGCCGGAAATCGCCCCGCTTCCCCTGCTGTTATCATGCAAAGGCCTCTCATGTTTCAAGAAGAAAGCCATGATTAACTTGAGGATCAGAGATTCAAAAGGCGTTGTACCTTTCTGATGGAAAAACCTGGAGAAGCCTTCGAAGCCAGCCAGATCTGTTTCTGAGATGGGAGTGAGGAACGCGTAATAGGAACAGAAGAGGGGAAATACGAACGAGGATTTACCTTCGGATGAGGGCTCGTGAGAGCAGAGAAAGAGGATTAGGAAGCAGAAGAGGATGAGGAAGGGGACGAGGTGGATGGATCTGTCTGTTCTTGAGTACTGGCGGATCGGCTTCTCGGCCTTGAGAATCTCGGCAGTATTTACTTCCGCGAAGTGTCCCACCGGCGGGAATCCACTCTTCCGGTTCTCCTTCTCTTCGCTGCTGATGATGCCATGGATTTGGGACTTCGAGCTCGGCGATCCCAGCGATTGCCGCTGCATTCTCCAGACCAGGAAAGGAAATGGGAGTGGATAGGTGTCAATAATAAGCCGAGGCAAGGCTTCATAATAAACTTAAAATTAAAAAAAATATATTTCAATTTTTATATTTATTGAACGTCATTCGGAAAAATGTCAATCGATTAAGATTTTATTATAGATTTCAATTAATATATAAAAAATACTAATTTATGTTTTAGAAATATTTTAATTCTTTATAAAAGTTAATTTAAGTTTTAAAAATACATTTATCCTTACTTTTCAAAATATATAAAATCTTTTTTTAAATCTGAATTAATACTTTTATATATTGAATTACCTACAAAAAAACCAGACCATAATGATAGTGCTCAATTATCAAAATAAGCATTTATTTATATTTCATTATAATAGAATAGAAAATCATTATTTTTTATCAGATAATAAAAAAAAATCTAATCAAGATAAATCTTCTCTTTCACTTAGTCTTTAATTGTTCTGATTGATTATAATAAGAATATAATAAAATAGAAACAAGATTATTAAGATTAATAAATATTTTATAAATTAATATTGAAATGATACATTTGAGACAAATTATATGCATAAATATAAAAATATTTTTAATAATAAAAATTTAAATATTAAATAATATTTTTTATTTTTTATTTTATTTTTTCATTAATAGTAGGTGTTAACTTATAATATTTAAGATAGAAAAAATATATTGTAATCGTTAAGTGGTATATTAATTCTTTATAAAAATTTGATAACACAATAAACTATTCGTTATAATCATACCAGCAACTGATGGTTATCAAAACTTACAAACAGAGCTACATACAACAGGAAAATATAAACATAACATACATATTCTGTAACAACTTTGAGGGGTCAATGAAAAGAAGCATTTCCTCATCAAGAATTACTTCAAATCCAAACTTAATGTTGAATTCAATACAACTTTGAGGGGTCAATGAAAAGAAGCATTTCCTCATCAAGAATTACTTCAAATCCAAACTTAATGTTGAATTCAATACAACATGCAAAAAAGTTTTAAATAGCAATTTAATTAAAAAGAAAAATCAAAATTTTGATCAGCCAATGCCGAATGCAATTAGGTTTTTTGCTGATAAATATACACAAATAATGCATTACCTAGTCTGCTGCTCCCTTGCTTGCCTTGTATGTGTTGACAAGCTGCATTTGTACATCTTGGGAAACTGGAGAATGCTCCAGGTATTCCATGCTGAATTCACCTTTGCCCTGCCAATATCGAACTAGTCGAGTAAAATGATGGTTTTTGCACTATGAACACAAATGGTTCGACTCGTGTTTTTAACCTGGGTCATGGAGCGCAAGGATGTCGAGTATCCGAACATGTTATTCAACGGTACCTGACGAGGCAAATTACAAACATTACTAGCAATCTAACTATATCGACATAGATTGTCGGTAAATTTGTGTTGGGTTGGTTTCAACATGATCAATTTGAGATAAATCAAAATACCTCCAGTAAAATAAACTAAGAAGCTATCTATTCCAACAGGTATGTTGCAGCAACTTGTCACTGTTTTCAAATTATGTTCACAAACTAAGCTTAATAATAGTTTACTTCATAGCTGTGAAAGCAATGAGCTGAAGATACTAGTCAGAATATAATCAAACACAAGTAGTATTCCAGTATAGAAAAGGGCTTCAAACTTAGCCTTAGAGGGAAAAAAGAAACATAACTACAAAACATCGTCTTTACAGCACATATCCTGATCATTGCCCTTGAGAGTAAGAGCAGCTGGTAGTTAAAACGTTAAAATACTTAGTGACCACACATTAAAGATGCATCTTTATCTATCATCTTCAGTTCAAGATCAGTTATGAAGCACAAGCATTAGTTGCCAGGTGAAGACAGATTGAGCATCAAGCAATGAAGAATCCAGCCAACCATTCATGCCTCATGAATTGAGCCTTGCACAGGAAAGATTCCTTCAATGACTGTTGCATGATACTAAAATATACTGATAGGTGCCATGGGATGATTCAATATAATATACGGGTTTAGAATAGTTTTGATCAAAGCTCTTGTATGGATAACTTATGCAGTACGAGATGTGTTTTTTTTTAATGAGTGAATTGAGCAATTATACTCTTTCAAAATTCCTTTTCAAAGTATAGCATTTAAGTAAAAACCACATCTTTGGTATGATTTTGTTAGTTAAAGCATCCAATTACAAGTAAAAATAAATGCATGAAGTAAAGAACACAAGGGTTTTCAAATAGTTTGTCTCTTAACCAATAGAGCTAATATCTACTCCCAAGTCAATAGTTTGATCATACCAATTTCTTTTTCACTACTTTGTCGCTTGTGAAGACACCATGCATGACTTTTTCTTGGAGGTTCAAACACAATATCTTCAATCTTTCTTAGGGCTAAAGCTCAACTACTCCTGATTTTTTTAGGACAAACTTTTTTATTGATTTTTTCTTACAAGGCTAAAATTTAACCTATATTGATCTTTTAAAAGGCTCAATTCTAACACCTCTCTAATTTTTTGTAGGCTCAAATATAACTTGAGTTTTCTTAAAGACTCAAATTTAACTTCACTGCATTTTCATGGGTGCAAACATAACCATCTTTAGTTTTTTCGAAATTAAGCTCAACCCTTACAAAAATAGCCTCATATGAGACAACACTTGAGAAATAGTACTATTAAATCTAGTGTACGGAATTAAACCAAATTACCTGACATTGACTAGAAGCTTGTGTGTAAAAGGGATGTGTTATAATAGCGAGTGGATGAAAAAAAAAACAATTGCACGTTCCAAATCCTCCAAATATGGATGAAGCTTACGAAAAAGCTAGATGTCAACACTTCAACAATAGGAACAAACAAACTTCAAAATTTGCTCATTCAGAACTCACAAATTTTTGCAATTATTCCTTACTTAGATCTTTAGATGTTTTCTTTAAGAGAGTATATATGGATGCAAATTGGCTATTAGATAGTTCCACATACATTAATCAAATGTTGCCATAAAAGCTCAATGTTCATGCAAACATTTTGGACCAAAATCAATCTAGCCATTGAAGCCTATTTTCGCATTCTGGTGAACTAAATGTATCGTATCTTAATTAAGACATATCTCATATCATTTTTTGTTTTAGGAAAATCGATACCACATACTTTCTGTTTACCTCACATATCATAGTCTTTGAACTAGACAAATCATACATGTAAAATCATGTACCGCATGCAAGCCTTGGTTAGCGCCCCTTTGTTTCATGTACCATATGTTCGTTACGACATACTATACAAAAGTCTCCACAGAGCTTAATACTTGTGGTGCATCATGATGATAAAGAAGCTAAAATAAGCTTTTGAATATCTCTAACTCAAGTATTGTACTCCAAAATGGTCTACAACTTATAAATGATTACTTATATAACTCGACTTGAAACTAAGCACCAAAGAAACTTACTAAATGAAGTACCAAATTTACAACTGGAAAAATTTAGCCTCACCTTATATTTCTATAACATTTGATATGTTTCTCCTAAATATTTATAATGATCTTTAAGGCCTTATTTTTTGCTAAAATGTTTCTCTTAAAATACCATTTATGTATGTTTTAACTTTCTGCCTTATTGAAATATAACGACATTCAATTATTCCTTAATGCATTGTTTTGCAAAATTGAAATGTATAATCTTTAAACAAAACATGCTAAAATATGCGATGCAAAAAAAATAGAGTCAACAATTCCTCACTTTATAATAGAGTATAATAAACAGAACAAGCCTCATTCACATCTACAAGCACATTCTCCACTTGTTACTATTTTAACAAGAATGACATTAAATATAAACATTCTTTATATTTACCTTCCCATGCAAAAATTTGGGTTCAACGGTTTATCAATTATTTTTATTGCATGTCCTTCTTAATAGAAGTGGCACTTCTTCTATTGAATCAGATGAGTTCCATATTAAATGTTTAAATAATACTAAAAAATTAACCTATATATCCTTGAAATGTCAATAAAAGTCCAACCAAAAGCATCAATATACCCTTTTAGAAGAGTTCCTATTGTTGTCTTATCATTTTCTAAGTAGAGTTCACTCACTACTCATCATAAGGAGATATGCATAAACAGTAGACTTAAGAAGGCCTATTAAACTTCTTCAACATCTTGGTGGAAATAACGAGGCTCAACATACTATGATGGAACCTATGGATTAATTCTTAAGTCCCTTAGGATTATCACAATGATATTAGTATTAGAAAAATTAATACATACATGAAATGAGGAAGAGAATAGCTTTGAGATTGTTTATGAAGGGCCTCTCAAGAATAATGTCATATGCCAATGGAGCTCAAACATTCATGAAGCCTATGATGTGGGTAACCTTATCAATAGCCCTTCCCAAGATAAATGATAACAAAATTATCCCAATAAGATCCATTCTCACTCTGTAAAATCCAAGATGACCTCTCAACTTGATATGGTTGCTATTAGTTCTCATATGAGCAAATGTTGTACTAAAGATAATGTTTACATAATTGCTCATATCAATGAAGGTTCTTCTTACTTTGGCATTTACAAAGATTGATGATATGATGATATGAAAATTACATCATTACATAGATTGTTGTTAGAAGATAGATTCCCTACTCAGAAAGTACTAAAAACTACTCCACACTCCATAGCAATTTGACTTACTTTCCATATGCCTAATCCTCAGACCACATGGTTGTTCCATGCTAAATGGCATATATAATAGTCAAAAAATTAACCATGTTGAGTGACTCTTGAGTTGGCAAGATCACAAAAGATTGAACTTGGTATAAGGTTCAAGAGGTGGCCTGCACCTTCTAATATTATTGCTAACATCAATCATAATGAACTTTCACAAATAGCCTTGCCTATCAAGTTCTTCAAGACCCTAAAATATTGTGTGAAATGTTGAAATTCACACAATCAACAACTCAATCATCAATGATAATGATGGACATAATCTTCGCTCTTTCATAAAGATAAGAATTTTAATAGGAGAGCAAAATAGGAGAAAGGCATCGTAGATCAAAGTGGTCTTGTTCTACATCATCAAAAAATTCTTTTTAACTACTCAATTGATGGCCAACAAGCAAAATCAAAATAATGCTTCTTTGATAAAAATATTGACAAACTCTTCATTGTGGAATTGACCAAATCTTCGTCGTGGGATTACAAAATCTTTCAAAATTCCAAGATGACAAAGATTCAATCATCTATTGATGAAGATGGACATAATCCCTACACCTAGATCATATGATCTATCCAATTCCTCTATCTTAATGTGCTTCTGAGCCATATCCAATAGTTAGGAGAAGGATGCAAGGTCTTTTCTAGCCAAGTTTAAAGATCACTATTCGTGTGTCAACCTTTTCTAAAAGTGGGCCTTTCTATATCCTAGTTGCACCTTGATTTCCATGAAGGTTGAGTTGTATTAAGCTCTGTGGAGACTTTTGTACAGTATGTCGTAACGAACATATGGTACATGAAACAGAGAGGCCCCTCACATATCATTTTAGTTGCACCTTGATTTCCATGAAGGTTGAGTTGTACATATCATTTTTTGTTTTAGGAAAATCTATACCACATACTTTCTGTTTACCTAACATATCATAGTCTTTGAACTAGACAAATCATACATGTAAAATCATGTACCGCATGCAACTCTTGGTTAGCGCCCCTCTCTGTTTCATGTACCATATGTTCGTTACGACATACTGTACAAAAGTCTCCACAGAGCTTAATACTTGTGGTGCATCCCTTTGGTTAATTATGCACTAAGCACTTTAAACTCATGTAAAAACCATCTTTTAAGGTTCAAACACAATGTACTTGAAGTAAATTTGTATGATTAACACATTAGATATATAATTCATGAGTGTTGCATGAACATGAACAACCACCTCAATGCATTCTATTTTAGTTGCCCTATTCAAGATATGTCTTTGACTATAAATAGATTATTCTATGCATTCTTATATAGATTAGGGCTTTTGTTTGTAACATGCATAGATTAGGGTTTGCATGAACCATTTAACAAATACATTTATCTTTAAATATGTATTTAAGCTTGATATAATACTCTTCTAACTATAATTGGGTTAATCAATGCATTCTTAATCTAGGCTTTAGAATAAAATCTCTAAGCAATGCCTAATACACTTTAGTGGGATGCAACATTTATGTATGGATGCAAGAGTGTAAGTGCAAGTATGACTCTTAATCACACAAAAGTAAAAACAAAATTTAAGCTTTAAACGAGTCCTTTTGAGTTTTGCCACTCCTTTTAATCATAAACGTATACTTTATTTCTTTGTTGGAGTTCTATATTATGTGCTCCATTTCCTTGAGTTGCTTGATGCCATTATTGGAATATTGTGCTGAAGCTTTCTTTGATTCCATAGAATAAAAATGATTACCTTCTACTTATCTTATTTTTAACCTAAAATCATTTAATAGGTAACAAATTGGATCACTAGAAAGAATAAATTAAATACTTTGTTTTCATCAAAATCACACATAATAATTTGAATTCATAGGTTTAACAATTAGTTTAAGAATACTCATTTTGATATCTACATTTGGTTAAAAACTACTGCAATACTAGATGAGTAGATTTCAATGAATCTGTTAACTCTTATCACGTTCCAAAAGACAACATGCCTTTGGCAAAAAAATTCATGATGGAGCAACCACATTATCTATTCTTTCCTATGCTCCAATGATGAGAGAATGCTATAAGAGCTTCTTCTCGACTTGATGAGATCTTTTACTTCACAGTTCTCCTTTCCCAAGAGTAATCTGACTTGTCCATCTTGCTTTCAAACCTACCCATGAGTAACACAACTTTGACATAAGTTCATGAGTCCTCTAACATGTAGCTATTGTTAGAAATTTAAACTTGATTACTAAACAAATGACTATTAAAAAAATGAGTCACGAAATGGATATTATAGCTAATTTGGATATTACACCTAGCAAAAATCAATTGGCCAATTTGGACAGGATTTTGAAAGATATAATATTTGAAAATATAGGCTAATTAGATATAAAAATTAATGCCTTAGAAATCTACATTCCAATAACACTAGTTCCGAATCAATAAAAGATTTTACAGAATTCGGTTTTAATTGGATTGCCTAATATACCCAATAAAATTTTTTATTTTAATAGTGAACATGTTTTCCTAAATTTGTTTTTTAGAAATATAAATAAGTGATGTATTCATTCTTATAATACTATGAGAATTACGTATTTACAAAGTTTCTCAAATTTTTATTCTTCTCTACTTGTTCTTGTGAGTTAAGCTACAACAATGCTTCCAAAAAAGTGATATTAGAGCTATGTTGACAACAAAAGAATCTCATATCTCCTTCAAATACCCATCAACACCCCAATGGATAGTAGAATAAAACTTTTGAAGAAGGATGCAGCAAGAAAGCTGGACTAAACCACATTCCAAAGTCTTCTTGGGAGTTTGAAGTATTTAACCTATATGAGATAAGATAGTTCTCAGTTGGTGTAGTGAACTGAGTTCTCAGTTAAGTTTATAGAGAATCTAAGTGAGGAGAATATGAATTTAAGAATTAGAATTCTTTGATATTTGAAAAGTACTTTTGATTCAGGGATATTCTGTTCATCTTTGAAGAAGATGAATTTAAAAGAATATTATGATACTGATTATGTTGGAGATATCAATGATTAGAAGATCAATATTGGTTAAAATATTTTTCATGGGAAACAATATGATTTCATGGAGTTCAACCCATAGTGACACTCTCGACATACAAATCAATGTTTGTAGCTGCCGCAACCAACACGTGTCATGCAATGTGCTTAAGAAATTTGTTGAGGAAATTCCATTCCAAGGGGAAAAAGGCCACCAAGACAATGGACAACAAGTCATCCATTGCATTAGCCACATACCTGTATTTCATGATAAGAGCAAACAAATTGAAGCAAGGTTCCATTTTATTTGGTATTATGTTGCAAAGGAGGAGGCCGAGCTTAGGTATGTAAAGACTTTGGATCAAGTTGCTGATCTTTTCACAAAGATCTTCAAGTATGACAAACTCCATTAGTTAAGGAAGATGACTGGAATTGTGGAGAAGTCGAACGTAAAAAGGAATATTGAAAATGTAAACTATTGAGGAAATGAAACTTGGGAAAATCAGTTATGAAATGGGAACTGGAATTGATTTAGTAACTACAACTGAAAAAAATCAATAGACCACTTTGTACAACATTTTGAAGGATCAAACGTATAATGAATATAAGCAATTTGAGTATCCAAGTTAATGCCCTAGGGATCTACCTTCCAATAGCATTGGTTTCGAATCAATCGGAGATTTCTAAAGAATGCAGCTTCTGTGGAGACTATCCACAAGATACTTGACAAGATTTCAAGTTTAGTTAGGAAATTCTTGTTCTAAATTTGTTATTTAGGAGTATAAATAGATGTGTCTAGCCTTGTAATGGTACAAGAATCAAGTATTTACAATTTCTTCTAATTCTTCTCTACTTAATTTTGTGAGTTGAGCACCCACCAATGCTTCCAATAGCTATCAAATCTTTATTTATTGGAGTTTTGAGTCTTGACTAACAAGCACTCCTTCCCATACTTGAACTAGTATGGTTGTGGTCATCTAATCCTACAAGGTCAAGAGAAACTACTACACATGCAATCTTGTCAATGTAATCCTGAGTAATGGCAAAATTTCCTCGACATTGCCACTCACACTTCTTTGGATCAATGTTGTGAGATATCAACACCAATTCATTGGATTAGGGTTGTAATCTCAACTCCTAATTATTCTACAAGGAATGCCACAATAAGATCCTTTTGATTACTCGAGCCAATTCATTGGATTAGGGTTGTAATCTCAACTCCTAATTATTCTACAAGGAATGCCACAATAAGATCCTTTTGATTACTCGAGCAAATAATCACTTTAACTAACTTTTCTTTCACTTGGACTCAAGATAGCAAACTCCTCTTGAGATATTTCTTCATACCCTTGACTAATTGTTGACTAGACAATTAAGCTAAGGCTTAGGCCAATGCCTACATAATTTTTAGCATCTTAAGTTGATTGATGATAGTCATCATATGCTTTCCTGAGTCTCCACCTTTCATGTTTAGTTGTCGCTTGGAATGTAACACGCAATACTTCATGTCAATATACCCACGTCACTAGCAATGGTTACAATAACTTTCCAAATTCGTCACATGGATCTACTATTAGGCCTCGAGGAAGATTGTCAAACATGAAGATCCCAACTAGGCTCATGGAAGGAGCATTGGTTAAAAGTCAAGGTGTGACCATTTTTTGAGTTATAAGAAAACTCCCCATCCGTTTAAACAACCAATTCAATATTATGAGCTTGAAAAACAGAACACAAACCTTAGAGATTACTCAAGAATTCCATTAAATCTTTTCCTTAGTTGAACATCAAACCCAAAAAAGCTTGTAATAATGAAGATCAAACAAAACAACTAATTCAGGCTTATTGCAAAAAAATGTATAGTTTTGATGTTTAATTATTTATCCAATTGCTGGTTGCCAAGTCGATTTAATTTTGCTGATCTTGAGAACTTGATAAATAACACAAGAAAAACAAGAATCTACATTTCTGGTGATAGCAATTACATAACTAAGAATACAAAAAATTTAACTTCACAGTTCAAGCATCAATAAAGATGAAATGTTTCACTTACATGTGCTAAAATTACTGTATCATCACCATCCTGATCATTCCCAACAATAATTCCTTTTCTCCTGTAATTTGAGGCATAAATATCAAAGAGCATGCACCGATAAACATGTAAAATAACAGAAAGCCAAGATAAGACAATAGAAACTAGGTGATAACATACTTGTTAACATCACCAGTCACAGTACCCTGGAATTCTGTGGGGAATTTCAATTCAACCTTCATAACAGGTTCCAATATGACAGGCTTTGCTGCAGCATAACACTGTCCAGAAATCAATCATTTTAAACATTAGCAAAGGGGAACTGTGTTATGAGTAACTTTCCTATGCAATCAAAACCCATTTGAAACATGCCATTCAACAAAAGATGTACTTCAATATCGAGTAAAACTGACAAGAATTCAACGAGGTTTGAGAAGGGTGATAAATAGTCTACCTGTCTCAAAGCATAAATAGATGCCAACTTGAAAGCAAGTTCACTAGAATCCACAGCATGTGACGCACCATCCGTCAAAACAATGCGGATATTCTCAATGGGATGTCCTATCAGTGAACCCCTAAAACAAAAATAAAAGAAATTTCTAAACATCATCAATCGAAATAATCTATACAAAGAAAAGTTTGCTTCATCAACTACTCACGAGTTGCAAGCTTCCTTAAAACCTTTCTCAATAGCTGGAATAAAATTTGAGGGAATTGCTTGTCCAATCATCAGGTTTTCAAACTCAAATTTGCCTGGTGAATCTGCTGGGAAGGGCTCAATATATCTAAAATGAAAAAACAAAAGATTTTGAGTAAATTAAGCTGGTTTTCAAGACAGCAAATGATCATGACATCCATGATAGACAAAGCAACCATTCAATGCTAGTCCAACAATCACTTTGCTCACTATTCCTTTACCTTCAACTTTATTGTATTTAACATATCATCAAAATAAACCCTAATAAACAATTACCTAAACAGTAGCAACAGCATGCTTAAAATCTTGAATAAATGAATCTTGACCGATAAGAACACTTTAGTAACAGTTTAAGCATATCCGTTCCCAAAAGTAGTCCAAGATGAACTAGGCCTCCTGTCTGCTTCTTTGGCAGGTAGACAAAATTCACATGCTTAGTTATTGCCTTTCTAAAGTTTACCCAAGGAAAAAGACTAACTTTATTTTTTGAACAAAGCATAGATTTGTGGTCTGTGGTAGTTATTAGTTAACCTCTACTATGCTGTTATTTGAAGCCTATAATATAAATTACAATCTGATTGCTCACTATTCCTTCACATTTGACTTCATGCTTCTTACCATATCATCATCTTCAAAGTAAAGCTTAATAAACAAAAAAATAATTATAGCTGAAAGCTTCACCTTCATTAAATGAATCATAACATCAACACTTAAACAAAAGCATCAGCATGCGTAAAATTGCAAACAATATTTTTGGCTAAGAAATTCTTCTTTTGATGGAGAAAATTTTAATAACAGTTTAAGCACAAATGCATACCCACAAACACGTCCATATTGACCTTGACCTCCCGTCTGCTTCTTATGCAAGTAGTCAAAATTGGCTCGCTGAGTTATCGCCTCTCTAAAGTTCACACGGGGTCTTCCAGTTTGTGCGTCAACCTTAAAACCAATTAAAATTTAATGAGTACCAAAAACCCAGTCAACTAGACACCATCTCTTATTCAAGGAATTTAGCACATTATAAATGACTTTAATCCTAACCATCGTATTTTAAAATCATCCATAGTGTTATAGCTACTTTTGAATAACAAAGGAGAGGGAAAAAAAAATCCCACTAGAATATTGAAGAACATTTTAATCTATCACAATTACCCTTACTACAAGAGTTAGGGTTATGTTTAACCTTTAATAACAAAAGAAATTTTTATCTCAAAGGTGCTTTTATCAAAGCCAAGCCAAAAAGACCAATAAAATTTAGTTATTTATCAAATCATAAGGCCTTCTACATTATCTCATTGGAAGACCAAAAGACCATTTCATCCTTCTAAAACACAATTATGACTTTCTCGTTTTATTTTAAACCAAAAAAATCAAAAAATGTTTGGTCAACTTCTTTAAATAAGTATTTTTCAACGATAAAACACCAAAATATAATGTTTTAGTAACATCTTACAATTAAAAAATTTGCAAATATTATTCAAAACTGCTCAATCATTTAACAATAACTATGCCTAATGAACACATAATCCCATTAAGAGTCGATAACTATTTGAAACATGAACCCTTTAAAGCCATTGTGCTATATCCATTGACAGAATCTAAGCTAGTCATATTCTTTCTAATAGCATCTTGATGAATCTATTTTAATCTTCCAATTAAGCTATTATTGATCAAGGGAATATTCTAGTAACTAATTTCTCATATACAAAAGGAATTAAGCGATATAAAATTAGCACATCCAAACGATTAAGCTATACCACACAACTTTTTCTCACATGTATTCATTTCTATATATATTCTTTCAAGTATGACCACTCATCCATCACATCACCCTCATCTCTATAAAAAACTACATTTTTTTGTGTTTAGGAAAACATTTAATATACATAAGCACAGGCTCTGAAGAAGTCACACATGCTGAAATTGTTAACTATAAACATGAAAAATTTATGCACCCATGGCATGTACATTAGATAGTACAACATCTATGACATACATAAATATCCATAAAGCACAAAAAATTCTAAATGAACACAATGAAGAAGTTCAAAGCAGGACACCTGCCACTCTAGAACAGCGAGAGTGGATATTTCAAAAAAGCATGCACATATCACTTTTGTACTAATACTTGGACACTTCTTTTTCATGATGTGTGCAATTATTTGAGCAATATAAGAAATACACTCCAAACACAGTTTTACACAACCAATTTCAATTTGTACTCTTGACATTTTTTTTATCATACCATGACCAAAGCTTTGCCTATTCAAATATGATTTCAATTAACAAACAATTCTCAAATATATTACTAAGATATTTTCATCCTAACATGATTAAACATAGAAACCTATTCTCAGAATACACCACAAGCAGCATCCAAATTTCTCATGGTCATGTCATGTTACAAGTTTCACTTACAGATGCTAATGGCTATTATGCATATGAAATCAAGGACAAATAACATAAAAAGTGGCAAAACATCTTCATGATGGATAAGATGAACTCCAAAAAAACCCTTGTATTTAACACTTTTCAGCATCCCTAATGATTTCAAATGAGCATGATGGGCAAGGGATTTGAACAATCCACTTCCAAAATTAGTATTGGAGGCACTATGCAGTCTATTCAACATCAAATCCTAAAAGGTGTGTTGAGATATCCAAATGAAAAGTGTCAAAAATGGAGATCATGTCAATATAAAAGTGTGCATATTGAGTAAAAAGATGCATTTTTTTCAATTAACTGGTCCCAACCTGGGCATATTAGCACATGAGCAAACATATCAGCATGTCTAGTTTACAAAAGTTTGAGCTTAAGATGGGATTTCAACATTTCCATTAGAACCTTTTATCTAAATAATTATTGCTTACATAAATAAATTAAGACATTACGCATGCAAGCAAATGCATAAATGCATCAATCCATTCATATGATCCATGCAAACTAGATGAATAGTAACATGCACATACAAGTACAACTTAGATATTTTCTGATTCGGTCCTAATAGTGCAACTCAATCAAAGTTTTACTGGGCTCAAGGTAGACCTATCTTGTAATCAGCTGGTTATATTATCAAAAGAATGTACTTAGTTCAGAATGAAACAGAATAACCAATATGGAAACTCAAAGATGCACCTTATACTCCCTTCGAATGCGCTCAACATAAATATCCAAGTGCAGCTCCCCCATTCCAGAAATGATAGTCTGCAAATGTTTTTCAATCATATAACTTAAAATTCAGTAATAAAAATTCACCCAAGAGAGTTGAAAAATATACCTGACCACTTTCAGGATCCAAACCTACACGAAAAGTTGGATCCTCTTTCTGAAAACGATTAAGAGCCTTGGAAAACTGAAAAGTTAATTGAGAATAGAATGGATCAACTATATACTGCTAGGAGAAAAACAAAGTTCAAATCCTAGAATAACAACTTACCTTTTGTATTTAAAATTTCAAAATCATAGGAAAATGACTTACCTGAGCTCCAGAATCTTTAGATATGGGTGAAACAGCCAATGACATAACAGGCTCAGGAACATTCATAGATGTCATTGTGTACCTCACAGATCCATCTGTGAAAGTGTCGCCTGATAAAAAAAAAAGATCTAAAATAACTCATAAATGAATACTAAAACAAGGATGATTCAAAAAAGAAGAATGAATTTTCTACCAGAGGCACAATCAACACCAAAAACTGCTACAATCTGCCCGGCATGAGCTTCTTGGATGTCCTGTTAGAAATTGGTCCATATCAGCCACTACACTGGAAATACTAAGAAACTGGTAAAGCTGAACTTTACTGATCATAAGAAAGCACCAGCTCTCCAATGCTCAAAAATACTCTTAACAGATAAGAAACAATGAGGTTCTAACCTCCATTTCATTAGCATGCATACGAACTAGACGGGGAACCTGAAAATTCCAAAGAAAAAATTAGAAATTAGTTGGCTTGCAAATTCATGTCTAAACTTCTAAAATTAGCATAGCTAAAACTGTAAGATACAAATCAAACGTAGGTAATAGCCCAGTTACAAAAAAAAGAAATTTAACTGTTGAACATTGCTACGAAAATAAAGCTTAAAAGGTTCAGCAGACACAAAATAGCTTTTCCAAGAAAATACATAACCATAACTCCTCTAAAAGTGGGAAAACTATTTGAGAATGAAAAAAAAAACTTTATTAAGTAGCGTTTTGATGTCCTGGTCCTCATAAATCTTTGATTCAAGCTATTCCATAAGCATTAATTGTATTTTGTCATCATATACCCAAGCACTATAACAGTTTAAATAAAAGATATAATTTATAGTAGCAGAATTGAACCATTCAAAATCTATGGAATTAGCAGGCGACAAGAGAAACAGACTAATTAGAATAAGTGAATATAGTGATAAACACAAAAATAGCCAGAGAGGATACAAGGTGGTGAGACTACTTCGACTACATATGATAGAAATTTGGAAAACACACCTTCCACAAACCCCTCTCTCTCCGCATCCTTCCATCTTATAAATTCCCAACAAATCTGCTTATTTTTTCTCCCTACTTCTCCATTGGAACCAAATGTTTATAAATGCAGTTGTTAAGGTGTAACAAAACCATATAACAATAACAAAATCACAATCTCTTAAAACCTTACAAAATCCACGGATAAAGCACGCTCAAGAAAAAAAAGGATGGCAGACATTGCTCATATACCCTGCCGAACAAGGGACTACAGTCACTCACATCACCAAGACTAGGCAAACCTGTCCAAACTAGCTTTCCATCCAAACACTGATTAAACGTAGAAGTAATATATATCCAACAATAAAGTAACGAAAAACACAAGTCTTAATCTTGCTCCAACAAACTATAAGAATCATTTTTCACCAAAGAACGAATACATGAATTATCTAATACCACTATGCCCTACCAAATATATTCTCATTAAACTCTGTTAGGAAACATCCAATCCATGCTTAGCACCTCTGGCATTACTCAGCTTCAGATTAGCAATTACTACTGTTTTAACTACAAGTGCAACAACAACAAAACATACATCTTTAGAACCTGACAAAAAATGTTATTTGAAGGAAATATAATATTTCCTAATTGAATAAATATAAATGGCACCAATGTTTTTCAATTCCACCTATTACATAATACTGTCTCTTCCCTTCCCCTCTTATTAACAACAACCCTTCAAAATCAGAGATACCATAGATTATTGACAATGGATTTATGGCTCATGTTGATCATAGCTTAAAGGAAACAGCTTTGGCATTGTAAAACTCTCAAGCAAACTGATCAGAACCCAAAAAAAATTCTCCATCCTGTACATCACAATTACAAATGGAAAACAGGACTCATGGCATATTCGACAGGATAATCAATGCATCTGAAAAGTAACAGTTTTTTATCGAACCAATGCTAGGAAATTAGTGAAGTCCATCATTTGTAGGACACTTTCAAAAGACTCACATCACCCTTTCCTACCAGATGTAGCATTTTGGCATTGTATATGCAATTGTGTGGAACCGAAATGCTTGCAATAGGAAATGGAGCAACTTCCAACAAAACAACATTGCATAAAAAAATGCAAGGCACTAGTTTGAAGGTAGATATTGTAGGACACAATTGATGCATTTTAATTTTCTGACTGTTGTCAAGCTTGGAGCTTTAATGAAACAAGATCTTCATCATTGTACTCGGGCAATTCAACGGGATCATACTTGAGATATGCTTTTACACATCCAAACGAGTGAACTTCCTTAATTGAATGTCCAATCCATGTACACTATAGACGAATGATCAAGACCAAGGATCATAATACATTTTTTTTTATTTCTAACTCATCTAATGTCAAAATAATGAGTTGAATGATGGCAACCGAGAGCTTAGCTATGCACTTCTTTAACCCGACTACTCAAACCAACGATGGCTCTAGATTGGATATCTACTTTAGTCTTCCAGCAACATATCCATTTGGAATTGCCATTTCACTTTATATTATTATATATATTATTATTTAGATTTATTTAGTAGGTTATTTTAGATTTCATTTAGTCTAATCTAAATTTTATTTAGATTTAGACTTATCTTCAATTTAATCTTATTTAAAAGAACATTCATCCTATGAATAAATTATATTTAAAAGGACCCTTTTGTACATGTTATGGATAAAGATTTTAACAAATGAAAAATAATGCTTGCATCATTTTAGTGTTTTTTATTGTGGATATGATCACTATAACGTCATATTGATCATATGTGAGACTTGAAAATATTTCATTATGTGTCAATCACTATTCTTCCACCACTTTTATTCTATTTGTAACTGTTCTACAATGGCCTTTCCATCAATTCGTATCATCCGTCAACCACTCTTAGGTTCCCTCTCACTACAAAAAGAAAGTATGGCAATGCCATAATCCAAAAGTTCTAGGATATTTTTGTGTAGGATAAAGAAAGCAATGAAAGATGAAATATTACAATAGAAAGAGAGAGAAGATACAAAGGCTGATCGATAGAAGACCACAATTTAACAAGAAAACCATTATGAAGTGACTACGAACGAACAAAAAAATGATATTAGGTCAATGATAACCCACATGGAGACATTCAAGAGCCTCATGCATAAGGATTTTCAATGCTACTCCATACAAATCAAATTCAAGATCAACATCACCAAAAAGTGAAAAACATAATTTTTAGCTCATCAAAAACTTCATCCATAATATAGATAAAATACCCATTTAAATAGAATTTCTTTATAGGTTGAAGACTCTTCTAAATAAGATCAAATCGAAGAAAAATCTCAATCTAAATTCAAATTCAAATTTATAATATAACAAATCCAAGACAACCAACTAAATAAAGTCAAATAGCAATCTAAATGACAAAATAAGATGAAAAGATAACTTGAATTAGAACATCAGATGTTAGATCAAGAGCCATTAATCGTTCAACTAGTTGAGCTAAAGAATAGCATGACGAAGCTATCAATCGTCATCGTCTGATTCACCAAATCGAATGTTTGATGAGTTAAAAATAAAAAGATACATAAGATGAGCATTGTTTGCCATCAAGTGATTGTCATCCGATATGTACATAGATTAAACATTCGATATAAGAAGATTGGTGGCCCAATCTACATAAAAACATATATCAAGTCCTAATCTCATGGACCAAGACAATAAAGATCTTGAACTCAAGGCACGTAACTCAAAACTAGAAAATTGATTTGTGTTAGTTGTCTTATATTACACCTCCCTCTCTTCAAAAACAAAACTCGTCTTCGAGTTCATTATAGCAATGGATTAGTACACTAAATTATCACAAAAAATTCTAATGACACATTGATAGGAGAACACAATACAAATATAACAATAAAACAAAATGCTTTTTAGAGGTTGATTATAATATAAGCTACATAGACTATTGTTAGAGAACTTGCCAAAATAAAAACTCAATAATATAACTAACTATGATAGATTCTCATTTGGGGGTCTCTTGAAATATGAACCTAATAATAACATTTGTATACATTTCTAAATCATGTAACATATGGCATAAGCAAGTGGCCTCAAAGTGCCCCAACATGCATAATCACCATGCAAAAATTAAGATTAAATTCCTCATCAAATAAAAAAATTTAAATAATATGCCCAAGGGAGAAGGTATAAGTATGAAGATGATGGTAGTATTACAAGTACAAATTCTAAAATTTACATAGCCATGATTGTAAAATCAAGAATTTTTTAACAAGAAGATATAAAGTTCAAAGATACACAACTCAAGTGGAAAATCAACAATCATAGGAGTAGCAACTTCCATATAGTCTAAAAAAACATCAAGAAAGGGACTAGAGACAACCAAATTCAAATAAGAGAATCATAAAACTTAGATTCAATTATTAAAAGTGTGAAAGAAAAGTTTTCCCTTTCAAATTCATCAAGAAATTTTAAAATAAGTTCCTCATTATAGGACTAAAAACTTATAAAAGAATTTGGTGATATAATGTCTTTAATCACATAAATAATTCTCTCAATTAAGTCAAATGGAGTAGATAAGACTTTAGTTATAGTGGTGGCTCTAGTTCAATAAAACTAAGTTGATGAGAAAATGGATCATAAGTAGAGTTATTCAAAAGGATAAGTTCTTAAGTCCCTCAACTATTTCTAAAAATAAAACGAAGATAGATATAAGCTCTTTTGGTGGTGCATGGATATGATAAGCTCAAATTTATTAGTCTTAATGGGTTGAACTACCACTGTGCATGTAATGATCTATGGCTCTATAAAAGATTTGGTCTCGGGTTCAAGATAATTTAATAAACAGAACATTTAGATGATGGTTGCAACAAGGTAGAATTTTCATCAACTTGCCATCCAAGGGATATTATCAAATCACATTTTTAAAACGAGCCTTACAAGTTTGTATCCCCTACTTATCAAAAGAAAACAAAGACACATTTTGATGGGACAACACTACCAAATGTATGAGGGAAAATAATTTTCAAGCTGCAAGGGAACTAAACATCTTGTAATAACTTCAAATTGATAACTATTATAATGAATTAATGAATAAGGAAGGCAATGAAATGTAGTTTTAAGACCATAACTAGTAATGATACTAATACTTATAACTTTTTCAAGACATTCAAGATAAAAACAAACTCTATAGGATTTGATGTTTCTATAGATTATATAATGCATCCTAAATAATTTGTTCATTTATAGAGGGTAAGTAAGAAAGTTTTTAATCAACAAACATGGCATGAAACCAAGTTTATATCTACATGAAAAGGAATAAAATTTTCACTAATCTCATACTAATTCTAGAATTAGTAATAGGCAATGAGAGACATATTTAAATATTCCAAAGACAATCTTAAGATAAGAATGATACATATTATAAAATTTATCTTGATAAAAAATAAATTTATTTGTCAAAGAGATAGAGATGTATATCCTTCTTTCAACAAAAGTTGCACATTCAAAACTTTTTCAAACTGTTTAAGATTTTATCAAATTTTCCAATATTTTTCTATTTTTTCTATGATTTCTACAATTTTGTTAGAATTTCTGAAATTATAATAGAATAAAAGAATGTTGTGTAGCTTATCATTAAATCCACCCTAAAGGGTCCAATGTAGCCAAACCTATAGCATGTATGTAACCAAATAGAATTTTTTTTATAACCCTACTCATCTCTCTTATTTTTCTTTTCCCAATACCCAAACCCTAATTTGGGAATTCATGACAAGGATAACATTGACACTTGATAGAAGCAAATCCAACAAGGCTAGCAAAAGAAGATGTAGAGGTGACTGGTCAAGGGCAATGTGGTGACATGCAGAAATGACATCAGAGACGATGAAAATGAACTAATGAAGAAAAATAGACAGCAAACATGATCGAGGCTTACAAGAACAGTAATTGTCGCCAGTGATGGTTGATTGAGTTGGCTATTGGTCAAGGAGACATGAAATAAAATATTGGATAACTAGCTAGCAAACTCAACATCCGATTAGGTGATAATATGTCTGGTGTATGCACAGATTAGACATCCGATGAAGAAACATCAGTTGTCTAATCTACATAAGAGCATATCTAAAGTTCTGATCTACCAAGATTGCTTGGGCACAACATTTATGTGTCACTTCCTCGAAGCTCATGACTATATATCAAAAAACTGACTTGTTTTGATTGTGTCATGCATCACTAGACTTGACTAACATATATTTGAAATGATTTGTGAAATACTATATCCATCTCATGATATATATATATATTCTATCTTCATCTTTCTCTAAATTAACTACAGGGCTCTACCCAATATTGCATTTTGTTTTTCTCTACAAAATCCTAATTGGATATCACCCCAACAACCAACTTTATCAATACAAGCTTTCTTAAAAAAAGAAAATAGGCTTCTCAATTATCACAATGACAACTGGTTTCAGGGGACCAAAAGCTTAAACCAGTGAAGTACTTCAGTTCTATACACATGATTAAAAATCAAAGTTGCTTTTCCTTACAGACAAAGCATGCTAGCTTCCTAATCAAAAATAAAGGTACAGTCATGGCAATAACAATGTGAAAAGCCATTGCTCTTTAGCACGAAGCATTGAAAATGGAACATTACATGTAGTTCTAACATTTTAGCTTTGAATGAAAATGTTTGTCAGTAAGTAATCAGTCAAAACTACAGACAAGTGTAACTATAAATACTTTTACTTAAGGTTTCTAAATGAGCTGATTCTTGCTACAATGGACATTCAGGTATTGGTTATGGGATTTACTTGCCTATTTGAATATCCCAAGCAGAAAATTAATCTATCCAATCAAAAAACAATAATTTAAAGAAATGACTAAATACATCATACCTTGATCCTTTTTCCTGTATTTATGTTGAACATAAACTCACCCCTTTTTATAACACCTTCGTATATCCTTTGAAAATAATAGCAAGATTTAATATTAATTGCATATTTATGTTTAAAGCTGCAAGGAAAACTATCAAGCTCATAGAATCAAGTACCTTAAGTAGGTTAACTGACCAAATCGACCTTCTTCTAATTTGAAAGCCAGCGCAACAAGAGGCCCATTTGGACTTCCAGATAAAAGAACCTACAGCAGGAAATCAATATCAAGAAAAATGGAAGGAACCACGCCACAGAATCAAACTGAAAGAATTCTCATATTTCAAGTTTCGAATATCTAGCACCTTCTCTTCAGACTTATCCTGGTCCAGAGCATGATTTTCTACTTCTGTAGGACAGGGCAAATAATTGAGCACTCCATCAAGAAGAGGTTGTACGCCCTACAGATAAAATTGCAGTGATATCATGCAACTGTTCAATTTGAAAATCTAGTTAAAATAATGAAACAAAACTATAAGGTCAAAACAAATTCATTAAATTTCAAGAACAATCAAAGCTAAAAGTCATAGTTCAATTAAAAGAAAATAAACATTTTAAAGCACCTTGTTCTTAAAAGCACTTCCCATATAAACTGGCACAAACTTTCGTGATACTGTAGCCCGACGGATCGCCATCTAAAAGAAACAAAATATATCATTACATGGTATTCACTATCACAAAAACTCATCATTAACAACTAAAAATTTTAGTATAACTAATTAGAAACCAGGATTGAAATACTATTATAACTCACCAAATTAATCAATCAAATTAAGTGTGACTTCAAAACACTCATGAATATTAATACCAAGAAATGACAATGTACATGACACAAGAATCAATTATGCATATTTATATAGCAGAAGCATGAAAATACACAAGTAAAGCATTTCCATTTGATAATTCACTGTTATTTTTCTCATGGTTATTAATATGAGCAATATTGTGATCTGGTTTCATTTTGGAATATAACCATGTAATTGTTGCTCTATTTAACCCACATGAGCATGCCACTTTATTTACATAATATTGTTCTAGTTCTTATCTCTTATACTTTAATAGATAAGTTCACTCATCCTTGGTGGTTTTTTGCTTTTTTGATCCTACTAAACTAATTGAGGAATCTCCATCACAAGAATAAAATCAGTAGTATTGCTTTAGGATAAGTATTTAGTTATCTATTTTCATTTCGATGGTACTTTGTAAATGTTGGGCATTTGAATAATCACTTTTCTTAATATTAGTATTGTTGGATTTGAACATTATTTGGAATAAATTCGTCCTTTTCATATTTCATTTGTGATTATAGTATTATTTGTGCTATAATACAAAACCTACAATCCTTTACCTTGATTGTTGTATAGCTAATTCGAGATTAAAATACTTCCCCATATTCCTTGAAGCCAAGTGAACCACCTTCCAATCCTAAGGTACGACATTTATCGCTTCATTACTTTGGATGGAGTTGGATGTGAGATTAGTCTAAATCATTAGTAATATCTCACTTATTTGTGTGTTTTATGTTCTTATAAAAGGCTTTGATTCCAGATTATTTTCCCTTACGTGTTCTTGAACTTGAAAGTAGATTTTGGGCTTCTCCTCAGATCATGTATTAAAGTTACTTCTTAGCCAAAACATATAAAATCTTTGTCACCTTATGTCATTCATGAATTACAATCACATGGTGTGATTGGTTTTCTTTTAGAGTTCAACCCAAGGTAATTATCTTTTTCACTTAAAAAAAATAACCCCATATGCACACAGGCACTTTACCTTTAAACAAATAAAATACCAGGATGCATGTTCTATAGCAAACCAGATGTAATCTGTTCACACTAAAGACTACATATATAATGCATTTACCAATATAATGTTTAGAGCGATAGTTGATTAAATCACAAATTTACTTTACATTGACAATTACTATTGCCATTTTCCATATTTGAGTGATTTGTAGTGAGGCCATTTTAATGCTTCCTAGTGTTATTTCATGACAAAGGCATTTGAATTGTATTACTTCTAGGGTTGTAGGTACAAGCGTTCATGCTGAAGTTTAACAGGAGGAACAAAGTTTCAGGTTCCACAGGAAGTACCATAAGCTCAAGCACGCCACCTGAGTTTATCAAATGCACTCTATGCAAGAAAGAAAAACCATTTATATAGCACGTTGTTGTACAAATTGTGTTTCCACAATTGAATCCACCATATGATTTGTTACATCAGCACAATCTGAATCAATGTATGAATGAATTGCCCATCACAGTGAATAAATAATATTTTGGTCTGCTCAAATTTTGGTTGTACAACTCACAGATTCAACATAAAATCAGGTAGAAAGATGAAGGAAGAATTAATTAAACTTAAAGGTTGGATGTGAAGGCACTATGTTCATTTTCTTTCTACCATTGGTGTAATAAAACAAAAATAAGGAACTCCTTACATTGATATGGCTTTATCATAAAAACAATTCATTCATCCAATATACTAAAATTTCAAGCTTTAACATGCAAAATGCAGACATTGATACTCCTGCAGAACAGTTCAAAGGACTCACTGCCTTTAGAAGTCCGGCAGATTATTTTTTAATGAGGAAATAATAAGTATGTTTCCCAGCGGGTGAGCCTATGCATATGGTAATTTAAACGGAGAGAAATCTTTCACCATCCTGTCTGAAGGCTCTGTGCCAATCCCGAGCCATAATACCAACAATTCTGCCCTGGTGGCTGACCCACCAAAGTCATTGAGAGCATCTATGATGAGGCTAAGGTGAACTTCAATGCTAGTTGCCACCAAGAAAAAGAGGACTTCTACTGGAACTAAGGAACCTGGTAAAACCTACGTTTTGAAGGTTGTCCCCAACTAAAGTCCACGAAAGAGGTTATGTTTGCTTTGTACTAATCACAAATCTCAACAAAGAGAGAGAAAATCAAGCATTTCTAAAAACTTGAAGCAAGGAAACTACCATATCTCTCTATCTTCTCCATAATGTCAATCATTTTTTGGAAATGCTGAGGGTTAACAAACTTGTCTTGCATGACTACCTTCAAGATCTTGCTAAAAGTCATTGTCTGTGCCCTTTTGTGACTACTAGAAACCTGCGTTCAAGCCTCATAATGGAACATTAATCGTTTGCTAGGGAGGCAGTGGGACTTCTACCTTTTTCCTACCACAAGCACATTTAGTGAC
This sequence comes from Vanilla planifolia, assembly GCA_023846275.1. Lineage (NCBI taxonomy): Eukaryota > Viridiplantae > Streptophyta > Magnoliopsida > Asparagales > Orchidaceae > Vanilla > Vanilla planifolia. The sequence continues at coordinate 3,708,769 of CM043875.1, read as the reverse complement.
ATCATCATATTGCACCTCCTTAACCTAATCTCCTTATGCCTTATATTGTTTGAAGCAAGTTATTTCTATTACAATCTCCCATGACTCAATGTCACCCTAGGTTGTAAGTAGGGTTTATGCTAATTAAGAGTAACACTACAAATAGACACTTTTTGTGAACCTAGCTGCTCACCTTGACGATGCCTCACCAATTATTATGGAGGAGAGATCAATTTTGTCCTCCCCTAATTTGAATGATGGGGGAAACTTTTGCTTTTAGTATTGCTAGATCTGATTTTGCATGCATCTTTTATATTTCTAATCTCAATGAGTGCTATAATAAGTAGGACTTGCCCATGATTTGCTCTCACCTTGACTAGGTTTTGTTAAGTTCGAAAAGGCTTCTTAAGTTTTTGGGCTCAAGTCACTCAGTTACATATATTGTCTCAAACCATTGCCATTCTCTTCTCCAATTGGAAGGTTTTTCTTTCAAAATTTCAAGTTGTCAACTTAGAATCAAAGATACTTGGCAATCCTTCTCAAAAGCCAATGAAGTGATCTCCACCTCCTAGGCTATCCTAGATAAAGGTTCCCCTTGTGTTGCTCATAATCATAAGTGTGCTTATACCTTTCATTGCAATCGCTCCAAAAGCAAAGAAAATATGAGTGATCTATCTTCAGAACTCCCTCTAATCCCAAATTGAACAGTTAGTGCAAAGAGTCCTCAGGTGTGGGCCTGTCTAAGGAAGAGAGCTTGCCCTGCTCCTTTTGCTCATAGTTGATTACAACTCTTCTATGTTGTTATTGGAGAAGTTGTCGTAGTAGAGTGCTAAGGTTCCTTAGATGGAATTCAGGACAACAACACCTTGCATAAGGGTGCAATTTATCATAAGTGCATTTACAGAATCTCCTCCCCTAACAATGATGACGACACTCTTGTCAACTGTCAACAAGAGATCTGAAATATCCTCCTGGATTCTTCTAGGTGTGGGTTGGCTCTCTTACCATCACCTATTAACTTTAGCTTCCCTCCACCCAAAGAGTCCATCTCTAAAACTAATAATTGATATTCTCCATGTTGTCTAAGCTTTAGCTTGCAACCATGCTAGTATGGAAGAGACATCAAGATCTTTCATTAAAAACTATTAAGATATTGAAGAAAAAGACTTCTCCAAGGTAATCAAACACTTCTTTCAATCTGGAAGAATGCATCAACAATGGAAGAACATTATAATGAACCTCAAACCAAAAGTTAGGGGTTGGCTTGCCCAAACCAATTTTGCCTCATTATTATTTGCATTATAACCAATAAAATCAAAGATTATTGGAGATCCTTAGTGGCCAAAAAAAATTTGCTTTTGACCTAGGTTGGAATATTGTAGATTATTGACTCTTTGGCGTCTTTATCAAATTAACTTGTCAACCCCTTTATCAAATTTATAGCCATCAAAGTAGATATGGAACAAATTTATGACCGAATCAGCTGGTCTTTTCTATTGGCCATGTTTAAGCAAATTTGGGTTCCTGAACCAATGGTGTTCTTAAGTTGTGGACCACATTTTAAGCCCTCATTACTCTCTTTGGATTAATGGTCAGGTCAACTTTGATCACTTAGGACTAGAAGGCTTCAACAAGGGTGCCCTCAATCTCCCCACCTTTTCATTCTTTACTTTGAGCTGATCTTCCTTTTAATCTAACATGTCAAGATGGGGGCACTTGACAGTATTTAAAATTTACCTCCAACATTAATTATTCCCACTTGCTCTTTGCTCAAGACATTTTGCTCCTTTTATACCACTCGTGCCTTCACAAAAGTATTAACCTCAATGTTTGATATCTAGTACTCTATCTCAATTTCGCATATCAATAAATCTAAATCTTTTGTTCATTTAAGAAAATATGACCCTTAAGCAGAAAAAAAATGCTAGTTAATAAGCTTCATTTTAAGAGCAACAACAGAATTACCTTGGAATCCACGTCTCAAGCATGTAGCCAATTCTCACTTATTTCATTCACATTATTGCTGTTGTTCACTCCTAAATCTCATCCAAGGCCAATAGGCATTATCTTTCTTCGAGATGGTTGTATTCATTGATATTATCCTAATGTTCCTCATGTTTACTCTATTTTGCACTCATTGGTCTCAGTAAATGTTTTGGAATTCATTTATAAACTTATTAGGGGATTCCTTTGAAGTGGAGATATCGCCAAAAGTTTAATCCATTAAATCTTTAGAAAAGTCATCCATAAACCTAAGAAATTCTTAGCCTTCACATTCACTATGGATTAGAAGAACATCTCGATTTTTAATTTCATTATATAATTCCATAGGAGATTGCCTACTTTATGTGTTGAGTGCATCCAAGCTAAATATTTTGGGGAAGATTAACACCCTCGTCAAATGTGATCATTTTCCACTATGGAATTTATTTATTTGAATCTATTGTCTTTAATAATTATTGGATGATTTGAGATAAGGTCAAAAAATTCTTCTTAAAAAACTATAAGTGTGACCCAGATCCTATTTCCCATTGATTGGACATTGTGAACATGTCCATCAAATGGCCCGTCAAGGTCACATCGCTAATTGATGGGTCAAGGAGATGGAAGTTGGACATCTTAGCCCTCCTCTTCCATGCCAATCAAGTCAAGAGAATCCTTCTTTTGGGGAGGGTCATCGACCCCAATGAAGACAAATTTCTTTGGCAACTAGCCAACTCCTCCCCATGTCCACAATTTATTCAAATCTTTATCCCAACTCGCCAAAGGATGGGAAGTAGGCTTAGAAAACCAATCTCAACTTAGATTGTATTCTTTTTTTTTGTAAAGTATATGTAGCGGCATTTTATTTATTTTGTTATAACTAAAACAACATAATTTGTCTTCAAACTCAAACTACTTTCGGGATTATGCCTTGGTTGAATTTTTGAACCACACTATCCTGTTTTGTCCAAAAAAAAATTAATTTTTATCATGTTATATTTGCTTCTACTCCTACCTTCATGCTAACTAGTTCATTGTTGGCTCTCTTGTCATTCTTGCAAGCTGAAGTTGACAAAGTTCATTCTAGCCAATAGTCCTTGTGATTGTAGTTATGCTTTAAAGGATCTAGTAGAATCATAATATAAAGATCTACAATAGAATTTCCCCACCATCAGTTATTATTGTGCAAGTTGCCTCATCGATTAATGCTCCAAGTGCCCTTTCTATCCAATAATCCTATAGCAAAATCCTATCCTTCCTTATCCTATTAGTTGAAGTTTAACTATAATAGTTTGTTTGCTCATGCTGACAATGCCACCATTACAACAATCACACTGGATGAAAATGGAGCCTTTATGATTATAATAGGCATTTGGATGATATCTTGCTTGGTGACCTTGATGGGTAGAACAGAGTTACATTGGTTGCTAAAAGGGCATCGGAGTTTGCTGATCGCTACACTAGCATTTGGATTGAGAGAGCTTCCGCACAAGTTTTATCTCACTCAAGCCACTAATGTTGATCTCCATTCTAGTTCTAGTGTCGTTTACTCAAAAATAGTTTTCATTTTCTTTTTTGTTTAGAAGCTACAAGATCACTCATATACTCAAAACCACAAATTTTGCCATCAACTTTTCATTTAAGTGGTATTAGGCCTTTTCCACTAGCTTTTAGCACAATCCTTGAATGGGATCGTTTACCTTTTCTTGTCTTTTTGATCTTTATACATTAGGTATGGGCTATTTTTTCTGGAAAAGTAACATTTTATTCAAAATTACAACACAATCATCTCATAAGCTTGATTTATCTAAACTACAACTGTTTGTAGCATATCCTTGTTTTCACAACTAAGGATCTAAAAACACTCTTCCTCCATTAATCTACTAGCACTTTTTAAGTTCTCAACCATATCAAACAAAATGGTCAAGGAATATGTTGGTATACTTCAAAATGATAGCAAGAATAGCACCCAAAACTTCTCTACAACTTTTTCTTTCAAGTAAGTCCTTGAAAACAATGTTTCTAAATTAATCAGCATTTTCCTATTCTTCAAAATTCTTAAGCTTTGCATAGTTTGTTTTATCATCGCAACACATGGTTTAACTATTAAACTCATAATTGACCCATGCCTTTTTTTCCATTAGCAGATCCAACTCGATAAAGTGCCTAGCCTTGTGGGCGGGCATGTTCTACTCTTCTTATTACTCATGGAAGATTTCCAGCAACTTTCTAATGATAGCAAACAAATAACAAGTGATAGAAGCTAATGATGAAGTCTCTACACAAGTTTCCATCAAACTGAAAGACATGCATCATGTTATATTCTACATCAAATGAAGAATCCAGCCATGCCTTTTTTAGACATAAACTATCACTTAAATACAAGCCATTTAGCTTTCACTTAAAAAGAAGGCATAATGCAACCAATAGTTATAACTTGAAGATCTAGAGACCACTTGTACCTAGTTGTTGCTGTCAAAAATTCAAGTAGAAAGGAAGAAGATAAAAACTTGATGACTAAAGGACATCTGAAAAAAAGATTTAATATTTGGCATGTTTTAAAAATTATTATAAAATTAATCCATTTATTTTCTGGTAAAATAAATTTAATAAAACATTTATTAACATACATTCATCTAAAAGTTCATAAGTTTTAGAATAAAGGTAGAAAAGATGAGGTTGATCAGCATTTGGGACCCTAGATACATAGTTCTTCATAACCACCATGCTAGCTCCATCATCGTTCATTGTCATATGAGGAAGTAACAAAAAAATATTCCCAACATAAGCATCAAAGAAGTATAAACGCATCTCAAAAACACCATCAAGGCAATAATGTTGACAAAGTTGTGAAGTAAGATTAAATAAAATTGTTCAAGATACCCTGAGGTCTTCTGATGATATTGGTTCATCACTAAGAAAAGAATCAGCAAGTTGATCATCTACTTCAGAAACAATTTCTATAAGTTCACGTCGCTTCTCCAAGACCAATGCCTCGAGATCTGATGGAACATCAGATTGAACAACATCTTCGCTACAAAACAAACGAGAATGTTAAGGTAACAGTACTCAGAGTAATGAAAATTAAAATCAACTAATCAGTAAGTATTGAGAGGACCATCCTCTTATGGATCCTACCCATTGCCGCCATGAAAATAACAAGCTTTTAACTCAACAAGATCAATGAGGCCCTTAAACTCCTCTTCCAAACCGATTGGGACTTGAACAGCAGCAGAATGGTGGCGCAGCTTGGATCTTGCCTGTAAAAGCATCCTTTGAACTCATAAGTTCCAAGCAACTGAAAAGCAATGGATGGAAAAAAGCTGCAAAAGTTACATTTCAAGCACTTGACAAGGGTGTATGGTTTACAGCCAAAAGCTAATTTTATAGATGAAGTTCAGCAAAAACTATTTCTGTAACTCAAAATTCCTTTGAAATTATAAATCCATGCTGAAATTAATGCATGAAAAAAAATTAAAAGATACAAGTATTTGCAGATTGTAGATTCACAAATGAAGGCCAGTAACAAGTTTTTCAACAACAAATTATTTTTATATTATCAGATACAAACCAAAGCTTCACTTGTTTCAAAGAAACCTCATCTGCACATCAAGAAGTGATTACGCTCAAGCCTTGCAAGCCAAACCTATTGAACACATAGTCAATCTTATATGCCAAGCCTCTCAAGGACCAAACGAGCTTGAGTTTGAATTAAATGTGACCCATTCATGTGTTAAATGAGGTAACACACAAGCATTATACAATGATTCAATATACATGTGCCCAATGGAAAAGGAGGGACAGGAGGAGTTATTGGATTTGAAAATGGGTTGATGAGGAGACTTTTTGCAAATAAAAAATTCACTTTAATAATTAGAAAGTATAAGAGCTTTTTCGTGCTCAAAGTAGCCTATACCTTTTTCATTGGATAAACTTAATGAAAAGCCATAATTTTTGAGAATTTTAAGAACATAATATCATATATTTCTTACAAATTAACCATTAATCCCAATAGTTCCGGAACAAATGGATTCACACTGCCTAGTATCATCAACGCAGGTGGAGACCACCCTTACCCTACACTTTTGGATTATGTTCGACCAAAAATGGAGCACATAGCTTGGGCTAAGCTCATGCACAATCCGAATTGGGCTCGCCAATTCAAGCTCAACTAGTGAGCCCTTTAATGCCCATTACTGAGTCAAAGTTGACCCAAATCAATGTATTAACAATCTCATTCCCCCATGATGGCAAAAGCAACATCATGAAAGCATCTACCTTACCTTGATATGGAAGCAACATTGCGTCTTCTCTGTGAAGAAGATTGCTTTACAAGAAGTAAGGGCCACATGAAGACAATGAAGCAAATAAAGCTTTAATTTCTTTGACATTGAGTTTTTTTACCATCAAGTGAAAGGCACATATCAATATTATTTATGTCATTCCAACAAAAAGGCTCGCCTACTCAAGACCCTCTACTCTAAGTCGTTGAGACATCCTTTGAGGACAAATGTATAAAAGAGTTATAAAGATGAGATGCCTTTGAGTTTCAATGACGATAGCCTCCCTCATCTCGATAATCATATGATAATGTCATAATCAATTAAGGGACAGAAAAGTAATTATTATGGAAGGAGGATATTTTTTGATAATGTCATCATAAGCACATATTATGAAGGGAGCTTTCTACAAGCTAGACAACCTACCTTCCTTAAAAATTTATACATCCACTAACCACTCTCATTAACTTCACTTAATAAGAAATGTTGTTTGCTAATCCTCCCCCCAACAACAACAACAACCCACATGCACATTTAGAATGACTCTTCAGGGATTTACAAACACCAAAAATACAACTGAGGATGCACCAACCAAAGAATATGTCATGTTAGAATGACTCTTTAGGGATTTACAACTTATCAAATCAGTTAATTGAGTAACACAAAAACAAGTCTAATTGAACTAAGCTTAACTAGTATAAATAGTTTTTCAATTCTGCAAGATTAGAAACTATCCCAAAACCATTCACCTTAGTTCAAGATATTAAAAAGCATGCCCTCTGTAAGACAAACCATCCTATGCAAATAGATCAACAACGTTTCAGAATCCTCAGGAGGGTTTGCTATGATCACCTGACGCAGCACCAAAGCAATCAACTCAGAATGCCTTATTCTATACTAATACTACACAACTGTAATTCATCGTCAGATCATAGAACTCAAGTGAAAGCGACCAAAACAGGCCTCCCCTCCTTCAATGTTCTGGGCATTGATTTTACAGTATTTGCTACTTCATATCCAAGTACAGATATAGTACCAAGTTGTGTCTAAATAGCTTGAGCTCAGAATCTATCACTCAGCAAATACTAACACTAAACGTCATTGCAGATCACATGCACACTACTGCACAGCTAACAACGGTAATGGCCACTAGGAACAACATCAATTACAAATTTCATAAGTTCACTTCCAAAATACTGTTCATAGATTCATCTTAGACATGCCAAATTACTCATTAGCTAATCCAAAGCAATAAAGAAACCCACATTGAAAGTGACAACGTTAGAAACCACGAAAAAGAAGTTCATGAATTCTCACTCATGCAAGCCACCATACAACTGGAATCTAGAATTGAATAATGATAAGACACAAAGAGCATATACCCATGAGTATAATTCAATGTTTCAGAGCGAATAATCACATATTGCAATAAGCTCACCTGATTAAGAACTTTCCAAGGATCTGCACCCATACGATCCAACTTATTAATGAAAGCTAGCCTTGGAACGTCATATCTTCTCATCTGCCGATCAACTGTAATAGACTGGCTCTGAACGCCACCAACGCTGCAGAGGACGAGGATGGCACCATCAAGAACGCGAAGAGCTCTCTCAACCTCGATCGTGAAATCCACGTGGCCCGGGGTATCAATTATATTGATCTGCAACCCTTAATCCAAACGTATCAATACGATAATTATACACCCGGAACATGGTAGCGAAAAAAGAAATGTGTTTTTTACAGACCTGGTGGTCTTTCCAGCTGCAGTAAGTTGCAGCGGACTGAATCGTAATGCCTTTCTCACGCTCAAGGTCCATGGAATCCATCTTAGCGCCAACGCCGTCCCGCCCTCTCACCTCGTGGATCTCGTGGATCCGACCGGTGTAAAAAAGAATCCTTTCGGTAAGAGTCGTCTTACCGGAGTCTATGTGGGCCGAAATACCGATGTTCCTCACCTTTTCCATTGCCTCCTTCCACCAAGTCTCCTTCTCCTCCTTGACGCGGGCCATACTCGCAGTAGAAAACGGCCGCCTGCCGCCTCCGGCGGCATCGTCGAGAAAGAAAACGGCGAGAGAAGGCAAGAGAGCTTGGGTCCTACACTGCCCACGTCGACGGAGAGACGAGAGCATGCGGGTTGCACCGGATCTCCCCATCGTCGACCAGTACCAAGGTCGAACACGCTCACGCTCACCTGAGACTAAGCCCTACATAATCAAACCCATGGCAATCCCCGTCGTCCCCTGGGTTAGCAAGTGAGCTTTTACCGCAGAGCCTTACCGCCGTCAATCCGGTGACGAGTTCGACACGATTGTTATTATACTAACTTGTACCAAAATTCGACACGGTTTGCAAAACTAAATTAAGGATAAGTAGGAGAAAAAAAATTTATTTTTAGTGTTTTGATTTATTAATAATTTTAAATAATATTTAAAGAAAACCATGATTTATGATTTAGAATGACATAAATGTCATTTAAATCTAGCAATCTCTAAATATTAATCATGGCATTAAAAAAATAATAATAATATTTTTATAACATAATATCAAATTATAAAAAAAAATATTGATAAATTTTAAATAAAATTAATATCAAATAATATTCAATAACATGATCAAATATTTTCTTAATTATGTATGAGAATATAACCTATATATTTATCTTTATTTTTTAGTAAAAATATTAACTTTACATAACAAAATCTTTTAATTAAAGAAATATTACACCATCGTTGATAGCCATTATTACTATTGAGATTAACACTATAAACACAATCTTTTCTTTTTTTTGTTTTTTTATGAATTATGTAAGATTAATCATGATGATAATGTTTAATTATATTATGATTGATATCTTAAATATCGTTGTTATCCTAATTAATAATTAGATTAATCAATTAATTATGAGCCATCAATTTAATAGATCTTAAAGAAATTCTATCATCTTAATATAAGTAACTCTCATATGTTAAAAGACAAGCATACCTTTCAATATTAGAAGTTTTCTTTTGACATTTGACATAAGTTAATTCAATTTATATGAAATTATCCCAATATGATAGTATATTATTATAGTATATTTTAGGCCTTACTTTTCTTGGTTTTTTTTTATTTATTAGGATAGTGTGACAACATAGGAATTCTTATATATAATTATTTAGTAGTTTATTTGGTTAGCTTTAATCTATTTTTTTACTACATAACTTTGATAATATATTATTATTTGATGCATGTTGTATTATCAAGTATTTATGCATCTTTAATATTGTATTATAATTCTATTAATTTCATGATAATTGCTATTATTGACAAACATATGTTAACATAATAAATTTACTTGTTTATTTTTATTAATGATATAGCCAATAATCATTTATGAAGATTTTATATTATATTGGCAAAAACATAAAATATTAGAAATGTGATATGATTAACTAGCTTGCTAAATAGATTTATAAATGAAAATCCCATTAATTTAGTTTAATGATGAAATTTTTTATGATAAGGTTATCAATATAATAATATGATAATTATTTTATTATATAGTTAACATTATAATTAGAATAATATATATATATATATGAATAAAGTATGCATCATATTGTATGATAGTATATGATAATTTGTTTTTATTTTATTTATGATTATTGTTATGATTATCATCATGATTTGTGTTTATATTATTGGTTATATTAATATATTTATGTAGTTGTTGTATTATTTACTCCATTTGATTATGCTATGTTATTTGCATATTATTATCTTAATTCTTATCTCTTATACTTTATTAGATGTCTCATAAATTCATATTTTCCAAATCTTACTTAGTACACAAAGAAATATATATCAATAATTACATCAATAATTCAATTGGATTTGATATTTTTTATATTTTTTATTAATACTTTATTAACTTGTATGAGTAGTCATCTTATTTGCATGCTAGGGTCATGATATTTAATTTTTAATTAGAATAAATATATCATTCCAAAATTTAACCCTATGTAATATATTGCAACCTTGACTATATGTCAATAGGATTGTAACCATATGTTTCAAAAAAAGAAGTTAATTTTTTTAATATCAACATTTTTAATTAAAATATTATTATATTAGTTTTACCTTGAAAATTATATCATATTTTCAAATGACATCAAAAGTTTTAAATATATCATATCATTTTTTTAGAAATGTGATTTTTTTTTGTCAAAATGAGTTTGAATTAGAATGGAACTAATAAGATTTCAAATGCTACATTTTTGTCTAAAAGGGATGTATTATATCACCAAACCAAATATATAATATAATTAGTGTTAAATTAGTTTAGAAAAAGAGATAACAGAAGGTTTGATGGGTTTAATGCAGAGTAGATTAGGTTAAATACATAGTATGATGAAGTCACCGTACAGTATGATTAGAGTTAACTCAATTCAAAAAAGAGAGGCATCGTAAGATTCCATGATGTTATATTAAACTATCTAAAGTAATCATAGTGTATGATTAGCTAATCAAATCATATGATCATTTAAGGGTTAGAAACAAGTATTAAGGATTACATAGTCTTATGAGATATTATACAGTGAGTTGAATTGATTGTATCATACCATGTGAGAAATAACATAATGTGATAGATAGAGGAGTAGTTATAAAGGTTTAGCTTTATGACAATCATATAATATAATAGGAAAAAATATATAGTACAATGGTTTTGTAGTTAAAAAAATTAGAAAGAATACTTTAGTTCATATAATCATAAAAAAGTATCAAATATTTATATTAGAAAACATTGTATAATAATTGATTTGCATGCATTACATTATAGGGAATCAAAGGGATAAGAAAATTGAACAAGGTATTTTTGTGACACCTGAGACTAAAGAGGTGACAAAGTAAATGTGAGATGATATCCCAAAAGGGTAAAATTAATTAAGTAGCAGCTCCCTAACAAGCTTATGAGAGAATGGGTATATTGATAAATTGTCACATAATGGTTACTGAGTAAGTGATTTTGGTATATGAATTATCACGATCTCAAGATATCGAGATACTATTTATAGATAAAACTCACTTTAGTTAGTGAAGCGATTTAAAGAGATAATACATTAACATAGTAAGATAAGGATATTATATTTAGTATCAAATCTGACCTTCTATTAATTCGATATGTTTGGAGGATAAATCAAATTGAAGCTAGTAAGTCTGTGACACCTAAAACTAAAAAGAGCTTGAAGTAAACATTATGTGATGTCATAATATAAATCACTAGGCAAAGAGTAGTTTTTTACAAGCTTTCTAAATAAAGAATGCATGAATGAATTATTATACTTTAGTTATTAAGATAATGACTTTAGATATTTTATGTGAGATGTTATAATCTTAAAATATTGAGATATTATTTAAGATTAAAACCCATTGAGTTTGGATGAAAAAAATCCAATGAGATAATATATTAACATACTTAGATTAGATATCACATTTGGTATCAAAGTTAACTCTCTATTAGTTTGATATAGTTTAAAGGTAAACCAAGTGGAAGATGATGGGTCTATGACACCCAGGACTAAAGGATAAAGAGCGAACACTTAATGATATCTTAAGAGGAGAATCTCTAGATAAAGAAAAGCTCTTGACAGGTTTTTAGGTGACTAGTTGTTTCATATGAAATATTAAAAGATTAATTATAGTGTTGATATGAGATGTTAGGATTTTAAAATATTAATATATCTTTTATAAGAAAAACCTACCTAGGTTGGATTGGTATCTTAAATGGATAATATTCATCATAATGAGATCAAAATATCGTAGATTTTTTAATTCAAATTCTAGTGATTAAATAGGATATATGTGATATAAATATGATATTAAATTAATAAATAATTTATTCTTGAATTAAAGTATATGTATATGCTATTTGATATAATATCTTATAAGTCGTGATAATTATCATGGAGAAATGTATAAATTGTACTAGCACATGATTTTATATTTTAATGAATTCTCTAATTATATGATTGTATGATAATTAAGTCAAATATATGAAATCATGCATATCATATGAAAATTGATTTATATCAGAAAGAAGATATGGATATTATTTTGGTTATGACATTATAATTAAAATTGGTTTATATTTGTGGAATAGAATGAAAATAATTGAAAAAAGCTTCTCTTAAATATAACAATCAAATTATAAAGATATATTATTAATACTTTATACAAGATGATCAAAAATATAAGTTTAACAGTAAAATCTAATTATTTATTGGTGCTATAATATGACATAATTAGATATGTCGCTAGTATAATATGTAAGATCTACAAGTCATGCCTATCTAATATGTTATTAAATATGTCACTAATATTTTATTCAAGATAATTAAGTATACGTTTGAAGGTCATTTCTTAATTGTTAGTTATTGACTTATTATACTCACAAGTAGAAGGTATTTGGACATGAATATGGTTATTATTGGATTTGAAAGATAATAATAAAAAAATTAAGTCTTACAAGAAAAAAATATAAAAATTTGCATAATTAACTATTAATAAAACATTTTACTTATTTTTTATTTATTATTTATCATGAGTATTATTCTTATATTAGTTTATTTATTTTCCCTTATTTTTATATTATATTATTTTATTGATTTATCTAATAAGTTTTATAGACTTTTAATAGTATTTTTAATATATATAATGCATCCACTATGCCTTCAATTTGAGAAATATATCAACATGGATAACAATCTTACTCACTAGTTCAATTAGTTCATAGAGTTAGTATGGGCTACATATGCATTTTAATAACACTTTTATATGAATTGTGAGTATTATATATTATGATTAATTTTGAGATATTTGTGATGTAGATTTCACATAAATATGTTGATATTATTTTTGAGATGTTCTAATTAATCATAGTTTATATGATTTTTATTTTGAATTAGTTCATAGAGTTGGCATGGGTTATATATGTATTTTATTAACACTTTTTTATTAGTTGTGAGTATTGCATATTATGGTTAATTTGGGATACTTGTGTTGTTGATTTCATATAAATATGTTGATATTTTTTTGAGATGTTCTAATTAATAATATCTTATATGACTTAGATTTTAAGATTTTATATAGCTCGAATGTTGTTTCATCATCAAGCCTTATTGAGAGAGTTAGTCTCAATATTTCTTCATTTTTGTTTAATCTCTTATTTTATATAATATTATATGTTAGTTTTAAATAGGATGTTGATAATGAAATTAAATATTATAAGATTTTTTTAATAATTGTATTATTTTTTATTATAATGCAAAGACTCGAATGTCTTATTTTATTTTTTTATCTTTAACTTAAAATTAAGATAATTCATCATATTTTACATAACTTAAATGAATCAACTTTCCTAAGATGTTTATCAAGCTCTTAACGAGAGTTTAGTTTCTAATATTTCTTTATTTTTGTTTAATCTCTTATTTTATATAATATTATATGATTAATTTTAAATAAGAAGTTGACAATAAAACTAAATATTATAAAGACTCGAATGTCTTATTTTATTATTTATCTTTAACTTAAAAAATTATGATAACTTAACAAGATCTACATGAAAAATTGAGCTACGTGTATAAATTGAATGAACCCAAGAATTACTTGGATATAATAATGGTAGATAATCTTTAGTGTAATGTTCAACACAGGAAGAGAAAGAACGGAAACAAGAGTTCAACAATGGATGTTTATTTGATAACGATCATTTCCCCAAATGCTGCCCATTAGGTTTTGATTGACGAAAAGGAAAAGCAAAGCAACAAAAAAAAAGGTAGACCACAGTAACATAGCTGTCCCCAATTGGCATCTTCCGTTTCGAAGTAAGAAAAAGTTCTCTCTTTTCATGCTTCATCCTCCTCATGGAAGCGCAGATGCTTCCCTTCAGGAACAGGCAAACCCTTGAGCAGCATTACATTCGGTGATCGAGTATTTCCTACCACGCTGATCTCCTCCTCTCCTTCGTACTCACCTTCGCTGTTGTACAGAAACCGGGTATGCTTCCCTGCGAACTGAGGCAGCCTCAGATCCCCATTTTCCTCCACTGTTATCTTTTTTAGAACCTCGCACAAGTCGTCTACAAACCCATCGAGACATTCTTTCTCTTCTTCCGGTTCCTTGGAGCTATCATTCTCCTCCTCTTCGCTGTCTTTGATTTCTTCCTCGTCGTCTGAGCAGCCACTGGCGTTGGCCTGGATGGACCAGATCGAGGAGTTGTCGTCGTCCGTGGAGATTGCACTGCGGCGGCTTGCTTTGCTTCCTTGATATGTCAACGAGGAAGAAATATTGGAAGAGATATCGGCAGTTTCAGATTTTCCCGGTGAATCAAACAGCAGAGCTCTATTGATCGCACACTCCTGAGAATCGAGAGATTCTTCAGGCTTCAAAGTTTCAACAACCTGAAACATTTTATTCCATGCATTCCTCAACCGTGGAAAAGAGAAATCCAAAATGACGCAAGAAAACTAAAGGCATGCAGAGAGGAACAGGGGATCAGTTTATGGAGCGAGAGATGACGTAATCCACACCTGGGGAAGAGGCATCGGAATATCCTTTATGAAAGCAGAGAACACATCCGCTGCTTCTTTGCTTGGTTCAGAATTGTTAAAAACTTGGGGGGTATTCGCCGGAGTTGGGGCGGCGAGCAATGCCGGAGATAAGGGAAGAATTCCCAGTTCAAGGAGGAAAGGAGCGCGGTTCCTGGTTGAGAGCTTGTTGACGAACTCGGCGTCTTCCTCGACCTTTTCTAGTAGGATTTTTACCTGCCCTCGGAGCAGAGCTTCACCAGATCCAGGGGTCGTCTTTGACAGACCTCCATTCTTCATCACGGAAGGCAAGGGCGTCTTCTCGGTTGCAAGGCCATTGACGGGCGAGTCGTTCGTGATGTCAAGAAGAGCCAATCTTTCGTGGTTCACACTGTTTCTTGACATCGATGATGTCTCTTCTTGCTTAGTCTTCTCTGCAGCGGCAAAAAGAACGGATGACCAAGAGGAACAGGAAGAACCAGTGGTGCAGAAACATAAAAGAGAAAAGAAAAGCAATTGCTTACGCGATAAAGCGCTCGTCTTGGACCTGGTGACCCTTCTCATGGACGAAGGAGTTTCCATCACAAATGTCGAGAAAAGAGAGAATAAGAGATAGCCTCCTGAGCCCCGAATTCAAGCAGAATCGTTACAAGGGAAAAGAGAAGCGAGTTCTGGTTTGAGAAAGGAGGAGGACAGCAAAGAAGTGCAGAAGAAACATAGCAAGCAGGAGGGGAAGAAGATGGGGGATTTTAAAGGATTTGAATTTGGAGATGCAACGGTCACTTGACCGTTGAGGCCTCCCCTTGCTTTATATGAACTGAATATATATATATATATATATATATATATATATATATATATATTTTTTTTTTTTTTTTTACTGAAGTAGCCGTTGAGTAAGAAGGGCAAATCAGAATTAAGAATTGGTTTTTAGCAAGTGAGACCATGAATTGAAACAAAACACAGACCATGGTGGGTTTATTTCTACAAGAATTATTTTAGGCAAAAAAAAATATTATTATGATGTGACGTAAAATCTTTTTGATTAATTTTCAAAATAAAACATTTGATTCACAATATGATTAGTATATTTTTGTCTCACTTTTGATAATATTTTTTTTTAATTTTGAAAAATCTTAAAGATCCATTGATGGTATATTGGTTTTTTAATGCTTATCCTTAATTGTTTATATTACCATCTAATGAACTTTTTTGTTATTCTCAATTAATGAGAATGCTATCTTTTTGCCTTATTAGACCTTGTTTGTTTGTTGTGAGATTAAAATTTGTTAAATATTTAAATGCAATAAATTAAAACTTCTCAAATTTATAGAAAAGTAATAAAGATTTTCATCTTTCAATGACAGATTTTTGTTGAGGATTTACTACTATTAATAGACATAAGCAACTATTGTTGATCATCATCTTAATATTTAAGAGAAACCTTCCATCAAAGGCTCAACTATTCATTCTAATTTGGGAAGGAAAGAAATGGTTGAAGTCTGGAGAACAACCCTAGACATGATTCTATTGTTTCATTATCTCAAGGCCATTTAGGCTCGATTCTTAGCCGTTAGTTATAAAGGATTCCTACTTGAAATGTCCTTTAAAAGCCATGGGTTTTCTCATCACAAGAAGCTTGAAAAGAACTAGCTTGTTGAATATATCTATAATAATTATGCCTTAATATGAGATTAAATACATTTTAATGAGATTTTATTTGTTATATAATGATGATTATTATTAGTATTATTTCATATAACATAATATCAAAAAAAATGTAAGAGATTGTTTAAATAATTATTTTTTAAATTTAAAATTTATCAAACTGTTAAAATTAAAAAAAATCATAATTTTAAGATGAACAGAGATCCTAAAGAGAATAATTTTTAATCATTCTCAAAACTAAGCAAACATGTTCATTGATAATTGTTATAGTAATTACAAATAAATTTCTAAAAATTTATAGAATTTTTTAGAAAAATTATACATTACAAAAAATGGAGTATGGCGCCTAAAAGGAGTGAGATTAATTTCAAAATAAGAATACTATTTATTAAAAACTCAATGGCATCGAATTATCAGAAATCAAAAGTATCTAGATAAATAACCAAAAATAGATATTTTTAATAATTAAATAATAATTTTTCTAAAGAATTGGAGTATTCCAAAAAAATAAAATAAAATTTAAATGAAGTCAAAAAATCATGAAACTAAACCAAAAGATAGACTTTATAGAGAAAACTAATATAAAATTATTCTAGTATAAGAAAAAAGTAACATAAAATTAAACAATAAAAAGAAGAAATAATAAAATAATTATTATAAGAATTTTTAATTTATAAAAGTAATAATGATGCCTTAAATTTATGAAAATAGGATGGGAAATAGACTGATGGTATAACCTAATTATAAAGACTAATTGTTGGGTTTATCTACTATTGCTAATGGCTTGGTGGTATAGTCCAATAATGAAAATAAATTACGAAGTATATCTTGTTTATGGGAACGATTGAATGTATAATCATAAAGGATTTAAAAAGAGAGAAATTACAAATGAAATAAGGTAGAATAAAAGAAAAAATGATGGAATAAAATAACCAGAGCTTCTATACTAGAAAATTTAAAGTGGGGTCGTAGAGATGGTACGAAAAAAAAAGATTAGTTATAAAGGGTTTAAATGCATCACATAACATGCATGATTTTTTATTTTGTTTAGCTTTTAATTTATATGAAATATTTTATATTTGAACCTTATTATATGACATGAATCTAATATTATAATATCTTTCATTTATATTATATAATATTTTTAATTGAACTTGTTATGATGATTCAACATTTCTTCGATATTGGCAATTAGAAGCGATAATGATACACATCATGAGAATATGAAAAAATAAAAAAATAAAATATATTTTAGTATTTTACCCATTTTATTTTAGTATCATATACTAAGAGATGATTTTGAAATGTAACAAGCTGTTACATTTGCTAAATTTATATTTTTCATTCAATTGGATTACTTATGTTATTTTTGCTACGTATTAATGTGAAACATTATATTTGGTTTTCAAATAAGAGTCATATTAAATTGATTTTTATATTTCATTATGATATTGTAAATGTAAATATATATTTTCACAAGAGAAAAAGCCTTTCAAATAAATAAAATAATATATATGCTTTACAAATTAAAGAAAAGTTTTTCAAAACAATAAGGGAAAAAGAAAAAAATTGGTGGCCTCAATTTTGAATGGGAAATTAGGAATGCCATAATAGTATATTACAAATTATGAGGTTAAGCTAGTATAATTATAGCTATAAGTGTTTTAATATAAAGAAATTGATTTTCTAAATTATGATATTTATTAATTAAAATATTATTAAGTTGATATAATCTTGAAAGGTATTACATAGTTTTGAATAAACTGAAAAATTATATTTGAACATATTATTGAAAAGATTTTTTGAAGAGAAATCTAATAATACTTAATTTATAATTTTTTATATTATAGATAATTAATTTTTTATTTTTTAAAATAAGACATCAAGATAATTTTCTTAATTGTTGGATGGCAAATTTATAAATTGTTACAACCTTTAACTTGTTAGAAATAAATAAATGCTATAATTGTAAAACTAGGTGCGATATAACAAGTAAGGATTAGAGAGAGAATTAGAGATAGAAAGAATGGTGGAGAAGAGAATAGGGGTATTGACTTGAAAAGAAGATGAGAGAATTAAAAGAGAAGCAATAAAAACAACAAAGAAGATAGGAAACTAGAAGAAGAAGAAGAATATTGGAATCAAGAGGAGAGAGAGAAGAGTTGCACATTGTTGCTTTCATTTAGTGCAATAAGGGCAATTGACAAAATGAAAGGATTTTTAGTTGTCATTAAATTTAATTAGGTTTTAAACAAATTGAGGAACATTTAGCTTTTTGTATAAGTTAAAGGATGTCATGGGAGTGTTTTGAGAAGATGTACAATCAATTTAAGTCAAAGCCATGAGAATTTGGAAGGAGTTCATCCTAATCTGTGCATGAACAAACAATGCATTGGGTTGGATGTATATTATATTTAAGTTAAGTTAGTTCACTTGATCGGTTTGATAGAATTGAGCATACAACATGTTGGTTCTAATGTACAATGCATTATTTGGATTCAATGAGAGCTAAGGACGGTCCTATATGTTGGCAAAGTGTTTAGTAGAATTAAACTTATTGCCTTATGGTATCAAAGTACATCAAAGTCAAATTTAAAAAGAAAATGAAAGCATCTGAATGGAAGATACATTGATTGTAAAGTATGATATATTAGGTTGTGGATAATTGAGACTTGGGAAAAGATGGTACTTTGTAGTATATGGTAGAGGAGTTTAAAGATATCGTATGGTGCAATGTACCTAATGTATGATACTGTAGAAACATTATGTGAAAAATGAATCATACATGGATATCAATGAACTCTACATTAATGGGACAACAAGAGAGTAATAAGAAAAATGATTTTGAAGAACTTTATGATTAATAGTTAGCATACCATTTACATATTAAAAAAATTTGATAATTCAGGTGTATGTAATGCATTGAATGATATCAAAAGGATAGAAAGATTAAATCAGAGGATTTCATTTTGAATTCAAGTTAATAAATCTATTTTGAAGTAAATATAATAAAAACTCACACATGCTTTTAAATGATTTCATATGTGATTATTTTATTGATTATTTTGATATTTTTATGTGACATGATTATTTGAGATTTTATTTATATGTTATTTTATTCTAATATTATATATTTATTTGATTTACATGAAAATAAAAATACTCACATGAAAATATTTATATAAATAAGATATATGTGTATGAATAATAGTTAAACAAATGATTTATTGCATTGATATATAATATGACTCATAAATTTATTTATAAATAAAATAATGAAAACTAATAACTAGTTTTTCTTGAGGTATTATCCTCATTATATAATCTAAGGTAAAGATACTTTTATTATGTGCCTTTTATGATCACGAATCTTTTTCCTTTAGTTCCCTTTATAGATGGTATATTGGAATTCCTGATTTCTCTTGTGTGCTTTTGTTGTAAAGTTACATTAAGATCTTTCCTAACCTCTGGTAATACCTCTTCTTACCTCTCATATGACTCAATCATTATTTCCATTTTCTAAAATTTATCTCATGACTATCAAATGGAAATTTTAAACCTAATTTGCATCTTTTCACCTCCAATTGACCAATTCTCTCTTCAAGGAATAATAGCAAGACTCTCAATTATGTACCTCATTATTTTCCTGTAATTGTTGATGATATGGTTTTCAACGTTTTACATGTGTGATAATCACAATAGGGCACTACTCACACAAGTGTGGTTCCCTTACATGGACATGCCCAACCACATGGGCATTGATCATGCCAATGCAATAGGTTCGTTTGTCATGTGTGCAAACTGTGCGCACTATAGGTGGCCAATACTCTCATGAGCAATGCACTTGTAGCCATCTCATTTAGTCACATATGCCGGTGCATCCACATGCAAGCACATGTCAATGGCCTACAACGAGCCTCCATGTGTGGTCTTAGGCAAGGTTCTTGCCTCTTTGTATTGCAGTGATGATTTATTTCATTTTGTTTTTTTACCTTGATTTGTTTCATAATTTGAGATTTAAAAAAATCTAGAATTGAGCTTTTGATCAAACAATATGCAAATATAATATTTTATTATATCAATTTAAGCATGTAGCATACAATACATAATATAACAAATCATATATACTATGAACATCTTTTGCTTACCAAATATATTGTATTTATTTTTTTACATATATCATTTAAAACTTTTAACCTAATATTAGCATATCATGTCAAATTATATACATAATATACAAGTTTTACCTAACATAAGTATCTTTCAACTATGGACATGTGACATCTTGGTCATATGTGTAGATGTACTATCCTCTTGAGTAATCTCATATGGATTGAAGTCCCACAAAAGATGTCTTAAAATCTTAAAATCACATCTTATATTAATACTATAATTATTTTCTCAATAGCTAATGTGAGATAATTCATTTTTATTTCTCTTCAATTAAAAGCCTTTTAAGAGCCACTCTCTACTTCAGTGGTTCTTATCTCATAACATTACCCAGTGCTTTGCTCTCTGCCCACTTTGGTCCTAATGTCACTTGTGTGGTGAGCCTCACACCATGATTACTAAATCTTGGTGATAATGCATTTATTTTTTTCTTATTTTTTCATATTTTAAAAATATTTTATTATTATTTAATTTTTATAAAACATATAGTGGAGACCAACTTTTGTCATTTTGAAATCAAATAATGAAAGCATCTCTTATAATCAAATGAAAGTATGATGGTCTTTTTCACATTTCTTTTTAAAACACATACACATAAAATAATAATGTTAATAAATCCTTTATAATTCCTTTTCTATTTAAATAAAATAAACATAAAAAATATTTTAAAGATAATTATAATATTTTCTAAATCATTACGTGCTAGCTCTAACTTCAATATGATAACTTCATGAAATGTCTTCTTTTAACCTGAAAATGTTAGACCAAAATAGACACATGCTAACTAACACTTATTTAGTGACAGAAATATATGACACCATACAAAATAAACTACGTGCATGATCTATATCAATAATAATATAAATTAGTAAAATAAATGTTATCTATCTTTTTTTTATTCATTTGAAATCGATTTTCTCTTTAAGAAATGATACTATTTTTTTATTTCATTTTTCTTTTATGTATCTAAAATATTTATTTTAGATTATCTAACAACATCTCTTTAGTAATACTCCAAGACAAATATTATTTCAAATAGTGATTCCACTTTTAAAAGAATATTATTTTTCTATCTTATTTTTAAAGAAATTTTATTCTAAATAGCATGCTTGTTTTAGAAAATCATCAGTAAAGCTTCATCTATTAGTTATATTACATCATCTTGTTATCAAGTTTTATTAATCATCTATTTTATCCTTTAACATATATAACATGATATATATTTAGTATGTAACTAATCAAAACATATAACAAATAATATATATTAATATATTTTTATAATAAAAATAATAAGTATCCCCAAATATATCTTTTTTATACTAATATATTATTATGTATTACTTGTTATGTATTTTAATTAGTTACATACTATATAAATATCATATCACATGTGTTAAAAAATGGTATTAATAAAGATTGATATCAAAGTGATGTAGTAGTAGTAGAAAATGAAGCTTCAATAATAGTTTTCCAATGTGAACTTACTATTTGGTATAACATTTGTTTGAAAATAAATATTTTGCTATCTATAATAACATTTTTTTAAAGTACGACTAGTACTTACAATAACATTTCTTTGAGAGTATTAGAAAAAATATATCATTAACAATCTAAAATAAATATTTTTTTATTTAGATTATTTTTGTTGTTATCCAATAATTACTTGTTTTATATTATATTACATATTTTTGTCACTGAGTTATTGTGTGTTGGCTTAAGCCTATTTTATCTTAAAACTTTTATGTCAAAAGAAGACACTTCAAGGAGCTCTTGAGATAGAGTAAAACTTAACACATGATGATTTAGAAGTTATAATTATTTTTAGATATATTATTTTTATGTTTATTTTATTTGAGAAAAAATATGTAAAATATTTGTTAATATTATTATTATATGTACATGTGCTTTAAAAAAATTTGAAAAATACTTCATGCTTTCATTTGATTATAAAAAGATTCTTTTGTTTCTTGATTTCAAAAGGATAAAGCTATGCTTCCATTATATTTTTAATGAAAAGCAAAGAATGATAAGGCTTCTTTTTAGAATAAAGCATACACATGATGTTGAGTTGTTTAAGGAGGTTACATTGGAATTCTTCTCTTTTGTATTCATATTTTTATGTCTTTGGAGAAAGTCCTAATTTGTTTTGCTTTATCAAACAATCCCTAGCATAGTGTCTCATGTTTCCATTATTATAACAACTAATTATTTCGTCTAATATTCATTTTTTTTTAAGTTTTCCACATATTATATAAGGAGGAGCTTTCTCTAGTTTATTATTTAATGTTTGTGTCACTTTATTCATAACCTTATTTCCCTCTTGTGAAGAGAAATTCTCTTTTCTCTTTTTTGTCATTATTTTAGTTTCATTAATAATAATATCTTATTCCATTCTTTTGGTAGCTTCAACCAATTTTTTTTGTAAGAGTTGAATTCCAAGGGTGCCACATATTTCATATATTATTTTCCAATCATTTATTAAAAGATAACATTTTTGCTTTTTCATTGCTACCAACTCTAGAGTATATCTTATTAGTCTTGTGAATGCCTCATTGTATTCATTTATTGTTAAGTCTCTCTGATTTAATTTTGCTAAGTCATCTCACATTTTCTTCTTAAAAAATTTGTGAATATATCATTATAAAAATGCTTGTAAAAAATTCCCTCCATGATATTTCAGAATTTTCTTATCACCAAATTATAATCTTCATGTTCTATCCACCAAAGAGCAATAGTACCATCAAGTTCTAACTTGCCAGTGAAACTCTTCTTTGATCATCATATGTCATACTATTAATTAACATTTTGATCATTTCAAATCAATCTTCTGTTTAGAATGTATTCACCATGTTCCTTAAGTGTGATGGTATTAGTTTCCTAAATTGTTCCACTAACTAATTTGCTCAATTACATTTTGAATTTCTTTCATATTTACTTGACAAATTGTTCCATTGTAATTGCATTCTTTGTGCTTAATCTCATTCTCACTAAGATGGTATAACTCTTTTATCATTTAAACTGTTCATTTCTTCCACATACATGTTCTAATTTTAATGTCATTTTCTACATGATAATACAATCCACATATTAATATTTTAAAAAACTCATGTAATTTATAAAATATAATATTTAAAATATCTAATAAAATATTCTTATTTATTAAATCATTCATCACTTTATCATCATATACATGTCCATAATTTGTATCACAAATATTATAATAATCATTTATATAATTCATAATCATTTCACTTTATTTCTCTAATATTTTTAGTCAAATCATACTATATGGTTCCTATCTTTATATTGTAAGATAATTCTTATTTTTTGTTCATTTGAAGGATTGTCTCATGTGATCAAATTTTTTTCTCTTTTTCTCCTTCAAATAGTTCTCGTACATTATTCTTCTTTGTATTGTATAGTCCCTCATGGTCACACATACATCTTGTTGATCTAACCTGATTTACCAAAGTGCCAATGAATCATATTATTATGATTGTCCAAATTGTAGTGTATGCTCCATTTTATCCTACACATTTCCCCTCGTCTTTTGCTCGTACTAGAAGATAGTTTATTATAGTATTCTTAATCTTCTCATTATGATTTCATATATCATATTATTTTCTTCTGTTCATATAATCCAATTAACTTGTATGATTCCTTTGTTCTTTAATTTGCTCATATTTTGTGATAGTCTTATTCATACTTATATGATCATTATATCCAATAACTTTACTTATAACATGTTTTCTCCACTTAGCATATCATATTATATGATAAATTTATATTTATTTAGTCCCTTCTCTGCTTATCTTATTGTACAATATAGTTCTGCATATGACAGTATATAGCATTTCTTTGCATATGTTCTAATTCTCTCTCTGGTTATGTTATTAAATGTGTGTATGATAATCCTAATCATGATATTATACAGTTCAATAATATTGTTACACCCCAGTTTTTTTTTTTTTTTTTTTTTTTTTTTTTACATATAGACAGCTCAGACCGTCCCATACCAACCTGAGTAGCCTACGAAAAACATAGGATATAACACATCATTACACACCTACTTTCCTTAACTATGTGGATCCCATCTCCCGGGCACACCGTCAAATCAGGTTCATGACTCCTGAATTAACTGATGAACTCGCGCAATGTTACTCCTACTAAACCCAATACTCCTAACCCATACCAGTAGGAGAACCGATCTAATAGAAGTCTGAACCCCCAAGGTTAAGTTCCATAGTCATGTAATGACCTCACCATCAACAAAAAAAAAATATATATAACATCCACCGATATGAAATGGCGCTCCACACACCATACCGTCAAGATAGAAAATAAGATAGTGTATAAAAATGTAACTCATATGAAAAGTCACAGTCCATCAAATACCACATCATCCATCCGAGTACATGAGTCAGAATCACCCTCACATAATACAAGACATAAGAATAACAGTCTCACTGAATACATCCAACAACAACAATCAACTAACCAGAATGTCTCAGAAATCACAGATCAGATCTCCTCCACTAGCCTACTGATCACGATCCCACCTAAAGCTGGGTGGCGTCAAGTCTGCCGAGCCACTGAAAAAATATAGATAATAAAGGAATGAGCTACGCCCAGTAGGAAAGACAGCTAGTAAAAAAAAACTCTCATGCAAGAGAAGGATAATAGTAAGAGTATAGAAATACAGCATAACAATGTAGGGTGGAAAGGCACTCTCAGTCCCAGACTCTGACCAACCACAGTCACCCCCAGTCACACCAGAGTAGCTCTCCTCTGTGCTCCCAGGCAGCATGCCAGCGGGACACGCCCATCTCTGCGCACGCATGGCGCCTAGGCAAAGCATGCCAGTGGGACACGCCCATCTCTGTGCACGCATCACAACGCCTAGCACCCGACACCGCAGCGTCTCTCGTCAATCAATCTTCTGGAGACTATAGACAGAACCAGTCACATAGATCTCTAGCCAACGTGAGACACCCCTGCCACCCTCAGGCACGCAGGCCTACACACTTGACTAGCCACGGCGAGTCACCCCTGCCACTGCCACTCTCAGGCGCGCAGGCCTACACTCATGGACCAGAAGAGATCGACTCAGCCACCGTCCCAAGAAGTCCTCTCCCAACAATTTCCATAGAAGCTCACGCCCCTACAGTCATTGCCAAGCTCTAACTCCAAGATTCGGCAACATGTGTCCAGATACAACAAGGCGCATACCAGTCCACATGTATACTGTGAAAGCTAAGTCTGTACCGCACAGTTACCTACCACAACTACCCTAAAACATCATATAGGGCCTATAGTAGTCCGGTCCAATATGCCAATCCATGAAATATGCCAACACTGAGTAAACTGACTCAATCCATGTCATTGCCATCCAAGCAACACAAACTGTACCAAAATTCTGACTATTCTGGTAGCACCCAAGTGTCACACTTCCTTCCAACTAATCCAGCTGCACTGAATTTATGGGTAATTTCCAACAGTCAATTTCAACTTGGCTACGTGATTTCCAAAAATCACATCTTCCTCACTTCAGGAAATTTTAATTTCCAAAATAAATTTCTGCCCTTTATCCATTTTCCGAAATTCGGAATAAATTTCCGAATTTAAAATCCGCATATCCTTTTTCCGAAAATTCGGATTAATTTCCGAATTAAAAATTTTTTTTTTTTCTTCCGCTTCTCTCTCATCCGCGCCGCACTTCCCCTGAACCGGTTCTCGTCGCCGGTTCGGAACCCTTACGCGCTGAGCCGAGAACCCCGCCGGCCGAAGTTAATAATCCGAATTCGGGCCGACGCTTAACATATAAATATTAATAATTAAAATAATTATTCACTTAATAATCAGACTAATCCCTAATTAGCCCTAATTCATCCTCTTCCTTCGCCCGTCGCCCGCGAAATTCTAACCGTCGACTTTCCGGAAGTCTCCGTTTTCCCCGTCGATTTCCGGCGACCGAACGCAAGGAAACGCTAGCCTAAAGCTCGTACTAGCCTAAAAATTCCATATAATCAAGTCGCGAAGCTAAATGTCCATGCAAAAATTTTCGCCGAAGTGTTGTCCGATCCAACTATGTCAATTCATGAAATTAAAATCATTCTAGCATTCAGATAACCTGAATAATGGCAATATGATAATATCAAAACCTAAGGCATGCTTCTATGCACAGAAATTCCAATTCGGCGGAAATTTTATATATTCTTCTTCATAAAAAAAAGAAACCCTAAAATGCTAAAATCAATAAATTGCATTAATCAATTTCAAAAACCCATATCCGTATGCTCAAGTAGCTATTTGCAAAATAATCCATATTTTTAATTTGCTAAATAACTAATTTAATCTGAATTTCCTACCTTTGCTCGCCGGCGACGGTGAAGTTCGCACGCGATCAACCGCAGCTCCTCGCCGAACGAAACCGGTACCAAAATGCTCGCCTCTGTCCCGCGAACCTCCGGTTACCAAAAGCCCCTTGGAAGGCTGCCGGAAAGTACCGCCGTTCGCCGCGAACACTTCGCCTCTAGCCGCCGTTCCAAACCCTAACAGCCGAACAGTTTAGGTTAAATACCCAGCTTAAACCGGTAATAACCCGTTAAGACCCATTAAGCGCCGGTTGACCTTCCAAAAACGTCGCTTAACACCCGATCAGCCGGTTAATCTCCACCGCTGATCTCGCCCGTCCGATCCGCTTATCCGAGGCTTATCCAAACGCACGCGCAAACGCACCTCGACGAACCGCCCTGCCTTCGCTGAACCGCTCCGGTCCGGTTCACGCGCGGTAAAAGAAAAAAAATCCAAATTCCGGTTTTTAAAAAAAATCTCGGTGCTCCGAAAAATCCTCAGAAAATTTCAGAAATTCCAATAGCCTCCAATTGAGCTCCTGGCTTATCCTACTGTCAATCTGAAATCATCCAAGCCACAATTGAATTATTGAAGATTAAACCTATAATATTTTATCGGGTATAACAAATATTATATCATATTATCTGATATTCTTACTTGCTTTACCACTCATTGTATCATACTATACAATGTCTAAATATTTTAAATACATGTAGAACTAATCCTTTGTTTTTATAAAAAACATAGTAGAAGCAAAGCTTAACATTTGAGTCAAATAACAAAATCATCTTTTATAATCAAGTGAATATATATATATATATATATATATATATATATATATATATATATATATATATATATATATAACACATGTACACACAAAAATAATATTAACAATCATTTATATATTATTTTTACTCAAATAAAATAAAAATTACACATTTAATCATTTATATTCATCTTTTAAATCAACACATGTTAGCCCTTACTCTATCATGAGAGTCTTATGAAGTTTCTTCTTTTGATCTCAAAGTATTAAGCTAAATGAGTATGATCCAATTGAGATTGGCTCACCCACAAAAACATATAACATAATATAAAGACAAATATTATTTTATAACTGTATGCATTATTTATATTAATAATAATATAAATTAGTAAAAGATATGTTATCTTTTAAAAATATTTTCTTAATAAAAATTGATTTAGTATTGATAAGAATTAATACAAAATATAGATAATTGATAAACAAAAGAGACAAATGATGGAATAAACTTCTTAAGGCCATAAGATAGATTGATTAATTAATTATGATATAAGTGAGTTGTTAAAAAATCTTTCTTATTGTTGTGAAATGTATAATGTGAATATTTATATGCATGGTATATCATTTTTTGTACATGTTATGATTTTAGCATAACTTATTATGATTGATATATATATATATGTGTGTGTGTGTGTGTGTGTGTGTGTGTGTACATATGTGTGTGTGTAAATATGTGTTATATGATGCTATCAATCAAAACATATGATAAGACAAAAAATGAAATAAAAAAATAAGAAAAGAAAATAGGTTATTATAGTTGGAGAAAGAGAATGAGTCCATATGATGATTTGATACGTATGATATATGTTACCTACATCACTCATTATGTCGTAGCACTTCAATGTAAGAGTCATGGATTATCGAAGCGCATTGATTAGTGATGATGAGATGAGATATTTTACCATTGTGCATCGTGGGCACTCAAAAATAGGCTTCAACATGTACGACCATCTCATTTCCTACTTGCATAAGATGTTGGCATTGGAGGGGAAGACCAGTGATGATGAGATGACATTTCACTTATAGATGTTATAAGCACTCAAAGATGGAGCTCTAATATGGATGAGCATCTTGTTCTTATTATCACATGATGTTGGCATTACGAGGCAAACAAGTGATGATGAGATGAGATATTTTACTTCTAGGTATCATGGGTGCTTCGAGATAAAATTCTAATGTCTAAACATTAAGACTATGATGATAAGATATGATATAGGATCTTCAAGAGTTGAGATATAGTTTATAAAAAAATCTAGGCATGAAAAGAAATAAAAATAAAATAAAAGTAATATATGATGATTATGAGTCAGAGATATATATGTATATAGTTATATATGTTTTATTATAATATTTCTCTTTATAGATTATCATGCATGTTTTTATTTATTATTCTATTTTATTCTTGGCTATGTTATTTTCTTTTTATATTATTTTACTATATATAACTAATAGTTTATTTATTGAGTATATTATGTTTATTTTTACTTGAATTATATAACAGAATATTGACACTCATAGAGCTTAATGTTATTAGATGATAGTGTATGACCTTGATGAGAGAGTGATATGTTATGAGTGTGAGTGATATTATATGTATGTGAAGAATTTATATCTTATTATTAGTTTTATTTTCAACACTGGTTTTAAGATTTTTATTCAATATAATAGCTATTGTTTATGTGTTACTATTTTTTATGATGTTTTAAGATTATCATTATTTTATGTCACATATACTCATTTTTCTTACCTTCTATCTTTATTTTTATGTTATAAATTCTAATTAACTTGATGAATATGTATTATGGATGTAATTCATCAAATTGTGTTGTTTTATGTCAGAATGGTCATGGCAATGATGACATGGTGAGAATCTTACTCATTATTTTTCTTATAGGTTAAAGTTTTATGTGGAGTAATATTATGTGGTTCAATGTAATATGTTTTTTTATATATAATGATAACATGTTATATTAGTTTTGTAAATTAAGCATTATGGGTTGTTTCTATATATACTTTTATTAGCTAAAAGTTTTTTTTTATAGTTTATTATTTAATTGTTTTAATTAAGTTCTTGTGATGAATAATATGGGTATCTAGATGGATCATCACATATTTTTTTGATTAAATTTTATTTTTGTTTATTATTAGTTATTTTGAGTTAATTAAGTGAGGCCATAACAATAGTTGTCTCACCTCAAAATTAATTTTGAATTATGTATCTTCCATAATCACGAATCCTTTTCCTATAAGTTCCACTATATAGATGTTATAATAGAATTCTTGATTTCTTTGTGTGCTTCTTTTGCATTGTTATATTAAGATTCTTTCCCAAACCTCATGAAGTACCTCATCTTCTCTCTCTCTCTCTCTCTCTCTCTCTCTCTCTCTCTCTCTCTCTCTCTCTCTCTCTCTCTCTCTCTCTCTCTCTCTCTCTCTCTCTTATTCTCTCGACTCAATCAATTTTTTAAATTTTTAAAATCTCTAATAAGGCTACCTAATAGGTTTTTAAATGTAATTCACATTTTTAGCTCTAATTAACCCTTTCTCTTCAAGGAATTGTGGCAAATCTCCTAATTCTGTGCCTCCTCATTCTCCTAACTCTTGGAATCACCAAAGATACGTTTCTACTACTTCATATGCATCATATCTATTGTTAAGGAATTATGGTTTTAATTAAATTAAGTTTTAATTAAAATTTTAAGTCTAATGATATTCTTTGTATTTTTTTAATTATTTTGACCTTCAAAAATTCACTAACTAATTTTGTATACATATACTTTACAAGTTCTACTCATCATTTGATTTTCATAGCTTTCAATATAATTTACAAATTTTAATAATTTTATCAATAAACAAATCTTAATTTTAATTATGCTATTATTTCTTCTTTTTAATGTTGATCCTTTATAATACTTCCTTTTGTGTCAAAATAAAAAAAGTTTTAAAAATTGACCAAATTTCATAATTTTATAAATGTATATGACATTTTTAATAATTTTTATGACTTTTTAGCTCTATAGAAAAATTAGCATTTTATTACTAGAAATATTTGATCTTTTATTTTGAGTCTAGATATTTTTAGTTTTCATTGATTTTCATTTTACCTCCCATTTTAGGAGATGTAGCTTATTTTTGTTTGGCATATGATTTTTTTAAAAGATAATAAAAAAATAATAAAAATCATGAAATCATCATTTAATTAATTTATTTATCCCCAATGACATTTGCAATTTTATTTTTTTGTCCTTAAAACTCAGGTTAACCATAATTATTATTTTTTCATCAAATTCTCACCATATAAATTGTTAATCTTAAAATAATTATTTAAATAATTCTTTATTATTTGGATGTTACAATTATATTATATAGTATTTGTCTATTAAATCTACATCAATTGACTCAGCCTATTGACTTAAAATATATTGATGTATCTCATGAGAACCATAGGAATGATGATTAGAGTAATAGTGTGGCTCAACATAGTTTTTTTATATTATTTTAAATCTCATGCATTAGATTTTGATTATTTTAGTTTATACTAATTGTTATTACACTAGCATATAGCTCATCATGACTTTAAAATATTTTTATTTTATTAAAAGTATAAGATCTTGTTATAATTAATTTAATAAATTTCATGTTAAGAAGTTACAATGGAGATGATTTGTTTTATCTTTTATTTAATTTAACATGAAATTTGATTTCTTTACAACAAAATCTTATTTAAGTTTCAAATTAAAAGGTTTTAATATAGAAAAAATGGACAATTTGAATTATAGGTTTTTTTAACAAAAAAAAGGTTCAAAATTTAGTGGTATCTATTTTACTTAAAAATAAAACTGCGATGTCACATATAGGCATAATTGCAAAAAGTACATAAAATTTAATAAGAAGCTTTGCTTTATTATAGATGTAAAAAAATGAAATATAGAAAATCATTATTGATTAATAGTTAGAAGTTTGTTGCATACTATGGTATGTGCTAAACCAAACATACCACATATTATTGGCAAGATAAGCAAATATCTATGTAATCCTAATAGGTCTTGTTGGGAAGCAATGAAGTGTATAACTAAATAGTTGAAGGAGAGTATTAAGATGTATTTGTGTTTTGGATGATCAAGATTAATCCTAAAGGGCTACCTAATTAGACATGGTAAGAGACCTTGACAATAGAAATTCTATTTGGATTTTTATTTACTTTTGTAAAAAGAGCCATATCTTTTCCAATCTAGACAACAAAAAATATATTGTTCTTTTTATTATTAAGATAAAATATACTATGATTATTAAAGTAAAAAAAGAAAAGCTATGACTAAATTATCCTCTCTAAATATTAGGCTAGACATAAGAAAATTATGTGGTGCATTAGTGGTGTTATGTGCCATATTCATACCATCACATTAATGTGGACTATCACTCGATAGATGAAGCTATTCAAAAGAATATGAAAATTTTAAATATCCACAACAATAAAAATCCAATAGATATGTTAACAAAGATAATTCCCACAATAAAGTTTTGAGTTGTGCAAGTAATTAGCATGGAAGAGTTTAGATTCTTTTTGAATGAGGTTATTGGGTGAGTTCCCTTCTCATAAGCTTGAGGGTATGATTATTTAAAATTCTTTTCTCTTATTTCTTTTTATTCTTCACATATACTACTAAGATTGATAATAAGCAATAATGAAAACTATTATTATCATGAACAAATAAGTTTGACCACATGAGAATTTTAGCCTACTAATTTTTAACATTATTGGTAGTAGTTATTAGCAAATAATACATCTTAATAAGTGGCACATGGTGATAGATGACAATAATTGGTACATGATGAATAGTATAATAGATGGAAATAATATGAACGAGAAAATCCTATGATAATTTTCGTTTATAGATTAGTACAAAATAAAGGCTTTAGTTGATCAGAGCTCAAGTCAAAGAGAGAAAAATGAAAGTAAAGTGGTCTAGTTTTGATCTATTTTTTAAATTGTTTATCTTCACTCAATATGGCTTTTGTCTCTTTAGAGTATTCTTTTTTTGTATTATTGTGTTGGGATTTCTCAAGTTATTTTTATAATCCAAGAGAAATTAAATCTTGATACTTAATTGATTTTTCTTGAAGTAAGGTTTTTATTAAAATTGGTGTAATATTTTAAATTTAGACATAACCTTTATTATTTTATTTTTTATCAAGAGAAAAAGGTTAAGAAGTATCCCAAGGTATAATAACTTACCTCAACATGTTGCATTGCCAAATGCATAATTTTAACCAAACAAAAAAATACAAAAGGCATCAATAAAAATAACAAGCTTCATTTGAAAGATTTGGAAAGCCTTCTTGAGAATTTGGAATTAGGATGCATTAGATAAAATCCCATTGGATTAGTCAACTTTAAAAAAATAAAAATTATTTGTCTTTATTTGTAATTTTCTTATACATTAAAAAAAAAAAATTCTAATATATATATATATATATATATATAACTTTTTCATAACCTCGTTTTGTTACACTTTTATACAATTACTTACAAAAAAAAAAGCCACAATAAAGCCCTTTCTCCCTATAGCTTTTATTTGTTTCAAATTTTCAATCATTTTAGTCCAAAGTTGTGAAAATGTATTTATGTACAATTCTATTTAAGTGATCATGGTTTGACAAAAAAATCTTTCAATATTGAAGAATTATTAAAATTTTATTTTTTTAACTCTTAAAAATAATAATTTTTTTAATATATTTATTAAATTTTCTCTATATGTCATTGTAATAATACTTTATCAAAATATATTCAAAATTTAACAATATGTTTTATCTCACAAACTTTAAAATGTTCTCAAGCCACAAAAACAAAGTTACAATTTTTTAGTAGTCGAGAATAAGCTTATTTTTTTAAGTATATATTAAACCTAATTTGAACCACCACATTGTTTGACTCTCCTAATGAATGATATCAGACTTAAGGTATGATCGAACCAATGTAATATTGTGGGGCTTAAGGGTGATGGAGTTGATAAGATAGCATATCAATTGCTTGATGTGGCTAACTATGATAACAGAGTCGATGGCGATGACTTTGATAGAGTTGAGAGACGACAAAATCGTAAAATTAACATGTGGATTGATGTACAATATATATAAGATCTATTGAAAAAAAGAACTTTGTTAAACATAATTATGTTTAATCTTATATTATATAGTAAGAATAATTTTAAGTCTTTAATATACAATTAATATAACTTTTTTAGATAGATTTAAATACTTAATATTACATGTATCTACTTAATGTATGTTAGGTCTAATTTAGATTTACAGTGAATGTAACTCCCTTAACAGAAGATAGCCATCAGAAGAAGAAGCTCCACCAATTCTGCATCAAAGCTCCCCAGTGGTGCGGACACCAGTTACATTCGAGACTTTCGACGCGCCCAATCCCGTCAGGCACGATATAGCTCGAGGAATTTATTTTTGTGCATGGTCAATTTGGAGCTCGAAAATAAAATCTATGCTCAAAAACGGACTTTTAAAACATTCAAGACGCTCACCGGCGACTCAGGTCCCACCGCCCCGCCGAACGCCGTCCGTCCGCCGCCGTCCGCCGGCAGTCCGCCGGCCGCCGCCCAACAAACCGCTCCGCAGGGGCGCGCGCGCGCGCGCGCTCAGCCAGGACCGCGGCGCGCCCCCGCACGCGGGTACCGCACCATCGGCGCGACGGCCCCTGCGGGCCGCCAGCGACCCGTCCGCCTCCAATCGGGTCACCGCGGTCGGTATCGGGTCCGCCCGTCCCGATTATGCTTTCGGGTCACCCGCCCGCCCTCGCGGGTCGGCGCGACCCGAACTCCGCCGCACCCGCCCACGCCGCGCCGAAAGCACCGACAGCAGTGCCCACGCCCATACGCGCGGCGCACGCGCGCGGCGCACGCACGCGGCGCACGTGCGACAGCTCAACCGTCCCTTGCAAGTTCTAATTAAGTTTGGGAACAGCTTATTTTAAGGCTTTTTATGTATTTTTGTACCCTTAGGCTCCCTATAAAAGGGGAGGCCTACCCTTATGTTAGAAGACGCTTAGTGAATGAGAATTTGTGTTTTCTTGCTTCTTGTTGAGAGCTCAAGTGTGAGTGCATCAAGAACTTCGACGTGCTGATTCGTCGAGGCTTCGATACTGGAAGGAGGGGTGTGAGGCCCAAGCGGTGAGACGCCGTGCCAGTCCATCAACCATTCTGAAGCAATATCTTCGCGCTTCACCCACGAAACGCAAGTCAACTTCCGTACTAACGGTACGCTCGGAAACTTCCCGCCACTTCCCTTACTTGACGTGTTTCCTTCGCGGATTTTGGATTTCCTCGCTGTTCACTTTCCTACTATCCGATTTTCTTCGTTGCCTCTGGTTCACTCTTTTCGCGTACAACTTACTTCGTTATCCTCGAAACTAGTGTTGATTAGTTCGATCATCCGACTCTTAAGTCTGTGTTGAGCGATCTTTCAAAATTTTATTTTTCGAGATCGGTATTATTAACCCATCCCGAGTACCCCGTATCTGCGCCGTCGAGAGGTAGCGGGCCTAGCATACGGAGCAACCTCTGTGTTGCCCACGGTCCCCTCTTGGCTAGGATCGCCTTGGACGGGTGTCTCAAGCGTGTTACCTTTTTCGAAATTTCACGTAATTTCCCACAAGTTTTCTTTATTTCCCTAAAAGTTTGCAGGTTAATCGCTTGTATTGCTCAATAAACAAAAGCTTAAATCCGTCCGGCATCAAATTGGTATCAGAGACAGGTTGTGCTAGTGCATCACTGACGGCCAAAACTGAATTGCTATTTCTTTTATTTTGCTTGAAATTAAAGTTTTATTAAAATCTAAAAAAAAAAAAAAAGCGAAGAGTAAAGAGTAGTTTTGTTTTTTTGGGCACACACAATACATGCACACAAGATCTGGTAAAAAGTACGAAATGGAGACTTCACAACTAGACCAAATATTTGTGACTCTACAAGACCTCCTAACAAGAGTGGAAAATATTGAAACTAAATTAGAAGAGTTTGGAAATAAGATTACACAGCTAGAACATTCCCCCAGTGAACCTCCCCTATCCGAACCCGACATTGGTTACCCGCCCAACCACACACTCCGTAGAGCCCATGAACCTTTTATGAGACGACCACCAGAAAATGACGACGACAAACTCATTAAATCCATCAAATGTGACACACCTACTTTTGAAGGGACTTTAAACCCAAAAGACTACATAGAATGGGAAGCAGCCATGGATAATTATTTCAAATGGTTTAGACTTAGTGACGAACGGAAGGTCCTATTTTCCAGAATGAAGTTAGCAAAACAGGCCCGACTATTTGTAGAAACCATAGACACCAATCGTTACCAAAGAGGATTCCCACCCATAGGAACTTGGAATGAACTTAAGGGAATCCTTAGAGACAAATATATACCCCTCTCATACAAAAATCAATTACTAGACCAATGACAGCGTTTATCTCAAGGAGGAAAGTCGGTAAATGAGTATATTTCTCGTTTTGATGAGTACCATTTACGCTGTGGCGTTAATGAAGACCCTTTAGTCACCCTCTCTCGATTTCGAGCAGGACTGAGAGAGGATGTACAGAAGGAACTCTTTATGCGCAATATCCACAACCTAGAAGAAGCCTATCGGATTGCCAGTGAGTTCGAACGTCTTCAAAAACTTTATCCTGTTAGGAGAATTGAGTCAACTCCCAAGCCAACCTTTAGAACCAATACTCCTGTACCATCTACTAGTCGTCCACCAGCACTTCCTTCGACAAATCCTACTCACAAGCCACCTACAACGCCTAACCAACTTAGTCGACCCTCTGAAATAACTTGTTTTCGATGTAAAGGGCGAGGTCATGTAGCCGCTCAGTGCCCCACACGACAAGTAAACTATATAGGAGATGATGAAGATGACAAACATAGCATAGAAGGAGAGACTGAGGACTATGCCCTTGACTCCAATCTAGCTAATGAATATTATGAGGAAGGAGGTGAAGATGAGGAAGAAGGTAATGACCCTATCACGGTTGTGAGATGCACCTATACCCAACCTAAGATAAGTGAAGATTGGAGACGCACCACGATTTTTCATACTTTTGTTAAGCTTGGAGAAAAGGTTTGTAAGGTTGTCATAGATAGTGGTAGTAGTATTAATGCTATTTCTACTGATAGTGTGACACGTCTAGGACTTGCCACCACACACCATCCCAATCCATACACTGTCTCTTGGATTAACGAAACTACTATTCCCGTCAAAAAGCAATGCATAGTACCCCTTAAATTTGGACATTATTCAGAAGAGATTTTATGTGATGTTGTTCCTATGCAGGTTGGGAGCATTATATTAGGACGACCTTGGTTGTATGACCATGATGTCCTTCTTACAGGAAAATCCAACACCTGCATATTTACACACCAAGGCCAAAAAATTAAGTTACACCCTTCCCCACCTAGAGATCATGTTCAACCTATTAAAAAGAAACCAACTACAAACCAAGGAAAGAAAATTCAATTTATATCTCAAAGCGAAGTAGAAAAAGAATTTACTGACGGATCTGTTGTCTGGGCCATAGCAGTAAGAGAAGTTTCAGGAGAAGTACCAAGCATAGCTATCCCACCAACCGTTGAACCTATCTTATCAAATTTCCCTGATGTTTTTGTCGAAGAACCACAATGTTTGCCCCCACTCCGAGATATACAACATGCTATAGACCTAGTACCTGGAGCTAGCTTACCCAACTTACCCCACTATAGAATGAACCCGACTGAACACCAGGAACTAGCTCGACAAATCCAGGAACTGTTAGATAAAGGTTTCATACGAGAGAGCCTTAGTCCTTGTGCAGTCCCTGCCCTCTTAGCACCTAAGAAAGATGGATCATGGAGGATGTGTATCGACAGTAGGGCCATTAATAAGATAACTGTGAAATATAGATTCCCTATCCCACGCTTAGATGATCTATTGGACCAAATGAGCAGAGCAACCATTTTTTCAAAAATTGACTTAAAAAGCGGTTACCACCAAGTTAGAATTCGACCTGGGGATGAGTGGAAAACATCTTTTAAAACGAAAGATGGGTTATATGAATGGTTAGTTATGCCCTTTGGTTTATCCAATGCCCCAAGTACGTTCATGAGGATAATGACCCAAATACTTCGACCATACTTAGGAAAATTTGCAGTAGTATATTTTGATGATATTCTAATTTTCAGTCACACCCTTGAACATCATATAGAGCATTTGACAAAAATCTGTTCCACACTTAAGGAAAATCATCTCTATGCCAATCTTAAAAAATGTGCCTTTGTTACTGATCGTGTGAACTTTTTAGGCTTTATTGTCTCAAAGGATGGCGTGTCGGCCGACCCCGATAAAGTTAAAGCGATAGTTGAGTGGCCAACACCTCAATCAGTCCATGATGTTAGAAGTTTTCATGGGTTGGCAACTTTTTATAGACGATTCATCAAAGGCTTTAGTACAATCACCGCCCCTATAACTGATTGTATAAGAAAAGGAAATTTTGATTGGACCCCCGCTGCTGAGAAAGCATTTAATAAAATTAAAGAAAGTATGACTAAAGCTCCTATACTTCGACTTCCTGAATTTTCTATTGTATTTGAAGTTTCCTGTGATGCATCAGGCGTAGGAATAGGTGGAGTCCTTAGTCAAGAAGGACGACCAATTGCATACTTTAGTGAGAAATTGAATGATTCCCGTAGAAAGTATTCTGTCTATGACAAAGAATTTTATGCAATAGTCCAGACTCTTAGGCATTGGAGGCATTATCTTTTGCCTCAGGAATTTGTGTTGTATTCCGACCACGAGGCCTTAAGATTCCTAAATTCACAAAAGAAATTAAAACCACAACATGCTAAGTGGGTCGAATTTCTTCAAAGCTATACCTTCGTCCTGAAACACAAACCTGGCATAGAAAACAAAGTCGCCGATGCCCTCAGTAGAAGAGTCAACTTACTCACCACGTTAGCAGTATCAGTCACCGGCTTTGAGACTTTACCCGACCTGTACCCCGTTTGTATTAATTTTGGAGCAATTTACAAGGAACTTATTGTCGATCCCACTAAAGCCGTACATGACTATACAATTAAGGAAGGATACCTCTTTCGAGGAAAGCAACTATGTATCCCTCAAACCTCACTTAGAGATTTTTTAGTTTGGGAAATACATGCTGGAGGATTAACAGGTCATTTTGGGCGAGACAAAACAATTGTGGCTTTGGAAGACAGGTTTTTTTGGCCAGGAATGAAGCGACAGGTTGCTCGAATAATCGCTGGATGTAGAACTTGTGCAGTCACCAAGCAACGTGCCCAAAACACCGGACTATATATTCCCTTGCCCATACCGTCACGGCCTTGGGAAGACCTTAGTATGGATTTTGTCCTTGGGCTACCAAAAACCCTTCGAAGACACGACTCCATTTTTGTGGTAGTTGATCGATTTACAAAAATGGCACGATTTATACCATGCTTTAAAACTTCAGATGCTTCTCACATAGCTAGGTTATTTCTTGATGAAATTGTTAAGATTCACGGACTACCCAAAACCATCGTATCTGATAGGGACGTACGTTTCACTTCGTATTTTTGGAAGACTCTTTGGCATCTTATGGGAACAAAGTTAAAATTTTCATCTACCTACCACCCACAAACAGATGGCCAAACCGAAGTAGTAAATCGAAGTTTAGGAAACCTATTGCGATGTTTGGTAGGAGAAAACGTAAAAAACTGGGATTTATTATTATCACGTGCTGAATATGCTTACAACAGTTCTGTTAATCGATCTATAGGAATGAGTCCCTTTGAAGCTTATAATGGATACAAACCACATAGCCCAATTGATCTTGTTCCACTTCCCATACAAGCGCGTACATCTGAATCTGCACAAGAATTTGCACAACATGTGAGAGAAATTCATAAATATATCAAAGATAAAATAGATCTGAGTAATGAGCAATATAAGAGATTAGCTGATGCACATAGAAGGCATAAAGAATTCTCGGAAGGAGACTACGTAATGATTCGAATCCGGTCCGAAAGATTCCCACCAGGAGTCTTGAGGAAGTTACATGCCCGAGGTGCTGGTCCATTCCGAATCTTAAAAAAGATTGGACCAAATGCATACACTGTGGAGCTACCAGATGACTATGGCATCAGCAACACCTTCAACGTCTCAGATCTGGTGGCTTACAAGGAGCCGATCGAGATTCCCAGTGAACCACTCGAGCCCACTTCAACACCCCTCGAGAGTGAATCCCTACCTGAGTGCCCACCAGCCTATCATGGTAAGAAAAGAGAGCAGATTGAAAGGGTATTGGATGATCAAACTACATTAACAAGAAATCGAAGTTATCAGAGGTATCTTGTTCGCTGGAAGGACAGACCAGACTCCGAAGACACTTGGATCACAAGGGAAGAGTTACAGAAATTAAATCTGGAAGCGTTGGAAACTTACGAGGGGAAACAAGGACCGACTTACTCATCGAAGATGAGTTTTTCCCACCCTGGGGAAATTGGTGCGGACACCAGTTACATTCGAGACTTTCGACGCGCCCAATCCCGTCAGGCACGATATAGCTCGAGGAATTTATTTTTGTGCAGGGTCAATTTGGAGCTCGAAAATAAAATCTATGCTAAAAAACGGACTTTTAAAACATTCAAGACGCTCACCGGCGACTCAGGTCCCACCGCCCCGCCGAACGCCGTCCGTCCGCCGCCGTCCGCCGGCAGTCCGCCGGCCGCTGCCCAACAAACAGCTCCGCAGGGGCGCGCGCGTGCGCTCAGCCAGGACCGCGGCGCGCCCCCGCGCGCGGGTACCGCACCATCGACGCGACGGCCCCTGCGGGCCGCCAGCGACCCGTCCGCCTCCAATCGGGTCACCGCGGTCGGTATCGGGTCCGCCCGTCCCGATTATGCTTTCGGGTCACCCGCCCGCCCTCGCGGGTCGGCGCGACCCGAACTCCGCCGCACCCGCCCACGCCGCGCCGAAAGCACCGACAGCAGTGCCCACGCCCATACGCGCGGCGCACGCGCGCGGCGCACGCACGCGGCGCACGTGCGACAGCTCAACCGTCCCTTGCAAGTTCTAATTAAGTTTGGGAACAGCTTATTTTAAGGCTTTTTATGTATTTTTGTACCCTTAGGCTCCCTATAAAAGGGGAGGCCTACCCTTATGTTAGAAGACGCTTAGTGAATGAGAATTTGTGTTTTCTTGCTTCTTGTTGAGAGCTCAAGTGTGAGTGCATCAAGAACTTCGACGTGCTGATTCGTCGAGGCTCCGATACTGGAAGGAGGGGTGTGAGGCCCAAGCGGTGAGACGCCGTGCCAGTCCATCAACCATTCTAAAGCAATATCTTCGCGCTTCACCCACGAAACGCAAGTCAACTTCCGTACTAACGGTACGCTCGGAAACTTCCCGCCACTTCCCTTACTTGACGTGTTTCCTTCGCGGATTTTGGATTTCCTCGCTGTTCACTTTCCTACTATCCGATTTTCTTCGTTGCCTCTGGTTCACTCTTTTCGCGTACAACTTACTTCGTTATCCTCGAAACTAGTGTTGATTAGTTCGATCATCCGACTCTTAAGTCTGTGTTGAGCGATCTTTCAAAATTTTATTTTTCGAGATCGGTATTATTAACCCATCCCGAGTACCCCGTGTCTGCACCGTCGAGAGGTAGCGGGCCTAGCATACGGAGCAACCTCTGTGTTGCCCACGGTCCCCTCTTGGCTAGGATCGCCTTGGACGGGTGTCTCAAGCGTGTTACCTTTTTCGAAATTTCACGTAATTTCCCACAAGTTTTCTTTATTTCCCTAAAAGTTTGCAGGTTAATCGCTTGTATTGCTCAATAAACAAAAGCTTAAATCCGTCCGGCATCACCCAGGCTCCCAAAACAGGCACATCAAACATGTAAACCAAAAGCCTTCCCCCATCTCTTTCAAACAAACAGCAAACCTACTTCTGAGGAAGATGTCATCATCACCATCCCCAAAAGGAGCAATTGGCCTCTTTGCCAAACCTGGAGGCAATGAATCCCACAGCAAGCAACAGCATGGATTTTAAAGAAAGGGAATCCACTTTTGGGCCAAAAAGACACCATGGTTTCAATAATATTCCTCCACTCCAGTTCCTAACAGCATGACAACCAAGAAGGAACAACAAAACAACAGGGAGATTTGAGCTGTCATATATCAAACCCAAGCATATGCAGCCGCCTTGACTAGATCTCTTGTCACCAAAAAGACCTAGCTATTTCAAATCAATCTTTCAAAAATCAATGAGAAGTAGTTCACCCAGGACAAATAATCTGCATTGTTTTGGTAGAATAACAAACGTGATTCATCAAACAAAGAATAACAAAGCAGGAAATGGGTGAAAGACTTATCTACCACTAAATAAAGTTCTTCCCAAATCAGCCAAAAGATCAAATCAAAGCATATGCACCTGTGATAGCTTTCTTATTACCCAAAGCATCAAACCATTTCATTTAATCAAAGGAATCACTAGATAAAATGTAAAACTTTTAAGCAGAGAAGTATAAGAATGAATGCTCTCACATAGGCTATGAAGAGAATAGCAATGGACTTTGAGAAATGTCAATAAACTATTAGAAGATAAAGCTCTTTTTAATTATATAAGACTTACAGAAAATGAACAGTTATTGACAACCAAACACACAATGTAAGGTCAAAGAATCAACAATATGTTCTTATTAGATACTCTGAAGTCGTCATACTTACATAATGAACAACAATCCGCCTCCAAACCAACTTTTATAACCCAACATGACATCTGAACAACCAGCAAGCAAAACATGGCATAGCTGTACTACAGCAGTAAAGGAGATCGGCATGTAATCAAGCTTCTATTCAGCCTGTCCGTTGGTGTCAACTCTGCTTCGGGCCCGGCCGCGCCGCCTTCCCCTGTGCCGACGAACCGCCAGCTTCCGCTGGACCTTGGAGTCACCAGAGTTCCAAAACCCATCTTTCTCGGCCACGATGGCTCCGCAGTCCGGCAACGGAACTTGGTACCTCCTCTCGTCGTAGCAGCAGGAGTAGGTGATGTAGCGCCGCCGGAAGCGGAGCATGGCTTCGCGGCTAGCTTGGGTGAGGACGGCGTAGTCGGCCGCGGCGGTCTCGGCCTCCGCCTCGCCACACTGCTCTGCCGCCGGCAGCTGCTGGATGGGGTCGAGGCGGCAGCCATGGAGGACGAGGTCGGAGAACTCGGCGACGAAGGGGGCGTACCGGTAGTCCGCCTTGTGCTTGCCTCCGTCGGTGGCCCAGCCCGAGCCGTCCCATATGGTGGCGTAAACAGACATGGGCTTTGATGGGTAGTCGCCGGCCATCGCGGCGCTTCGTGCCACCTCTCTGATGGGGGTCTCGTCGATGTAGAAGCTGTATGAGAAGTTTGGTAACAGCTTTTCAAACTCTATTTAATTTTCATTTTGGCCTTTTCATATCCTAACAAATACAATTTAACAAACCTTGATTTCCATTTTTATTAAACTTCCTTCTCATAAAAAATAAACCCATTTATTCAAAATATCAATTTTATTTAAATCTTTTAATCTTTATAGACCTATCTTTTGAATTTCATCATCACAACATATCATTTGATTTTTGTTTTGCCTTTATTACTGAATAGTAACTTGATTAATAAAATATATGTTTGATGAATATATTATG
This sequence comes from Vanilla planifolia, assembly GCA_023846275.1. Taxonomy (NCBI): domain Eukaryota; kingdom Viridiplantae; phylum Streptophyta; class Magnoliopsida; order Asparagales; family Orchidaceae; genus Vanilla; species Vanilla planifolia. Next base: position 3,665,231 of record CM043875.1, on the reverse strand, counting down.
ATAAAAATTTAATAAAATGATTGTATTATAAAGAATGATATCTTTGATGTATAAAAAATTATTGAGAACTTAATTACTATATTAATGTAACTATAGAGACCTAATAAGACACGAAACTATTGTTCAAAACTAATTTAATGGTTTATTAATCATCTGTATTGTGTCCCAATCGAGTATTTAATCATCAACTAACTAATAATTATCCTGCTAATCATCTAATCTATGATTGCCTCTTCAATTATTCCTCAATTTTTTTGAACTATGATTAGATGAGAACAATCTTTATACGTATGATCTAATCCAGATGTAGCCCACGGAAAAAGAACAAAACTTTCGACTTTACAAGATGTCTACGTCAAGGATTAACAAAAAAAATATGGTTTTAAGAAATAAAATACGGAAATTTTAAGAGAAAAAAATAGCTGGAATACTTCTTTTTTATTCACAGAGCAAAGAATCCTAAAAAGATAAAAGAACTTACATGATGGTGGTGTTGGTCCAGAGAACAGAGTAGCGATGGGCTTCAGCGGTGGGGTCGAACGGCAGCAGATAGCGCTCTTCTCGCCCGCGGCTGGTGCTTCCGTTGCCGTACACGTTCGTCTGAACTCGCCACTCCTTCCCCCTCACGTTGCCGAGGAACTCGAAGTCAATCTCGTCGTGGTTCTTCTCGAATATGTCCCCGTTCGACATCTGCACCGTTGAACCGCCGTCAGCCAAAACGCAAAAGTATTGTTTGTTAAGCTATGCCAAAGCGCAACTGCGTTCTTGCATGCTGATTAATTTCGATTTTAATAAGAAAAGTTTTAAAATTCGGTATTAAATAATCAATATGAGTTAATGACTGAAATACCCTTTAACGTAAAGTAGCCGGCAGCAAAACGGTTGGAAGGCCGGCTTGGGGGAGGTTTTTTCGTCCGATTAAACGCGGTTTTGCCCTTTTTTTTCATAATTTTTTTTTAAAAAAGAAAAAATCGAAATTGGGAAGAGGAGGAGAGAGATGAGAGAGAAAGGAAAGCGGATTAGAAACGTGAGAAAGAGACGGCGTTACTCACGTAGAAGGCGACGACGACGCCGGCCGTGTGGTCCGACGGAAGCTTAATCGACGCGCTAAACAATCCATGGTAATAAAGATCCGAGGAGATGAACCCTGACCCTGCGGAATCAAACGGAGGTCTCATCCGCGGTCAGAATCGACGGACGGAAAGGGTGAACGAACGGCGGCGAGATCGCTTACCGGAATATTGATTGAGGAGAATCTTGACCGTCCGCCCGCCGGAGGACCGCACGATGTTCCTCTCCCCAAATAGCGCCTCGTATCCCTCGTCGAAGGCGATCGACGGAACGTTGAAAGCCGTCGACATCAACGCTGCCGAGAGGACCACTAACGCTAAGATCGTCGTCACCATCTCCATCGCCATCGCAACGAAGAAGGAAGGGAGAAGTAAGCGAAGAGGAAGGTTTCGGAGACGCGATTTATTGATTCTCAACCGGCGGAAGAAGAAATTATAAAAAAAAAAACCAAAGGAAAAGGCGGCGATTTTTCCATTGTGCCTAAAAAAAACACTATAGAATACCCCCATGAATAAGGATAATTACAGAAATGTTATTGAAAACTTGGTTGCTTCGTAACTGATTATATGAACAAGTCAAGGGTAACATTGTCAAAAAGGAGCCAACTAGGGTGGAACGCGTCCAAAGCTTTGAAGAGTAGGAGTTTTTTTGGGGGAGAAAAGAACTGTTTGCGAATCAAGATTTTTTTTTTAAAAAAAATTTAAAATATTAAAATTTTAATAAATCTCTTCTTTCATTGTTATAATATTTTTTATTTCTTTTTTTATAACCTTTTAAGAGGTAACAATGCAATCAAAAGTGAAAACAATTTGACCTTTTCAATTATTATGCAATAATTTGTATCAATATGTACATATAAAGTTTACTAAATATTAACTTAATTAATAAAAAATTGGATTAAAATATATATTTTAAAAATAGTTAAAATATATATTTTTATAAATATTTTTGGTATAAATATTAACAAAATAATTAATATTATGAAATATTAAAATAGTATTTAATTATTTTGATTAAAAAGAATATAATAAATTTTAATTTATTTCAAAAATATAAAATTTTCTTTAATTTTTTAAAAGGATTTTGTTTTATTTTTTTTAGATATTTTTAATATTATTTTATTATTTATAATATAATAAGTGATATTTTTTTTATTATGTTATACTTAATGATATGATTTGATTTGTACAATCTAAATAAATTAATTACTTTTTTTTTATAAATTATCTTATAAATTAAAAAAAAATGATTAATAAATTGTTAAAAAGGACATAAGAATTTTCAATTACAATAAATGAAATTTGAAGTTCTTTATAACACAATCTTAATTATATATTTTTAAAAATTTTATATTAAAAGTCACATGTCATTTTAAAAATAATATTCATGTCATTTCAAAAGTACCGCTTCTATTTAACCCTGAGATAGTTTCTCAACTATTCCTCGATTCATTTTACAACTACTTCAATTTCTTTTTCGACATAGTTTATATGAGGTTAACATTGATACATGATATTTTGCAAGTCTTCCTAAGTGTTGTGTTGTATTGATGTTTTCATGAAAATAATAGATAACTACACATTGAAACTTTTTTTAATATTTTTATTCATAAATAGGAGGGTATGCATGCATTAATTAATATAAATTATAATTAATTTATCATTAGCATATCATGATAATTTATTAAAAATAATAATTTATGCAAATAAAATTGGAATACCCATTATTTATCTTTGTCACAAATAAATAATGATTTAAAAAAACTTAATAAAGGCCAATTTATCATCATCCACAGATGGACTACAATTTAAAGTTTAGTGGTGGCACGCCACTTGGTTCATTGATGTGGCCGTTACAGCTTAAGCCACCACTCCACTAAAGCCGAGGATATACACGAATCAACATGCCATAAACACCCAAAGTCACCATCCCAACTTTTGAATATAAATATAAATAAATAAGTATATATATATTAAAAAAATAAAAGTTATCAAATATTATAAAAAATATATTTGGCAGTCTATTGTTAGACTGGTTGAATTAATTTGTTATTTGATGAAAAATAGTTACATAAAAAATAAAATAAAAGGATAATATATTCAATGTTGGCAAGGGTACAAATTGAAGGGCGTTACGCAAATAGCCAATTGAAGAAAGCTATCTCACATTTTTTTTTTCTTCTTTTTGTGAAAAATGTATATTATTATTAAAAAATGTATTTGAAAAAATACCAATATGAGTGGATTTTTTCTTGTATAGAAAGAAACAAGTTTTGACAGGCTACCTAATATATTTATGATTATAACTTTAAGAAAATAGATAAATATTTTGATAGAGAGAGAGAGAGGAGAGGGGAATCAACTTTTCTTTTATAAACTTGTAATCATATTTTTGAAAAGAAAAAATAAATATATTTATCTATTTGTTGCTATATATGAAGTGATTTCATAAAATAAGTATACTAATATTTAATTTGTTTAACTGTAGAAAAAGCTATATTTCTCTATTAGCTGCACAATAGGACATTTGGCTAAAGAAAGAAGCATCAGTTGGCCACAAAGTGATACTTGGACTCCACATAGCTCTCGGCTTCCCACAAAAACGATCCAAATGCGACCGCCTCCAAGACCAGCATCATGAGACCGGAGAAAGAAATCCCCACCACCGTATCACCGGAAGTCTCCAGCGTTCCATCGTCTGCTATCCTTATATCAGGTCTACCAAACACCGATTGCGTTTGCTTCTCGATCAAGGAGACCGCCTCTTTCGACCGAATCGTCGCGTACCTCTGCAAGGTTTCTGCATCCAAGTACATAACGTATGATCTCAGTTGGTACGACCTCCCAAATCGTTCGTCTTCTTCACCTTCATCTCTGAGATTTCAAAATGAAGTTTAGAAAAGACAGAAACATGAGAAATTAGATTGAAATATGACATGCAAACGGACCCCTCGCTTGGTGAAATCTGCACGAGCGAATCCAGGTCCCAGAATGGGTTGGGTTTCAGGTCGTCAAAGATCCTTTGGCCAGGAATACTCTTCGGAAGAGTGTTCAAGGTTCTCTCGAGTTGGTACCTTTCATCCACTCGCTTGAGGAAGTAGCCATACATGATGGAAGCGGCGTACAGCTTTCCGAGCCTGAGATTGCTGATCTGCACGATGGTGTTCAGAGCGCCAACGACCCTTTGTCCAAGGATGAGGGTGAGATGGCTTTGGATCATCTCCCTCGCATCGGAGGAGTGTATGGCTTCCAGCTTCCGAGCTTGATCTGGCCATGAGTCCACCTGGGCAGTAGGGTAAGCAGAAGATGGAGATATTTTGGGAATCATTGAAATGCCATTCTCCAGGAACTTCTGCACAATGAAGCAGTAGATTATCTCCTCCAGGGACTTCTGCCTATCCTTCTCTCTTACTTCTGCAATACGCCTGAAAATTTGTATTGCAAGATATCAATGAGGCTGAGGACAGGATAGAACAGATAGAACTAGAAGATGAATAAGGTAAGTTGATTGCTACAAAGTTCAATTATGTGCATGAATTAAGAAACAATTAGACAAAAAATATGTAATATATACAGTCTTACCCACATTCAAGTTACATAATAATGACAACCACTGTGTCAAGATTTCTCTTCAAAAAAGGGTATAAAATAGTATACAACAAGGTTACAACAATATAAAGAACATAAGATACCCATCATTCCTTCTTCAATTCTAATAATATTATTGGCGTCATGGACTGTTCCAAGCCAAGGTGCAGTAGAATAAAATTCCTTTAATCGGCCGTGGCCTTCACATAGGTCATGGAGATGATTTAAGTGTTTGTTGTATGATACTTTTGTCATAGTAATTGCAAGTGGATTAGCTTTCTCGTTCATGTAAAAAACATTGTCTTTGGTATCTAATTTCTGTTTGTTATATTTGTAGCATCCCTCTTTGAGAGATCATGATTAGAAAGGTCTTTGATGGGCTTCCTTTGACTGCTGAGCAAAGCAATCCAAGGGCTTCTTTTGAGTGAGTTGGGACATAGAGAAGATGGTACTGGGGAAGAAAGGGAGCGCGCTAACAAGACACCAACCGTTGGTGATGAGATCAGATCAATCATCACAAGGAGCGGCAAAAAAAATTGCCGAGGCCGAGGTGGAAGATTGATGATGAGGCTTTGAGAGGCCGAGGTGGAAGATAGATGATGAAGCTTTGGAGGACGAACTTTATGAGGTGGAAGATTGGCACTTCAAAAAGAAGAATGCGGAACTATTTGTTAAGAACATCCTAAATGAGGTAAAAATTTGCAAATAAAAATCCACAAGAGGGTATCAAGTCTATTTTTTGGGATGCTTCTCAGGAGGTTCATCATTCTCATTCTTGTGACCTTTTGACCTTATAATGCCCCAATCTAATATGGCAACAATGCTATCTCACCTCAAGTTTATTCTTCCTAGGGCAAAAGCATTTGGAGAGGATTCAAGAAAAGCTTCCAAAGTGACAAAGGAGATAGACAAGTAATAGAGAGGAATAATGATTCTTTACTTCCAAGCTGATGTGAGAGTAGAATATACAAAATCAAAGCTTAAAAATAAAAAAAAGTTATTTTGATTCTATTCATTTTACAAGTATCTATTATTGAACATTGGATGACCACTTCATGGGTAAACTAGTGAGTAGATAGTGCATATGCAATTTCTACATTGCTAACCAAGCAATTGCTATAACATCGGGTTCTAATTTGCAAAACAATAGCTCAAGTTAAAGGAAAAGAAAAATAGTTTTATTGATGATTACCAATTATAAAAATTAGGTTAAGAAGGACGAATAGAAGAACGGTAACGCTTACGAAATGAGCTCACAACACTCACCAAAGAGTTATACAAAAAAAATTGGAAACCTACCAAGCTTCACCCACACTCAATCCACTACACAAATAGAATAATTCAAATCATCACATAGCTTCTTTTTATTTCAGATTTTGAGATTATTTATACATGTTTTTAAACTATAATCACTAACATCTATTAATATGCACTAACACATATTTTTATAAAAGTAAGTAAACATTAACACACAACTACTAACACATTTTGCAATCTAAATGAAATTCCTTAAGGACTCAGCAGGACACCGGCTAACTTTTGGCCGGCATCGAAATGCTTTGGTTGAACCTCTAGTGAACTGTAGTTGTCATGGTGGGTAGGTAAGGCCCTATTAAGCAACATTGGTTGTGGAAGGAAGGTCATGGCTGGTACTGCTTCCTTCGATTCCAACAAACTTGACACGAATGACAGGGTCAAAATCACGTAAAGCTTAAGACAATAAAACAAAAGGTAGTATGGCACCTCTAACTTAGCCACTTGCTTCGGGCAACTCAGGTCTCAATTTAGATCAAAATGAGAGTAACTCCGAGCAAAATAGTCCGAATGGACGAGGGCCTCTTGAATGCATTTTCCATGTCATATATAGTTGCTGGAATTGGATTAACAAGAGACAATGGTTAGACCCAATACGAGGCAAATAAATGTCGGCCCCAGAAAGGCCTGCATTCTATTGACATTGAAGAAGATTTTATCAAGCCTTTCATAAACTCATGCATTTCCTTCTCTATTGTTGCATCAAGTAAAGCAATCATCAATGAACCTAAGGTCACTTAGATTTCATGAATGAAGCTAGAGAATTCTTGTTTAGGTTGTCCAAATCTGAGTTTTTTGTCCCCATTTTTTTTCTCTTAAGCAAGCAGTACATTAAAGCCACCAGTAACTAGTAGTGGCCCACCAAACTCAATAAGGTTCCTAATCTGATCCAACCAACTCATCTAACAATATAGTCTTTAGAAGCATGGCTGCACAACAACACCACTTATAACTACATTCAGGATTTAGCTGAAAGATGACAACCTGTGAAGTATGTTCAATGATTTCAAGTTGAACCCAATTTCACCATAAAATGACCATATCCTCTGATAACCTAGCTACTGGTTGTGTAAATAAATTCCAATTACACCCCAATAGCTGATCAAAATCCCATCTAGTAAAAGTCTTCACTCTTGTTTCTAACAGAATCACAACAAAGACTTCATTCTCTTTGAAAATACATTGTCGATAAGTACGTGACTTGGTAGCCGTAATTTCACAAATATTACTAGATATAAATGCAATCATATGTTTCAATTTGATATATGAATTAGCAGCTAAAAGCACATGAACATGTTTTCATAAAAACACAATGAGCCAATAGCAATACAATTTGGATCCCAATGTTCTAGACAGATGGGTAATAACCCTTGCAAGTAGCCAAACTACCCATACAGGAAGAAAATCTGCCATAAGCAAGTCAGTAAGTAGGCAAAATAGCACAAGAAAACAATAAATTTCAGCTACCAACCGATTGAGTATAGATAATTCCAACAACTTTGAGGCCAATGATCATTTATCCAACCAAAGAATTTAGTCTAGCAAAGATGGGCAATGGAGATCATCCTAGTATTTATCTACATTGTAATCTCTGTTGCCATTGAACAATTTAAAATGTAATCCTCTAAACTTGCAGGCAGCCAGTACTTGAACACTTAGGACCATCAAATTTGAATTCACACACATTGTGGAGTTTGCAACATAAACCAAGCCAATTTGGATATGTTCTGCAAAGTTAAAGCCAATTCCAAGCTTCTAGTCCAAATGAAAAGCCAATAATCCTACCTTCATTTTAATTGTTGTAATTAGACATAATGAATGTGCCCAAGACTTAAGATTTGAACCAACAGTTTCATTTGCAGCTTGCTTTCCAGCCAAAATAGACACCAATAAATAGAAAGCTGCCATTAAACTGGGAGAGAGGTAAGCAGCCGACTATCGCCCAAAACATTGATTCCAGATAAGTCCAGCAGTTTTGAGACGAATTATCATCCATGCAACCAATGAATTTATTCCAGCAGTAATTTGCATTTACATCATTGTACTCACAGTCGTGTCTTTCATTGCAATTTAACTTATAGTTAATCATCATAAGATTAAACTGATTAACAATATTCCTTTCCATAGCAGATGTATTTACCATATGGTTCAGAATTTCCTCTATCATGTGCCAGCAATTCCTGTACCTAAGACCAGTGAGACTTGATGAAAGAGGCAAGCAAGTATATGAGCCTATAATCCATGAGAGACTCAAGCAATTTTGCCAATAAATAATATTAGTGTAAAACAGTTAACTTGGACTAATTTTCACTGAATCCAGAGTTCCTCCATAGAACCAACCAGCTTAGCCCAGTTATGAAAATTCTACCGCTGGGACTTATAATAATGTACATGATAACTCGATAATGATTATATGATTAAAAGACCAATAATACCTGCAAGATTTACTACCAAAACAGGTGAAGTTAGCTTGCTCCTGTTTCAGATATATTCCAGATTTCCAATGAAGGCAATCTTGCTCCATTTTCTTCTTTGACAGTGGGGAAGCTTACTTCCACTTATTGTAACTTAGCGCGACCCATAGGCGAGTTAGATATGCTTCGTAGTTTAGTCGACTCAATTGCAGCCTTGTCACGATCATCCACTTGTGAGCTACATTTCAACGATTCTCCAATAAATTTACAAACCTCTTCCAATGCACCATTGTGCAACCAGCTTGAAGCACATGCTGATGATGATTCATTTGAACAGACACTAACTTTTCTGACTATGAATTTGCATTGTTGTACTTGAACTTGGGTACCCAATCAGATTTCTACACTACTCGCTTAAGCGGTTGAGGCCTTATGTTTGGCTTTCCTTGCTAAGAAAAATCTGAAGGTTCATTAGATTGCTGCCTTCCAGGTGTCCATTGCTGTAGTAGATTTCCTCAACTGATTGTTATTTACATTGGCACACTCTTTTTTGGGGTTGGACCACCATCCCAAGGGCCCAAGCCCTGCTCATGATCTTAATCTTCCTCTGCCATTAGTGGAAGATTAAAAGCTTTTATATGTTTCGTACCCTTGTCAGCAATTGTTACACTAGCATTTCTCTCCTTCGCTACAATCTGCTTGGTTGTTTGTGTAATAGAAATCCCTATAGCATGATTGACTCTTCCACAAGTAAAGCAAACTATGGGCAACCCTTTATACTCAAATCGTTGAAAAGAGCGTCACAACAAACAATTTATCCACATGCTTGACTTAAGAGGAGATGATAAGTTCATGCGTACCCATATTCTTGCATAAGATGATTGCTACAAGTCAACAATCCACCCATCAATTTGAATAGGATCCCCAATTACTTTCGCAATAAGCAAGAGGTTTTTCGTGCCCCAATACAGAAGTGGTAGCGACAAAAAGCGAACCAAAATGGAGCACATATGATAGCCGACGTGCCCAATTTGAAATCCGGAGTCCATAGATCTAACTCCATCGTTTGTCCGCCCAACTGCTATGGACCACCCAGCCAAACAGTCTCTAACCTTGACAGATTCAAAATATAAACAAAAGCATCCATTCATTAAATCAAACACACAAAATCCTCTCAAATGAACCCATCTGTGAAGTAGAATCCTTGCAATCCAAAGAAAGGAACGTCTTCCCCCATATACTCTTCCAACAAGATTAAGCTCCTGGCATTCAACTCTCCTTGCATAAGCAGCACTAAAAAGAATAATTTCTCCATTGACAATATGGAACCTATCTTTTACAGCAACTTACATTACATCCACATTAGAAGGCCTCATTTACGACTTTGCTAGAGCCCCGATTGCAATCAATGGTGGAAAATTCTTAGCAATGCTATTTCTGGTTAAAGCATCTTTAAATTTACTATTAGTTGGACTCCTGGCTAATGTATTAGCAGCTGGAACAAGCTCACTGTTTCATTTTAGTATTAGCACAGGAATCCTGTGTGCCAACTTCCGGTTCGTTGCAATGAGGCATATTCATATCCTAATTGTTTAGTTGAATGTGTTTACAAACATTATCATTATGACATCAGATTTCTCATTCGAAGGTAAACTATTTTCATGATCATGCACTGTCTCTTCCTCAACTTCTGCTCCTTCCAACAGACAGTGTCGCAGGTTGGAGCTTGCTCCCTTTCTTCATCAGAGCTGACTGCTAAATCTGCACCATCTAACTAATCTAATCGAGTAAGGCGTGCCTTCAACAAAGTAAAAGCTTTCCCAGATTGCACGTCCTCTAAAATTCCAGATTGATTAGGAGGTTTTGCAGCAAGCACAATGCCATCAAATTGAAAACTAGTAGATACACTATTCAGACTATTTTGCTCTAAGTTGCCCTCATTTTGATCTAAATTAAGACTTGGGCTGTCCGAAGAAGGTGACTGAGTAAGAGGTGACACAACTTTTAATTTTCTTGGTTTGAGTTTTACGTGATTTGGACCCTGTCATTAGTGTTGAGTTTGTCAGAATCAAAGCTAGCAGTGGTGGCCACAACCTCCCTTCTACAACCAACGTTACTTAACAGGGTCTTATTTGCCCGCCATGACCACTACAGTTGGCCACAGATTCACCTGAAGCACGTCGAAGCTCGTCGACGTTCCGCCATAGGTCAGTCGTTGTTCCAATAAGTCCCACCGAAGTTCCACCAATGTCCGCCAACATTAGCACCAACTTTCTGGTTTCTTTGGGCATGGGATTGCTAACCTGACCATCACGAAAAATTAGCACCAACTTTTTGGCATTATCGATATCTATTGTTGACCCCTTTGTATTATAAGTAAGCACTTCGTCTTTTCTTTCATGGATTGGGTAAGTTTCTTCATGTTTCTCCTTCAATGAAGTTTAAACTTAGGATTAATTATAGGATTTGTCAAATTATCTATCAACAAGTAGCCAATAAGTACAAAAAGCAAAATTCGATTCAGCAATTTCGCTATTTTACTATATCTAAATCACTCAATTTGAATTTTTACTAATCTTTTTATGCCACACTTTTACCACCAATTCCTTGTTAAATGCAGCCCCCCTTTGACTTAAATTGCACTCCTTTAACAACCTTACTTAAAGCAAATTTGTTCTATATTAAAATCCCATTAAGCCTCTTTTAGCAATCCACCTTTACAAATTAAAAAAAAATTAAAATTCTATGTTCATTCCTTATCTTATTGTTTCTTCCACTCTACTTTGTTTAAATTAGCTCTTGAATAACCCTAAATGTTGCTCTTCTCTTCTTAATAACAAATAATCTACAAACTTTTCTATGCTTAAAAAGGCACTAGATATAACTGGTGCTACAAAATACATTTCTTTTTTATATGAATTTCCTAATGCAAAGAAATCTATTTTTAATTTATAAAAATGAGACTAAAAGTTAACAAGTAGAACTATTCCTCACCATTCAACCCATCTCTTCAAATTTACTGCTTCCATCTTGTGTTCCTCAAGAGTTTTATAGATAATGTTGTAGCACCCATGAAATGTGATCTAGCTAGGAAGCAACTTCATGCTCTTATCCATGTTTTGATGACAATTCATCTATAAGAGTATTCCTCATAGCAATATAACATTATTTTAGTAGCATTTCATTTATATAATAACCCATAAACTAGAGATGAAGACCAACTTCACATGCCAAATCACTCATTTGAACTTATCTCTTATAGTAGACAAGCAAGAATAATTCTTTCTAATCAATAGCATCAGTTTGCTCAAATTAATGATGAAGACACAACTTAAGCCTATTAATGAACACTTTCTACAACAACGCAAAAATTAGCTTACTACTTGAATGGATATTTTTAGGTAAATTGAATTTAAAAGAGAATCGATTTGGTGCAAATGAAGAAGCTTGGAATAGTTGATTTAAATGATTTGAATATGCTAAATGTAAATCACTTAATACTCCTATTAGAAGATGTGATTTATTAGAATTTTTCTAGTGAATTAAGGAAGAAGTTGATAAATAAAAGCATAATTATAGACAACTACAAAGAGCTTGAAAGCTTTGACATTTCAAAAGAATTGTTAATGATAGAGTATAATGATATTGGATGAATCATATAATATAATCCATTTAATAAAATAAAAACTTGTTACTTCTTGTAAAACTTTATTATTGAAATAATTGGTTGATAATAGATTCTCTCTCCCTCTTGGTAAGAGACCAGAGATCAGTGCAAGGAGATGGATTCAAGATAACTAGTAATTAATAAATTTATGAAGAAATTTGGCACAAAAAGGCACCAAAAGTAAACACAAATACAACCATCGGGGCAACAACTGTGCTAGAACAGTTTAACTGGTTAGTCTAGGTGGCTAAAGGGCATCCTAGTAACTTGTGGCACAAAGAACCCAAACCAAACCAATTCCTAACATAAAAACACAATCAGCTTCAATGGTTCAATTGCGGGGAACAGCACAAGAAGACTGGACAATCCCAAGTTTTGAGGTAGCTGACCTTTCTCTGCTTCAATGATGCTTTTCAATCCTCATGTTTATTCCAAGCAACAAACAAGGAGTCTTAAATTCACCAAAACAAGTCCTGCATCATTTACCTCACCTAAAACGTCTCCCATATGCAGAGACAACATTCTCATCATAATGGAAGTGACAATTCCAAGAAGAGTGGCAAGGAAATCTTTATCAGCCATGAAAGAGTACTGCCTATGATACCTAGATCTCTAATCCTCCTAATCTTGAAATTCCAAACCATTGAATCACGTCGCATGGTTTCAAGTCTAAGAATTGATAGATAATTAAAGGAGGCTTTTTGACAACTCAAAAGACTCATTGAAGGAGATGACGCCAGTACTCTATCATCCAAACCAATAGAAACATCTAGGGAAGACCAATATTAATGCAAACAAGGCAAGGGTTTAAGAAACCATCAACAATTTGTGCCTAATTTTACTAAACTCTAGAATATTATTCAGCATAACATAGTCAGCCCCCAACAAAAGAACTGCTATAAACAAATCAAACTCCAGTATGGAAAAACATCGGCAAACAACAAAGTTGAAAATATAATAAGGTTTTTTTTTCATTTCCCTTTCCACTCACAATTGTTCATGGTTCCAAAACCTTAGTTTCCATTCATGGTGAAAGAGATACCTCTTTCACTAGCTGGAAGGCCCAAGATGAAGGATGGTGTGTTACAAGATGTATTGTATTGCTGAGTTCTAAACTCTATGTTGATGAAACAGCCACCAATTATGAAGAGTATAATTTCCTTGAGAAGTGAAGGCAATAAGCTATAAAGTGTTCATGCTGAAAATCCAATGAGCAATATACTGTAAAAAATATAAATACAAGGTCGCTAAGCTACAAAGTAAAAAGAAAACTAAAAGTTAGTTTTCAGGTATTAAACCGAGCAAAAACAAAGATGGCATAACAAATCCATATAATGGTAACATTAAGACATCAATATTGAAAATCAAGTCAAACTAAACATACATCCTTGTACCCATGTTTAATAACAAATCCATGTAACGAAACTTGACATCCATCACATACAACAACCACAACCAAACAAAAGAATAGAAGTTTGCTTACAATAGAAATAAATAAAGCATATCAAAAATAAGAAATGATCTCACCAAACTCTCAAATAATTAAACAAAGAACCACCACCAAGCCACCATGATCAAAAGGCCTTTGTTAAACTTTCTTGGTACAACACCTTCGAGAGTTTTGAGAACCAAACATAGACTAGGGTAGCCAAATGATACCTAAGAACCTTGATAAAGCCCTACTTACAACAAAGCTTGACTCAACAAGAAACTTTATAGTTAGTTCTTGAACTCAACACATTACATTATGTATGCACAAGATTATATCCAATGATATGTTCAAATTGTATGGCATTTTTATGGAATCATGTGGTATGACCGATCAACGATAGTGAAGTGCCTAACAATCACAAATTAAGTGAGTGATCTTTTGTAGTTGTATTATGCAATATAACACAATAGAAGAGGAATAGTTAATCTAGCATCTAAATCAAACATAAGCTTTCTGTTAAGTATGAGTGCAAAAACACCTTTTGAGGACAAAAAATGGTTTGAGAAAAGTAAACAATGCATTGACATTCTAGGTTGGGTCATAATATTATTCATAGTAGTATCTCTAAAAGACAACATGGTTTACGGAAAAACAAATTATTTAATTGTTTCCTAAGAAATTATTAATTTTAAAATGTAGAGCCAATCACTTCAACCTCACAACTTCACAAAAATCCCTTAACCTTAATTCCAACAAAATCTAAGATATATTGTTCTAACAAAGGAATTTAATGCATCCGTCAAATGTTCCAATCATTCAACTAATCCTTTTCTAGCAAGGAAACAATTTAAAATAACAAATAACACACCCAATAGCTGTTCACTTCAAACAATATTTTATACTATAAGAAAATCAATCAATTATTGAGCGAGGTCAAATTGCATTGGCAGTTTGATGGCATTGGTCAAGTCCAACAAGATAACTTGGGCCTTGTTTGCTAATATTATATTTCGATTTTATTTTGTTATTCTGTAAAGTAACTTTTCACAAAATAAAAAATAAAATAATACAACATGAAGTTAATTGCAAAGAAGATCATCAGAGATCAGCCAAAATAGATGATTTTGTTTTACCCCTCATTTATTCAGCTCAGAAATGCAAGAAAAGATTTGCTCTAACGTAGCTAAAGTGAATCCAAGTAGAACTTCATTCAAGCATAGAGAGGTAGCATGCATGGAATTTTATTAAAATATTTGTAATTAAGAAGATCAATCAAATATAACCTGTAAAGGAGAATGTCTTGTGAAGGTGGTGGCTTTTCTGATTGTTGTGCATCTCGATCTGTTTGAAGTTGCTCAAGTTGCTGATCAATGGCTGCCTGAAGTAGATGAGGATGAGTTTGCATAATTTGGGACAAAAGCTGGCCTGTAGGAGATTCAAACTGAAGAGGAGCTATTGGCATCTGTTGTTTCCCGGAATTGTCCAATGCCCTCACTTTTAGGCTATGAAAGCGATAGTCTGAATGACTTCCAACCCGAGGCCAGCCACTCTGAAATTTAAAAAATGATTTAGCAATGCAAAATGTAGAATTGATTTTTTATCTCTTTCAAAACAAGATTGAGAATATACTGTTCACCTCAAACATTGAAAAGAATAAACAAACATGTTATTAGCATTGCGAATTTTCATGAAAGGAAGATCAATAACAATGAAGAACAAAGTAGTGCAAGTATTGACTTCAAAATTAAGACTTGATTATCTTTGCTCAAAAGCTAAATCAGATCGCTAACAAGACTCAATATGTTCATGGTGGTGATTAAGAAAAGTAGCCTTGATTTTCCATTTGAATCTTGTATCAACAAAAATAAGACTTTCTAATCGTCTCACATACACCAATCATGCCAATCTAAAATCTGTAAATAAATGGCCTCTCAAGACAACCAAAAACATTCAAAAATATACATGGCTAATTATTCAAGAAGTTAATGACATTTAGAGGCTGGAAAATTCGCAAGGGGGCGGGGGAGCAAACTCAATTGTTTTCTGGTTTGAGCCTTATAAGAATTTACATTAAATATTGTGCACTTTGAAAGCTTCTTTTGTGATAGGTTAATCAGCACAAATTCAAAGATAAATTAGCTAATAGCAAAATTTACGAAATCCTAAGGTTAAAACAAAAAACACTTTTGACCTCAAACTTCCAATATCTTTTAATTACAAAGTCCTTAAAACACAATAATAGAAAACCTCATTGCACTGTTTATCAGGATCCAATGTTTATAACACCCAAAAATAAGGAAGGATAGAGTATGGGAGATTTGGGGAATAGACATTTATAGAGAGAAATAATGGAAAAATAAAGACATCTCCTAACGGATTTTCCATGTTGAATATAGACCTGTAAACTATAGAATACTGCCAAACATAATAATAAAAAGACATTGTAGAAAATCTAAATCCATCAAAAAACAGAAATTAAGGAGCCTCATCTAAAAGTAATCATTAAGCTGTCACGCCCCGCCTAAACTATCACTATAATCTACTGATAAAATCAGCTAATCATAGCATAGCAGCATATAATTGAGGACACAACTGTAAAACTAGGCGAGGGTGACGCAAACAAAATAAAACTGTTACCTTTATAATCAACAGCAACTTCAATATATGCATACCTGTCACTTGGGAAATCCTGTACAAAAATTACAAAAAACGAAATAACAGATACGTTTGTACAAAGTCCCATACCATCCTAAGCACCCTCTCTCTGTGAATCAGTGGCATGTCCTGTAATGTAAGTAGGGAAAATGAGCTTATAAAGCCCAGTAGGTGAATGCTATGGCTACAAGGATATAACATGATGAATATCCAACAACATGCTTTATCTCAAATGTAAATATGGCAAAGATAAATCTGAAATCAGCATGCAATGAATCAAGCAAAGTATGCAATTCATTTCTTCTTCTTTTCAATTCTTTTTTTTTCTTATTCATTTTTTTTTCTTTTCTTTTCTTTTCTTGCTGGGTCCCAGACTTTCCCCATGATCCACATCCCCCATCCCTATCATATCATATCACATCTCTATGGCATCTATCTTATCTAGAGACCATTGCCCGTAGGCATATCGTGGCTGGCCAAGCCTATCACGTCGGACCATCCCCGTATCTCAGCCCTGCACAAAGTGCTAGCCATATACGAGATGTCTCGATCTCTATCACGTCGGACCATCTCCGTATCTCAGCCCTGCACAAAGTGCTAGCCATATACGAGATGTCTCGATCTCATCATATCCCTCCGCACTCAGCCCTGCACAAAGTACTAGCAATGCGGGGGAGGTCTCTATGCCATCTCATCATGCCCAGCATCCTGTGCTGGTGCTCATATGTCCGGGGACTACTGGGATGCGATCTAGGGTCAATTCTTTTCTCTTTTTTTTTTTTTTACTTTTCTTTTTAGGAAATTTAACCCTTTAAGAGGCATAATCGATACCTCTACACATTTTCTTTGGCATGCTTTACATTTTACTATACCATAGTATCATATTGCAAATTCTCATTTCATTTTCATATAATGCCATAATATTTCAAAGCCATGCTTTTATAATAAAATAACAATCACTACTTACATTACTATTTAAATAAATTCACCTACCTGAGTTCCTGAGGGTCCTGCCATTCTTTGGCCTCTTCCTCTTCCCCTTCCTCTTCTTCTCATTTATTTCAATTACAGGGTGCTGAAATCGCAAATCAATATATTTTTATCAAAATTTGTTTTAAATGCTGCAACATACAGGTAATTGATCTCTGCAGAATGAACATTAAATTACCTGTCAGAGTTTGCTTTCTTCACACTTATGCAGCCTTCGCCACTCAACACTTCTTTTCAATTTCTCCCCCCTTTTTAACACTGCTCAAGCACAAAATAATTCAAGGGGATAAGATAAATAGAAAACCTCTTACCGCCGGCTTAAGAACAACAAAAGAAACTCACCGGAGGCTGCCGCCGACCGCTGCACGGTTCAGAAATTCCCCTCGGATCAAGCCGACACTCGCATGCAACCCTCCTTTCTCGGCACGGAAAACGAGAAAGGGCTGCACCGCAGAAATTCCTTTTTCCCCTTTGCTGTTCGCGGTTTCCCTGGCTCGGGATGCAAAAAGGAGAAGGGCCGGTTTCCCCTCCTCGCTGAGCTCGGAACCTGAAATCGCCGCCGCCGGACTACCCCTTCTTCCGATTTTTCGTCGGGACGGAGACCGCTGCGGGAAAAAACCCTCCGCTGCTTCGCATGGTCTCGGCACGGGATCACTCGCACGGCTTCCTCTCCCTTTCTTTCTCCTCCCTCGGGATCGGGTCGTACGGGCGCACGCGGCGTCGTCGGATCGCCTCGCGTCCAACGCCAGTGCGTCTCTTTTTTTTTTTCTTTTTTTTTTTTCCAGGATATTACATTAAGCTATAACTCAAATTTTACTATAATAGAGCTTTACAGTATATGCTGAATATCAAATGACTGCTAAATAGATTATCTATACAAATGTAGTCTTACTTTTAACAACAATTGCAACTACACGTGCAATCAATATCCGCCTTCATGCTTGTACACACAAAAGGACTTAATTTTTCAGCATGAATTCCTCTGCCATAATCACATTTGATAATTAAATCAATTTCCTGTAAAAACATTAATCATCTCTTTTCAAAAAAAAAGTAGGGTCCCATTATCAAAGAGAAAATCTTGTGTTATGCCAATTGACACCTATACAATACCCATAATTTCAGTTCAAAACTTCAGCAAACCAATTTCTTTCAAGTTGGATTCATCATAATGTTTATGTTGATTCAATGTTCGAATTAAATAAACAGCTCCAAGCACGAAATCTTACTAGTGGTACAACAAAGAAAGTCATTCTCCTACTTGGGAATAATAAATAAATCATAAACGATACGATGTTGAAAATCCTTTTTCAAGTACTTAAGAAGCTTCAAATACATTGAAGCTTATAACATAAGTACATATACTTTTCTTTCACCCACTTTCATATCCTTTGAAGCTTCAATTTTGATCAAAACTACTTCCCTATGCTTGCATTGCCCAATACTTCTATTAATAACCCTCAATTTCACACAAAATCATTCAAGTTCATCCCAACACTACTATCACTTTGCTATAAGAATCTACCTGAATCAAACAGCATAGGCGAATGGAACAAAGTATTATGGTCACTTCATCCTATTAATCTAACTGCAGCCATGGCTACAACACATCTTCATGGCATAAATAAAACAGTTAGCTATTAAAATTGTGATGAATATGCTGCACAAATTACCAAGAATAAGGAGAAAAAGGGCATACTAATTGCCCAGATTCAGAACCAATGGAACAATCCAGTCAAGAAAGGCATCAACCACGCAAGCAAACTTGAACACGTTGAATACAGAAACTTTAGTTTAGATGAATGTCACGAGCAAAAAATAATCACAAAGTTGGTTCAATGTGTAATGCGACATTTGGGACGTACATCACAGCAAATTCTCTTCACAAAATCAACATGTTCCTATACTGTATAGCAATCCCACTAGCTAATTAGCAGCAATTAGGATTTAGGAGCAATAATACCAAGCTAAATATTCATTGAAAGAAAAAGCAGTCAAAAGAAAATCTTAGGGAAGTCAACTAACATCATCTATGTCAAAACTCACGTAATCGCACGGCAAATACCTCATAACTGTGATGAGCCCCATCACTACAAGTTGTTTTATTTTACTACGGAATAGTTCCTTACAGCAACAGATGCAACATAAGCAACAAATCCTTCCAAGGTACCTTAGCAAACAAGACGATTGTACAGATTTTCCACAGTAAAAGCGACTAATATCTACAACGAATCGCTTCCAACAGAGCGATCCGGATAATTATTTTAAATGCTTATCGAAACGAATCGACAAATACCTTGTTGACGAAGGTCGCTCTGTTGTCGATTGCAAGAAAGGCGAGGTGCCTAAAGTCCTCCGCCGGCGACCTAAAACCTGCGGCGTAGAGCTGGCAACACGGAATAGCGGCCAACCCATCCGCCGCAGCAGCCCAAATCGGCATCTTTTCTCAGCCGCCGTGAAAAGCCGAAGCCCACAGATTTGTAAACGCTCGATGCAGCAACTGAAGCAAATTAGTAGAGAACAGCTCTTCTTCGTCTAGAAAAATGCATTAGCACTCAATATGCATAATTTTATACAAAATGTTTAAATATTTAAGATTTTCTTTGTTAATAATCCATGGATTTAAAAACTATATTTAAATAAGATTTTTAAAAATAAATTTTAAAAAAATTAAGGTTTTATAATTAAAAATACTTTTTAGATTAAAAAAATTGATAGAAATAAAATTTTAAAAACCAATTTAAAATGTAAATTGATAAACAAAATCTATTCAATTAAATAAAATATTATCAATACATTATTCTTAATTCTTGAAATTTTAGTTTCAATTCTAGCAAAAAATTAGATCAATTTTAATTATATTTTAAAACCATACAATTTAGAAAAAATAGTCAATTTTACTCGAGATCAATCGAAAGCCACGTCTAGTAAACTAGAATTTACTAATTTTCAATAATTGGCTCAGATCAATTTCAATTTCACCCAAAATTATTTTTAAATTTTTTATTTTTTATCTTTATATAATACAAAAAAAAAAATTTGAAGGATATGCCTTTTTTGCTCTAATAAAAAGATAGTTTTTTTAAGAGAAAAATAAAAATTGGTTATTTATTGATCTTTATTAATTTTTATAAACATTATAGTAATATTCCTGGTAGCTATGAGTTTCTTCATAAAAGATCAGAAGAAAGAGGCACAGATGAAAGCCAAAGCCTGGTTTAGATAACACCATTCTTGTCGGCAGATCGCATTCAGATATTCCAAAGAGCTTAAAGAAAAGTTTCTAAGTTGTTCAGGTTATTATTATCACAATCGATACAACTTACGGTCTTTCTTATGGGCTTCCATCCATCTTCAACTTGGCAGCTGTTGCTTAGCAAAATGTGGAAGCTGCAAACCAAGTAAAATTGACAGTTTGGGGTTTCATTCATATGAGAAAAATAATCTAAAAAAATGATCAGTATGTTCAGTTTCAAGCATAATCTCTTCAAAAAATAATCACAAAAAGAACAATATTCAACTTGTGTCATGACTAATCACTTAATAATACTCGATAGAATGTTTCGAAAATGCGTTTTCCAAGTGCTTTGAAGGAGAATTATTGATGCAAAACAAAGAATTATACAAAAACAAATGAGGGAAGCCGGAAGCTGCTCAGAGAAAGTTGAACCTAATAAATCTCAAGCTATGATCAGCTCATAATAGCTTTTGATCAATGGATTTCTTTCAATTAAGGTTGAGGGAATCCATTGAGAATACAAATCTAAACTCTAATCATTAATTCCTAATCTCTGATCTCTAATCTCTCATCCCAAAGAAAGTATGATCAATCCATGAGATGTTTCTTATCTTGAACCCTCAATAACAGACATTCTTTTTCGAGTCATAATAGCGAAATGGAAGTGTGATAATGATAATGAGCCAAAGAAGAGAGGAGGAAGAAGAAGAGAGTTTCTTACAAAAAAAATTTGAATTCTCTAAGAAATTTTTCATCAAAATTCTAAATTATAGAGTTATGAAGTATTTCAGATATCATTCTCATCCTTTTATACAGATATTTAGATAGAATATTTCATTATAAAATACATAATATTTTAATTTCTAACTAGAAATATGTGATTTTGACCAAACTCATAATTTCACGAATTTGAAATTGGCTAGCAAACTCGGATTCTGCACACCCTCAAAGCTTTGCGCCCTCGACGCTTTGCACACTCTGGCGAGCATAGTAAGTGGTACTTACTGTGCACATGGGGCACGTGGTTGCTGATCGCTAATGTGCTTCACATGTGTGGTGGTTGGTGCACCTACCGGTCACATCTAATGCACGTGACCCAAGTCAACGCTACACAGGCTTTTATCCATACACAATGCTCAAAGTGAGGTGCGTGCCAAATATTTACCGATGTGCATGTCCTCCCCTTTTTTTCAAACTCTTCTTTGGGTATGGACCTATAATAAATCTCATAATCAGAGCAAGGAATGACTTGAAAGAGGAAAGAGAAGCTAACTTTGACTATTACCATGGTATAAGCCAAGACAACAAAGGCAAGGATGCTCTGATACCAAAAGCTTCATAGAGTGGATAGGGATGCTTTGATACCAAAAGCTTGGAACACGAAGGGAAGCTGGATACATGGAGGTATGAAGGGCTTGTTCCACAAGGGGGCCTATTATCACTAGATGGTGGTAACAAAAGCGGTCTAATGACTAGTTGGTGGAAGCTAATTAGGTCATGTGGATTTGTTGAGGTATGGCACAAGAGAACTAATCTAGGTTGTGCAAAGGAGTCAGTAATGGCCTTGAGTGATGAGAAGTGGGGACATGTGTGGTAAAAATGGGTTAATGTTGTTCTATAATGACGATTGGCAATGACTGGCTCGAGGTAGCTGGATTGGAGTGGTTTGAAGTCATCTTGCAAATGCTGAGTCAAGAAGAATAGGCACTAGTAGATCGGGCTATCGACTCATGAATCGATCAATGACATCAAGGGATCGCATTCATGAATGAACTGAAACATTAGGTGGCATTCAAGTTGCTGCCAAGTGTGGACATGTCCAATTCGTCAATTAGCAGCTGAGATGCAAGCAGGGAAATAATTGACAAAGCTTAAGGTGAAACTACGGGGGTAACGTTGGCATCAATGACATCAGAGGTGGTGGTGTGGCCAAATTTGACAAATGCAAATGGAAGAGGTGTCGATAGTTTATTTTAAGGGAGGTGATAGGGGCCAAAATTGGTGATCAATGGCAAAATCGGGATGGTTGGATAGCAATCCGAGTACGAAGAAGACCAACTTACACCTTTAAGGAATCCACTTGTGCAAGCATACAAAAAGCATAAACATTTATGATTCTCAAGTTGACAAACCAAAACCTCTTTTTTTGTTCACATTTGAGAATTTAAATAGTTGTAATAGATACCTTAACTAGAATGTAAAAAACCAAAATATCCCTCAATGTAAAACCTAATAAGATAATAATAAAAATATGAGAACAAAAACCATTTGGTAAGGTGTAGAGAAACCAAATAAGAAACATCATCATGTCTCATAAACAGCCCATTATAACCCATTAAGTGATTTGCAACTTGTCAAATATACATTAGAGACTTTTTTTAATACATTTTGGCTTTGATTTAGCTCTAAATTAGTTATGGATTAAGCCTAACAAACTTTATCTTGCAATTACCCTTGCAATGCAACCTATTCTACATTAGAAGAGCTGTTGGAGATACTTGGTTATCATTCTTCACACAAAGCCACTGGAAGACAAAAACAACAAAAGAGAGGCAAATTCACAATAAAAGTTACACATTGAGGGGTGAGGACATGGATGAAGTTCACAATTTACTCACAGCACATATATATATATATATAGGTCACAATTTACTCATAGCACATATATATATATAAGCCACAATTGTCTTTAAAATAATAAAATAGATATCAATCTATCCATCAACTAAAACATAATACTCTTCACACAAACCTAAACAGGCATATAGAAAATCCAACAATATCTTGATTAAAAAAGAAAAATGTTGAACATTGTAAGCTTGCATAGCTTATATGGTACTTTGAAGATAACAGGCCTATTAAGTACTAATTGTTGCTTCTTAAGCCTCTCCTAAGTCTGAGATTCAGTAAAAGAAAAACAATCATGGGTGAACAGTGTTACTGAATGTAAGAAAACTTGAGAATGATGCTATGAAAAAACATGAAACTTCAAGATGGACTCAAGGAAGAAGCTTCAAGACATGTAGAGACCTAAAATTGTTCTACCAGACTGAGCAATAGATCTATCTTTGCCAATGAACACATGAACAAAACAATTCAATACATATCATATTTAGATTAGTTCATTCATGCTTGTATTTAATGTTTCAAAGCACAAGTGTCTAGAGCACCTTGAAGGCTTAGGGAACAGGTGACGAAGCACGCTTCTTTCGACACGATGTCTGAGTTTATGACCTACAAGGGGTTTGTGGAGGCTGATAGCTCCATATCCATGACTTGTTAGAAGGTTGACCAAATTTCTACTATTGCCTTTTTGCACATCACCTCAACAACTTCGGTAATTTAGATAGTCTCCACCATGACTTCATCTCACCTTCTGCAATCTAGGCCAGTGGGATTCCACATCCTTCAGGAATGTGTAACCCTCTAGCATTAAGGAGCCATATCACCCAATGCAGGCCAATATAAGACAACATGGTCTAGCCCCAAACACTGATCAAGCTGCTTGGCATGTACCAATGTGGTATTTAAGTTATCATCATAGCATTACTTTTTTGTGTATGAGCGTGATTTTGTGCGTGTGATTAAGGTTATAAATACATTATGAACCTCCCCAATGTAGAGAATAGTCCCTTATCACATACCAGCACAAAAATATCAATCTATGTTTCATTTTCTAAAACACAATACTTATCAAGCTAACCTCACTAGACATAATAGGAAATCTAACAATATATTGTTTAACAAAAAAAAAATGTGAAAAGCATGAACTCACAAAGTTTATACCGTATTTTGAAGATAATAAAACTATTAAGGGCTAACTTTATTTTCCAATGATTTTCCTATGTATGACTATAGATTCATCAAAGGATAAGCAAGCATATGGGTGAACAAAGTTGATGAAGATATGAGAACTTCAGAATGATGCTATGAAAAAACATGAAGTTTCAAGGTGGATTGAAGGAAGAAGTTTCAAGATATGTACACCATGTTAAGCCTAAAATGGTTTGTTATATCTGACAAATCATTGTACTTGATCGAGTAGGAGATTAACCTTTACTCTTAAACACATGACAAAAGTAACTTAATGTATATAGCTTACATTGAAGGAAACCTTGGCATGTTGATATGAATACGACTCTTACGGTTCCTAAAGAGAAGGTGGAATTTAATTCTCAACACCTCCAATTTTCCTTTTTGTTTAAGGCAATTTTTTTAAATTTAAAAAGCAGTATTTCAATAAAATCAAATCAAAGTTGTTGCTCTTGTGAAAACGTTTTTCATCATTACAAGATATTTATTTTATTATTATAAATCATGTTTTTTATTTTTCATTTTATTTGTAAGAAAACAATACAAAAAATAAAAAAATAACTCAGTTCTTAAAAAAATTAATTCAAATATACTGTAACTTAGGCAATGGACATATTTCATCTTTTTTGTTTTTTAGTTTATTTTCAAACAACTAATTTAAATTTGTGAACTTAAATATTATTTTAAATAATCATATCATCAAAGACACTAAACAAAGATAAAATTTGAACATTCTACCAATACTGCACTTCTTATATAACAAAACAAAATTTATTTATTTAATATAATATTTTATTTTATAAAAAATTGATATTAATTCATAATTTCAACAGTTCAATATATATATGTGTGTTTGTGTGTGTGTGTGTGTATATATATATATATATATATATATATATATATATATATATATATATATATATATATATATATATTAAATTTTAGTTCTTTAATAAATTTTTAAAAAAACTTATTTTAAACTATTTGAAACTAAATTATATAATAAAAAATTGGCCAAAATCAAAACCAAAGCTAAAAAACACCATAACTGATCTTAAAACCATACAATCAGATTGAAACTCAAAACCTTATTATAAACACACTACATGGTACTTCTATTTCATAACTTTTGAAAGCCAATGACAATAAAAAAATTAAAGAGTTTCAAAAGTTAGAGCTGTTTTTAATTATATTATTTGGTCAATTAAATTTTAAATATTGTTATTAAATGATATTTTGTTTAGATTGACAACTTTTGTTGACATTTTATTTTACTTGCAGTCATGGTAAGATTATCCCCTTATTCTTTTGGTGGTGAGAATTTAAAGAAGGAAATAATGGCAATCATTGGCAATAATGACAAAGGAGCTCAATAGCAATGGGGCTATACGGTGATAGCTATGCCAAGCAATGGTGATCATTGAAAATGGTAGTAACAATTGACATCAATCACTTATGGCAATGGTTGGCGACTGTGGTGGTAAGTAGCGATCAATAACGATGATCAGTGAGTGTGCCTAATTAATGGTGATCATCAATGGAGGCAGCCATAAAAAACAATTGATAGTGTTTGATGACAATATTCGACAACACCAACGACTGGTGCTGGTGGTGGCAATTGATAATGTTGACAACGGTTAGCAATAGGCGACAATGACAAGCCAACATGAGAATGGTTAGTTATCGTTAGCAATAATCGGCTATAGAGAATGTGATGAGCAATATTGGTTGTAGAGGATAGAGTTGTTAGTCATGGTCGATGACAATGGCTGGTGATGCTATTTGTTAGGTTTGGTCGATAGTGGCAATAGTGGGTGACAATGGCAGGAGGTGAAGGTTAACAACAACAGTTATTAGCAATCATCAAGGATAGTGGTGTTTGGCAATGATTGGTGTTGGCCAATAGTGGTCCGAGGTGATGGTTGGTGGTGTTGGACATGATCGTAGGTCAGTGAAATAGTCGACGGCAGTTGGCAATAAAGCCGATTGGTTGGCAATGTTGAGTTGTGTCCAATTACATGGAAAAAAAAAAACAAGTATCATATCTTTAAGAAGTTCAAAGATGCTTGACTTCTTAAAGCCAGTCAAATAAGTTGACTTTAAAAGACTTTATTTAAAGAGTTCTAAAAGTTTACTAACATTCGATGTTAACAAAAACCAAAAAATCAAATGCATCAATTTTCTATTAGACTTTTAAAAGTAATGACATACTCGCTAACCAAACAATTCCTAAACACAATATACACAATTGTGGCTTGTATAGATAAGCTTACTTATGAATCATAAGTTCATTTATATAATATTTTGGTTATTTTCGATATTTGACTAAGAATTATAAAAGAAAAAATTTTAGATATGAAGATTTAAAAAGCATTGGAAAAAATATAAACTCATCAAATCTGTACTATAAAATTTGGAAACTTAGATTTGTTAAAACAAACTAAGATTACAAAGGCATTATCTATATATGTTAAAAATCTACATATTTTGACATAATAATGAAATTATAGAAGTCTTGATTACAACATATTTTAATTTGATGGAATATACCGTGGTTCAAATTTTAATGAAAATGGTTAAATATTGAATGGTTAGGACTAATAGTTGAATTTAGCAAGAGATCAAGTATAAAACAACTCTCTAATGCTAATTTCATATTATAAATACACTAATCCTATAGTTGATTATCATACAAAGACACACAATAAAGGATGGGCTTCTATAAAGTCTGAAATGGCTCTCTTAAAGTCTATAGATTATTTAAAATTGAACAATAACAACTACCTAGATGATAACAATCAAAATATAGCCTTCGGAAATTTCATCCTAATGGCTAAAAGCCATTTGGGACTAGTTTTAGCCATAGTTTGTATATAAATACCGAACTATTTGTACCATTTGAAAGTTAATAACCAATCCAAAAGATAACATTGTTCATTTTCTCTATTTAAGGCCTACAAATAAAAAGCCTCATTATAGTACCATTTTTCAAAAAAATTTGATGCTTGAGAAAAAGTGAACATCGCTTGATGTGCTATAGATTGAGTAGTATAGAATATAGGAAATCCAAGTATGCCCTAAGTTGTGTATCATATCTCAAACAATAACCCACAAAGACAGGAAATATAGTTTTATTGAGTTTTGTTCGACGTATTTGTCATAATGGGTCATCTATAAGAATCAATGGCATTTCTATTTTTTTTGTTTTTGTGCACCTATTCATATCTATGAGAATTAATGAAATTTCTTTTTTTGTTTTTGTGCACCTATTCATTTCTATGAGAATCAATGGCATTTCTTTTTTTGTTTTTGTGCACTTATTCATTTCTATTATTGTTCGAATAGTTTATCAATTTTTTTGCTTGAGGGTGAGTCAATCTATAACCTATTTAAGTACTTGTTACGAGACAGAAAAGAGAACGTTCCATTTTGAAGTTCAATGACCATGCAAATCTTGTGAGATATATGTATAGAAGAATTTCTCAAAGAAGAAAAGCTATCCTTCTTCCCACTCGGATTGCGAACCTAATTTTTCCCGCTCCACCATATTATTTCCTGTTTCATCCAATCACACCAGCGTATGTCAATGCACAATGAAATCCCGCCACTATACTCATTATTAGAATCCATGGGTAGCAATTCCATCCACCTCATCATGATGACTGAACAGCCACTACTAGACTCATCCTGTCGACCCACTGATCGGCCTTTACCAACACTCACAACTTGTAAGCTTGAAGCTAATCCATCCCACACAATGGCCTTGCGCCTAAAACATCCAACCATCTCTAGACCTAACCAACATTCCAAGCCACTGCTTGCTTGAGATGCACCACACCTAGTGATTCATAATAAGCTGAAATTGTTAATCAAAGTAGAATTTTGAGAGAATTTAATGAAAGAGACTATAAGCTAATGCATGTTCACCTTAAGAGATTTGTCATCACTAAACTTTAAAAGTTAAATGCAAGAGTTCATGGTTTATTTAAATTATCGAGTTGTCATATTGCATATTTATTAACAATACTGTAAACATCAAGAATTTATTATCATATCAAGTAATTTACATAATAAGAATTTGCAAGTTCACATTCTACCAACCTCCTGTTATCTTCTTGTACTGACTCATCACCATAAGCAACTAAAGGTACGATCTTTTATGCATTTTGTAGAATAATTTTCAATAACTAGAATTAGAATGTAAATATAAAATTTAATAAGGAGAATTTAAGACGAATTTTGGTTCTTGTCGCGTAATTTTTGGAGCCCTAGATAAATTATAATTAATTTTGAAGTTATTAATAAATAATATTAAAATAATATTAAATAAATTAAAAACAAAAATCAGGATTTAAATATCCCAAAATTTTCCCGAACAGGTTCGCGAGTCTCTCGAAAACCTTTCCTGCATGCGGCTTCCCCGTCACCTTAGGGGTTCCGAGAGCAATGATTTCGGGGGGCGAATCAGCGAGGTCCGGTCACCCGACGGCCAACACCAAGGAAAGTGCCGACGTTCGAAAGGGTGAACGCGAAAGAAAAGTTATTCGAAGGAGCTGTTTGACTGAAACCATAATCGAGCGGGCCGCAGGACCTCCCGTCGTCAAAAATTGGAAAAAAAGAGTATTGTGGCATCAATTCAAAGCACAGAAGAAAAAAAAAATGAAATTTTTGCTGATTTTTCATATTTTCTCCATTGTATGTGAATTTTTCGGATTGTATAAGGTTCACGCTGGCGAGCATGCGGCATTGTTTCGCAACCGGCCAATGGAAAAAAAAAGAGTAAATCCGAAAAAGGGAAAAAAATAAAATGTGGAGAAAAATATGACAAGAAAAAAAATATTTGTAGCCATATGTAAAATGAAAAAAAAAAGATGAGAAAGATTGTATTATATTTTGTAATAAATTATTGTAAAAAAATTGGAAAAATTGATTGACTCTTTTTTCATGTAGAGGAAAAGTTGCCTTGAAGGCAATAAACCAAGAAAACACAGTTTTGTTAGCAAGAAAAAATTTGCAGGGGTAAGTTTAAATTTTAGTATTTTATTGTTATGGATATATGCAAGTGTAGAAATTGATTTAGGTATTTAATTACTTGTAGAAAATGGAAGGAGAAAGAAAAAGGAAAGAAATTGATGGGGCATCTGGAACAAATGTAGGTGAATTTAATTATTTATAATATAAGTAGGTGTGATTTGATTTAAATTATATATGACGTGATAATTCATTATGCATATATTACATAAATTAATATTATAATATACTTTGAAAAGAAAATAAAAAGATAAGTATATGACATGATGTGTATTGTGTAATAAGATAATAGAGTTGAATATCAAGATAGAAAAAGAGATGAAAATAGAACGTGAAATTTCCTTGGACTTCTTTCCATGATCCCTTGAGATGTGATGAGTACCAGCACAAGATGAGCACCAACACAGCATGTTGGGCATCAAATGCACTGGTTTAATACCGGGCTATGATATTATACAAGATGTGATGAGCACCAACACATGATGCTGGACATCATTAACACTGGTTTGATACTGGGCTATGAGATGAAATGAGACTAGATAACATCAGAAATCTCCTCCGATACCGCTTGCACTTAGTGCAGGGACGAGGGACGGAGATGATATGTGATAGATACAACTGGCTAACTATACCTACGGGCAGAAGTCTAGAGATGATGAGATGTCACAGATAAGATCACACATGATTAGGACATGAATGTACAGTCTTATGAAAACTATCTTGGGCACAAATATAAAGAAAATAAAATAAATAAAAAATAAGAGAAAAAAATGAAAGAAAAAAAAGAAGCAACATGAAATAAAAGAATAAAGATGTGTGCATATTTGATGTGTGTACATGTTGCTATTCATGATATGCTATGTAACATCATATTATTACATTATGTTTATCATACATTTGTTACTTATTTATGTCAATTCACCTACTGGGCATTTTATGCTCACCTTTACTTACATTATAGGACATGTCACAGATTTACACAGAGAGGGTGCATAGAGTGACATGTGAGATATGTCAATACTTTTATATATATTGATTTTATCCGTTATCATATTATTGAAGATTTTTATAAAGTAAAACAGGTATGTATGCACTTTTATTTATTGTGATGAATCAGTAGAATTTTTATTAAAGAAGAATTATTGTATCATTATTACGTCACCCCCATCTACGGTGGTTTATGTCCTCACAATTAGGCCGTCGATCAAGCAGTAATATTGGTGTTATGAATGAGAGGGTATGACAATTCTGGTACTAAGTTCTTTGTTGTTAATATTATTTTTATTAATATATCTTCTAATGCTAATGTTCTATATATATTCTTAGTTCATCAACAAGATCAACCATCATAAAAGGACACTTTACTATGGAGGACATGGAAAGATCAATATTAGATTTGTTGAGAAATTACAAAGACTTCAACTCTATGAAGCAAAATTCTTGGTAAGAAGCTAACACAAAACAACAAACAAATCTAAAAGAGCAAAGAATGTAAGAGATCAAATTCATCACAAGAAATAGGCATGAACTCAAACAATGACCCAAAAATGGTAAAACATAAAGCCTTATTAAGTATTTTTTGTTTAAATCATTGGGTCATAATGGGTTATTTTTGAGACCCAAAAAATATTTATTAATTTATTTCTACACACTCATACATTAAGGTTATTTGTTAGCATTGTTTTATTAATTTTTAAGTTGAGAGTTTATTTGGTACTTACATTTCAAGTAAGCATCTTTCTATAACTTATTTAAATGCTTTTCATGAATCAAAAAAGGTTTTAGATCTTGTTGCTAATTGATCATGCAAGTTTTGTGACATACATGAAAGCAAAAAAAATATTTCTCAAAGAAAAAGCATAAGCTACCTGATCTACTGCGAAGTGTTCTCACCTCGAGTCATCTTTACCAGACCTTTACAAATTAACAAAAGTAACGAAAGTAGAAACATGATAATGGTAAGAAATAAATGAAGAATGAGAAGGAAAATAGAGATTTTGTCATAAAAAAGGTTGAATTTCATAAGAAGATTCCCTTCAATGGATCTTTGAATTTCACAAACTTCTGATTCCCAAAACTCTTTAAAATTTTTTGAATTCATTCCGAATTCTTTTGAATTGCTTCATACATCATTCTCACTCAGTTATACAAAAATTGATATATAATATTTAATTAGACAAATATGCATTTGTTCTTTTAACAAAATTAAAAAATTATACAAAATTTTAATCATCTGGCTCTACACCCACACGCACTAACTTCCCCAAAGCACGTGCAAATTTTGCATGTGCAAGAGCTTCTGATAGGTGACGCTTACCACGAGCGTAATGCACGTGGCACTGACCCCCAACGTGCACCCATATGCGTGGGAGGGGGGTCAGTGCACCTACCAATCACATGTAGCGCACATGATCAAGTCAAAACTGCGCGTGCACAAGGCACTCGAAGTCGGGCTGGGCGCCTACACACCTTAACAACGTTTTGGGATTTTTTTTCTTTTTTCTTTAGCATTTTTTTCCTTTTGGCCTCGATCTCCTAAGGTTGCGTTCGTGTCTCCGCACATGACAAGTCCAAAGCATTGTAGCGCACGCTCTACTATACCTGCAAGGAATGATGGCGTGTGACTAGCGCATGGCCCTGTAGCATTGTTTTGCATGTCAATTTTCGTTGCTTTGTCTCGATTTTTTTCATCCATTATGGATTCAATGAGTTTGGAAATGATCACCTAATCATATAGATCCCTTTTTTTGAGATTCGTATTACATTTAATCTTCTTTGCTAAACTGATGTTCGATTGTCTTTTTTAAAAGATTAAGACTTACTTCAATCCCATCAAGTAAAGATTTCTCAGTATAATCTACTAGACATCTAAAAGTACCACTTTAAAGATAATCTCATCAATATAGCCTTTGATAATGACAAACTTTATATTGCATTGTTTTGCAAATCGTCTCGAAGTCTTTATAAATCCATCTCAAATAATAAGTCTTGGATGTATTATAGGCTCTAACTTTAGTTTTTCTATTAAACTTTTATATATTATGTTCTTTTCGCTTCCAGTGTTTGAGTGTATTGCTAAGCTCTTTTTTCACTTGTATTTGGATAGTGAAGAGTTCCTTTTGTTTTGCTTTATGTGATATCTCTTTTAAAGTCATCATAAAAGATAAGGTTTCATCTACTCGAAGAGGAGTTTCAAATATATTTTCAATCTCTACTGTAATAAGTACCTTGCCTTTCTTGAACTTCTCTAGAAAAAGTTATAGATGCAATTTCCAATATTTCTCTCGTTCATGTCCTGTCTTTTTGCAATGATCATAACCTTCTGGTTTTATTAGTAAAATAAGTATTGTTAGTGGTGGCAATAATATACTTTGATGGAGAATTTCTCATTTTATCGTCAATTTTTGAACTTATACTCAAACCTAGTATTTTGTCCTTCTGAGTTTGTCATTTTGCATTTATTCTTCTTTTTTATAGTCATAACAAATATATTGGCTTCAAAGATTGAATAAAAAAAAAGGTAATTTGATAACAATAAGAAAATACAAACCTGTAATATATTTTGATTATCTCTACATCTCTTCAATAGGTTTTCCTAAACTCATTATTTGTCGTCAAAATTTTATGGTATATCCTTGCACCGTTTATCCTTGTCGATGTCGTAAACTATGCCACTTTCTCCACCTTTCCTCTATGTAACCCATAGGGAAAAATTCTTCTCAAATTAATTGCTTAAATTGGCTCCATGTCACTTCTATAATTGTATCATTTCTTAAGTGAATATACTATTAGATTAATGCATGACTGGTCATTTTTAATATAGAGCATACACCACTTTGTTTGATAATAAATAGTCATATAAAAGAAAATATGACCAATTGTTCCAACTAGATATCTATTTTTTTTTTTTGTATCTATTATACCATCATAATTTAATACATTAAGTATAATATCTTGAAAAGACACTGTTGATTCCCATGCGTTGAAAAAGCGAGATGATATCCTCTTCATGTTTATCTCCAACTATCTAAGGATTACCCTTTAATCCAGAATTCCTTTGATTTAGAATATTTTCTTTTGACTAATTGTCTTTAAAATCCATCTTTATAGGATTAAGATTTTAACACCATCTTCATTAAAATTTCTATTTGTTAATTAATAGAGCTACTTGTGCCTTCAAACTTAATGCTTAAGTAGTCAATGCAATCACCTCAACTGAAACCTCTTCAATCTCATGATTCCCTTTTGTGACTTACTCTTCAACTAACTTCTTTGCATCTATCATCGACGTTGAATCAAAATATTCTGAAACAAAAAATAATATGACCTGTCTGTGAAGAGTTCTCACCTCGAGTGCTCGTTAACAGATTTTCTTTTCAAAGCAGCAAAAATAGCAGAAGTGAAAGCGTGATACTAGGAAGAAGCAAAGGAAAAGGAGAAGAAGGTTTTTACCACAAAGGAGATTGAATTCCTCAAGAAAATTCATTTCAAGAGGTTCTTCAATTTCATAAAATTTTGATTCTCAGAACTCTCTAAATTTTTCTAAATTCTTCTGAATTCACTTTGACTTCTACTGAATTGCTTCATACATCCCTCCTATCCTTTCAAATAGATGTTGAAATACAATATTTAATTAGAAAAAAAGACGCATTTGCCATTTGACCAAAATTCAAAAATTCTACAAAATTTCAATCATATGATTCCATGTCCTAGTGTGAAAGCTCTGCTTATGCGCACCAACTACCCCAACTCGGGCAGATTTTGTACGTGAAAGAACTCGCAGTGTGTGACACCTACCGTGCATGTGATACACGCGGCATCGACCCCCAATGCGCCCCTGCATATACGGGGGTCGGTGCACCTATATATCACGTGCTGCGCACGTGACCAATTCAACACCGCACACACGCCTACATGCATGAGTAGCATTTTGAATCTTTTTTATTCTTTTTTCTTTTATTTTTTCTTCAGCATTTCTTCACGTGCCTACATGCCTACACATGCACGCCTAGATCTCTTAAGGGCATGTTCGTACCTCCACACACAACACTAGACCAATGCACTGCAGCATATGCTGTGGTACGCTTGCATCGAATCTCCACGAGCGACCCAATGCTTGCCCTTGCTGCTGTATGCTACGCGTCGATTTTTTTCGCTCTGTCTCCCTTGACTTTTATTCATCTATTTAGGATTCAATGAGTTGGAAATGATCTCCTAATCACTAACCATCTCCCCAACCAATTACAATCTGAATTTTTCCCATTCTATGATCTTCCTCTTTTTTCCCATTCTCATAGGCATCCGTTTCTACATGATTAAAGCCCATTGTTGTCCTCTTCGCTACCCGTTGCAACCAATGCCCAAAAAGTTGACCATAATTCTTTTTGTTAACCTCATGCACTCGTGTGGCGATTCGATGACTATTAAACCTTACACTATTAATTACTAATGCTTTGCTTTGAGTGTATTTCCCTCGAGATTAGTAAGGTCAGAATGATGTTGGACATGTCTTGGTTAGCAACTTTCAAATTGGAGTAACCATGGTCATACTTGTTCATGACGGTGTGGCACCTGTCTAGAACGACTCTTATTTTACTTTATTATGATAGAGTGGCAATACCTATACTAATATTCTTGTAAAAGTGGAGATCATGCATTATCTTACATGTCATATTAATCTTTTACAAATCATCATACATGCCAAGTTGATTCTTTCTTATAAACCATTAGCTTTCACAAATCATAATGTATGACAACTTAATTTCACATTTAAATTATGTGTTTTCATAAAACTCTAATAGATTTTTATTAAGAAATATCATCTTTTATGACTTAATAAAGTAGGAATTAAAAAGAAAACAAATTAAGTCTAAAATGACAAAAAAACGCACTAAACATACAATATAATAAGATTATCACATAATATGACAAGATCATTATACTTAGAGTACAATTGATTGAAGTGTGCAATAAGTGCCCTAGTTAATAATGTCATGTTGATCGAATGGTATGAATCTATTATCGTACAATATAACCCATATTTGGGGTTAATCAAATTGAGGGATAACACAACTAGAAACTTTCGAACATTACGATACATTGGTATTGTACAAATATAATCAACATACAAGTTGAGCAACCTAAGTGAAATGAAAACCAAAAAATTTTGTATAATACGATATAAGGGTATCAGTAATACCATTCAATGAATTAAACAATTTAAATAAAACAAAAACCAAAGAATTTGTACAGTACAAAATGTGGGTATCACATATTACAAATATTTAGTAAACAACCTAAAGACCACAAAATTCCATAAAGTACAAAGTATCCTATTGTACAAGTACGATCACGCATTGATGAGTAAATGAGCATAGAAATAAAATAATCAGAGAATTTCGTACGATACAATATATAAATATCATCCAATACGATCATTTGTGAGAACATAAAACACAGAGACAACAACGTCAGACAGTATGATGCACTACATGATTGGTTCATTTACTGGTATCGTACAATACAATCTGTCTAGTCATATAATATGAATGAAAGAAAAAAATTATGCAGCAACTATCTTAGCACCTTGAAAATAAAAAAAAATATAATGATTAGGTAATTATTATAAGAAACATGTTAAACATTCTTTGTCTATTAATAACCCTTTACATTACTCAAGAGAAAGTTAATGCAAAGTAATACATTGATTTTCAAATCTAGATGTCTTAAGCTTCAGCCCTTCATATTCTCTCAACCTCAAAATTCTAGCAAAAATGGTTGTAGAAGGGATCATTCAAATGCAATTTTCAAGTGCATCCCTCTTTTGCATTTGATTCATTTACTTGATAACATCATTTCATTGTTCATCTACATAGACTATGCCATTTGCAAAATTGGTAAAGGTTATAAGTCGGTTTGTATTGCTATTATTGTAAAACTCTTGCATTTATTTTCTTACCATCCTTGTATTAGATTCTAGCTCCTTTAGGTCTCCCATTGGTCAAATGTAAATCAACATTATAAGAGTATTCACATATCGATCGTTTGATGAAAGGCATTTAATAAAGTAAGCCTAGTCATCGAATAAGGGGTAGGCGTAAATTCAAATTTAGATCGAACCACTTAAAAGACTAAGTGTTATCTTCATTATAGTATTTACAATACAAAAGTTTTCAAAATAATTACAAGTTATTTTTAGAAGTTACAATTCACCCCCCCCCCCCCTCGTGACTTGTTCATTCCTACATTTTCCACCTAATCCTATCAACTAAAGAAATAGCGAGTGCCTCATCCATCTAACCTGACAATTCACCTTCACTAGCACTCATGAATTCTTGCAACCCAAATATTACATCCTACATTGCAACCTTTCTCTACATCACGAGTTGTTTCTTGCTTCTCAGATCTTACAATAAACCAAAAAACTACCTCAACATCATCTACATGATGTGCCACAATATAGATCTTATTGGTTTGGGCATGACCTTAATGCAGGAGCATCAACATGATCCTAAACCAACGTTGCATCCCCGATCTCTCAGCCAAATTTTTTCCTCTCCCACATCGTCACCGATCTAGCAATTGTTGAACTTCTTACCATGCTCTAGCCCAACAATCAAGATCCAAAGCCCACCACCAAACCAATCTAAATGCCTTGTTGGGCCACCTCTTGCCATCATAGTTCCATGTGCTCCCACAATCAAATTTGTCATGAAACAATTGACTAGTGAATGATTTGACTATTGCTTCATATGACATTATTGTAGATTTTCATACTTACACTGCTCCATCACCCCCAATGCATTTGTTAGGCTTTAGACACAATATCATAAGTATTAAGGAATATTTTATCCTCACATGCCTTCATTATTGGTTCATATCAAGCATTCTCTTCTTAGCCTAATTTTAAACAAGGGAGAGTCTTACTCTTAAGCTTTGTCTAAGATAAAAGATTGCCTCACTCCAAAGCTTGTGTCAAAAAGTAGTTTAGTTGCTGCACCTAAGTAGTTTTTAGGTAGCCATAAGCTTTGTACGAGGATAGGCTCTATTCCTACTTGATTTAAAGAATGTAAAGAAAGCATTAGAAGTGGAGGTAGATTACTTTAGAGTCAACACAAAACTTACAGGTACTTTATATTGCAATTACTTTCATTGATGGCTTGCTTATTTATTTTTACATCATCTTGCTATATGCTGGACTCGTGAGTACCTTAGCAAGTAGTGGAATTAAACAAGAGTTCTTTAATACCCAATAATTTCAACAATAAAAAGTTTTTCTAAGTTATCGAAACCACAAAAAAAAACAAAATTGAGAACCTTGCAATGAGATTGAAACATGTGAAGCATGCACATCTTTATTAAGCAAAAGAAATGCCTGAAGCGTTACAACTAAAAATAAATCTATACTGATTACAAGATATTAATTGCACTTGATTAGGCAAAACACAAAAACTTGAACAAATTTACTCAAACATATTTCCAAAAGGAAGTTATCAAGCTCATATAAAACAGCTTCTTTAAAATGTATCTAAGATCATAAATCCAGACGCAGGAACCTAAAATATTTTCACCAAAGCCAAAAAAAAAAAGTAGAAACTCACCTTGGGCTGAAGTCTCATTAGAGTAGATATCAGCAATTTGTCCCCAATGATCTGCCTCAACCTTTTGACAAGGTCGATTCTGCTAATTTTTCTTTTCTAAAGAAAAATGAGAAAGGTTAAAAGTAGACTTAAATCTCCTAATATGAAGAAACTACAAAACATAGCTAGGTTAATGAATGACAACCTTGAATTCTTCATAATATGTGTTAACAAGATCCATATCTTGAGGAGGAACTTTGCTTGAAATTGCTGCAAACAACATAGAAAACGGCATCCATGGTGAGGTTGGTTTTGGAGCTCTACCATATGCCTCCACTTTACCATGTGATACATTGGATGACAGCAGTTGTGGATTATTATTGTCTCCCTGGGCCATAGAACATCAACGAATTATATGAAAGCAAATTAAAACTAGAAATACAAAAAGACCAATCAAGCAACATTATAAAAGTTACAGAACTACTAAAAATACTGAACTCTGATCTATAGTTCAGACCCGATTAAATAAGAAACAAAACAAGAATGTGAAGTATTGTAATTTTCATGAAAAAACCAAAAATTCAAGTAAAACAACTTCCTTAAAACAAGAAAAATGTAGATAAGTGATACACCTTCAATGGTAAAACAGGCAAAGTGCCATCTGTAATGGCTGAAGCATTAGATGATCTTCCATTTCCTAAAATACACTCTGAACTCAAAACAAGCATCATCAGTTCTATAGCCAAAAAACTAAAATTCATAAATTTTAAAACAGAAGACAAGAGAGGCATTAAGAATAACCTCTGGCTTCTAAAGGTAACTTGTAAGTCACAACATATTCGGGCAACACATGAGTGTGCATGTTCATGTCCCATATGATATAATGCTTTGGTGATTTAAGATCATCAACACCGCTGTCAAAATTTCTATTGCTAGGTTGAAATTGCTTAGACCCAGAATGAACAACTTCCACGTTGCCCATTATGGTGCGGCAGAGCATCATATAAGACAAGCCATTTTCGTCAACATCTGAATACCCAGCACTGCATAGAACAAAACATGAGCAACCCACCAATTACAGAAAGTAAACATTAGCAGCTTAAAAACTAAGTATGGAGAAAAGAGAATATTACGCAACAAATTGAATAGCACATTCATTTTCTTCACACTGAATTTCCTCAGTAAGAGATTGAAGGCTTTTTGAATGCTCAAAAAGAACAATTCCCATATTAAGCAATAGAAAAGATAAACCTCACCAGACATTGGAGCAGTTTAGTGGAGTAAGATGAATGCCAAGTCCATATTTATCAACACGAACTGGTTTTTCAATCCTCTTTACACCACCAAACAAGATGCCTTCTACAGCAGATTTGCTAGCAGGCAGCCATGCATAACGCACATTAGCTTTACCGCCACGAAGTCGCTTAGTGATTTCAACATGATTCTGAAAAGTAGTCAAAAAATTTTCCCCATAGCCATCAATCATAGGTGTCCTTGAGATGCTAACTACGTCTTTGGCATCAACAAATGGAGACATTCCAGTGAGAAAAAGTCTCTGAACCGGACCCAAGAAAGTGGAACTATCATCCACTCCCATTACTTTCTGCTGCATGGATACTGAACCTGAAACATTAGCAGGAAAAAGGGTACAAGGCTCATTTTCTCCCATTGCTTCTCCAACTGCAGCCATAGCATCATTATTAACAATGGGCTTCACACCATTACTCTGATTTTCATCATCATATAGGTATCCAGAATTTGAGCTTTCAGCAGCACTTGCCACTTCATTCAAGTTGTCGCCCTCACGTTTCTTGTCATACAAACAAAACATGTGATCATTTCCCTCCTTGAGGAATCCACAAGTCATACAAGACTCTGGATAAATTTCAGGAAAGAAGCATTTTCCTTGTTCATCGATCCAAGCAATTGGCTTGCTGATCCCTACTTTTGGATCTATTTGAAGCATGCGCACAAAATCTAGCAAAAAGTGCTTTTTCTTATGTGTTATCTCAATAATGGCCTTCTTTGCCTGAAAGTCATCACGGATAAGGTTCAAAATCTCCACAGAAAAATCCTTCCATTCACCATCATAATTAAACAGCAAGCGTTGGGGCAAACCACTCTTCATGAAATTACGATAATTTCTCACAATACGGTTCTCAGGAGAAAAGGAAATACTAGCTTGGCAATGGCAAGCCTTAATCATATTGAAACATGGAAGAGCTGGCTGGCCACCTCTAATGCCACCTTTTAGCATTGACTGGTCATCACAAGTAAAATGTGGTGAAAAGCTCTGCCTCTTGATATTGATAGTTATTCCAGAATTACCAGAAAGCTTTCCATTCTTTGCTTCCATTCTATTAAAAAAAATAAAACAGCAACCAAACTCTAATACTGATTTTGTAGTGGTTGCATATAAACTAGCCTACACATGCAAGAAAGGGCATCCAGAAGAACATATGTACAGATATGCCTTGACCTCAGCAATCCTGAACAGCAAAAATAAAGACAAATTCAGCAGAAACGTAATCACATGGTCTTGCAAAGCAAAGATAAGCTTTAGTCAAATAATATTCATTTAAAAATAGTTATAGCATAAGGTATCTCTAGTTCACCATGATTAAACAAGACTTCTAGAGTAAAGCTGATTTTACTTGTGAACAGCTTGCAGATTATCAGAAGTTCATTAATTATACATCAAAGCTCAAAAAAATATTAAGCTTTGGTTAATATAAATGGGCTTCAACTACTTTTGTATTAAGATTATCATCTTGCTGCTAATAACAATGTGATGTAATTGCTAATAACAATTTGATGTAACACTGTTAAGTGTAATGCACATGATCTTGAAGCTATTGAAGGGGTGCAAGTAATCAGGCTTATTGTTGCTTGTTGCCTGCATAATCTGCAACTCACTGGGTATCCAAAAACAAGTTTAGAACACAACCGCCTAAAACAAACCTGTTGAACACAACTGCAACCACGAAGCTAAATTAAATAGCATTGATACAAAGAGCAATAATTTTAAGCAAATAAAATGAATATCAATCTACCTTACAGTTTACTACCACTGGAAATGCAAGACCT
Source organism: Vanilla planifolia (assembly GCA_023846275.1). NCBI lineage: Eukaryota > Viridiplantae > Streptophyta > Magnoliopsida > Asparagales > Orchidaceae > Vanilla > Vanilla planifolia. The sequence goes on along the minus strand of CM043875.1, from coordinate 3,624,353 downwards.
TGCAAATGAATGATAAAATGTAGCTTGTTTGAGTCTATTTATTATCTTGCATCTAATTACCAGTTCAGGCATGCTAGTCCCCATTTCTGAAGTTGTTCAGTTTAGCCAGCTTTTGCTTCAGAACACAGCACAATTGAATACATTCACATCTATACTATCTAATGTACCCTTGATTTTGTCACATTCCAAAAATATAGTCTATTCAACCTGCCGTAATTTAAGCCAAAATACATTAAGTTTCAAGGAAGTCCCCATTCTTCATTATTCTCTGAGCATATGGTGCATTCAGATAAAGATCTACAAAACCTTGTTGCTGGCTCTAAGGAAGAATCACTTATCATTGGAAACACAATTTCGGATTAAAGTTACTTTTAGTGAAGTAGCCAACAAGTGCATTGTTTGGCATTGAACAGGGATTTTTCCCATGAAACCTTGATTATAGTTTTTTTTGCCATTCTTGCTTAAACTATTCTTGATAACTTAGAGTTCACCATCAAAATTTGGCTTCATGAAAGATTTAATGCCAACACAGCTAGAAACTTTTTGGCATGACTTAATATCATTAATAGGAAGAAACAATCAAATCTAGTGCTATTGCCAAGATCCAGAATGCCATCCATTCATGAATTCAATTCAAGTAGGCACAGACACTCAGTTCAAAGCTTTAGTTAGGTTTCCAACATAACACTTTTTTAGCATATCTTGGAGTTAAATTTGTCCTCCTCCCAATTTCCAGATTCTTACAATGGCTCAAGCCATAAAATATAATTTCTTCATACAAAAGTGAACTTTATCATTTGCTAATGCTTAGTAAATCTGACATAGATGCAAAATTTCATCCTCAATCGTTGATCCAGATCTCAACCAAATGACAGCAATCAAAGGCCTAAGACCAAAACCTAGAAACTAGACCCTTGAGACCAACTCCCTAAGGCCCATCACAAAGACATTTCTACAAGTAAATGAAGTGCAAAGACCGTACAACCATCCTTAATCAAGCAACATCGATCTAGTTTCATCAAAGAAATATTGGACATGAAACTCAAATTCATCACTTTCAATCATGATAGGTTTGATAGTTATAACTAATTTGACCACTTATCAATAGTTGAGCTCCTAGCCTAAGTGATTATAACTTATTCAATCATGTTTTTAAAGGTTGAACTTCTAGCTCTGGTGATTATAGCTAATTCAGTTATGTTAAAAAAGGTATACATCAACCCTAGATGGTTAAATCATCATTAACTAAATAATAACTATAACCTTGCTTAACTTACATTATTAACTTCTTCAACTATAATAAAAACCTTAGGAGTCTCGTTTGAAGCAACAATACCAATACGATTACAACACTACAATTGATCGCCACATCCCCACTCTAGTCAAATCCACCTTGTGTAGAGCTTTTCCCCTTCTTTCTTTCCTTATACTTTTCCTCATTCATTGGTCATTATCAACATGTGAAGATCCAAATCTCTCTCTCTCTCTTCTCCCTTCTTTCTTCCTTTACTCTATAATCTCTTTCCTAGCTCTCAATAAAAGTAAGTTTTTGCCACATTCCTATGTTAGTTCAAATTAGCATCTTCTTAGTGCCATCAATGAGAATTCAATAGAAAAACAAAATGAAAGCTAAGGAAATAAAGTCCTTGATCTCAAAGGGAGAACCTATTGATCTCCATGATCAAGAGGTGATAGAAGCACCATAACTTTTACCTCCAATTCCAACAATCTCCAAGCCATCCTCATTAGATTTTAATCAACTCTACCATTAGCAAATGGAATTTCACAAACCTCCACCCTACCTTCTTTGATAATGGAGCATTCAAAAGTTGAATTTGTTCTATAAAATACTCTAGAAGATCATCCATCTCTTGATCCTCCTTTTCTATCCTTGAAGCTCTAGCACTTACTACAATAGTTTACCATCCAGACCACCCCACTTCCTTTTCCAAAGGGCAAGGGCTCCAACTATCTCTCTCTAACTTTCTCTAATATGCACTTCCAATAGCATTGTCCTACTCTACACCCTCTAGCTCTAATCAGATCTTTGCCCCCTTATTTTCTTGACAAAGGTTTGAAACCTTACCAATTCCACCATCTCATCCATCACAGCATCGACATTACATTCCTCGATATGCGAATATGGTAAGACCTCCATACAACTCCAATGAACAATCTCATTTTCAATGCACACCATAGAGGAAATCTCTGAACTCTTGGTTAAAATCATACCAAATGAACAATCTCATTTTCAATGTGCACCCCTGCACACCATAGAGGAAATCTCTGAACTCTTGGTTGAAATCCTCCCCATTCCTCTACCACCAAAGCTACAAATAGCATCCTCCAATTCTATAAAAATTTTGACCCTTATGTCTTTGTTCATGGGTTTGAAACTATAGCAAATTTGCATGTCGTTAGCAAACATGTCAAATGTAAAATCTTTTATATCGTAATAGAACTATCATATGCTAATCAACACCATCAACTCTGTTGATCTTCTTTTCAATGCCATAAAAAAAGAAAGCATCGACCAAAGCCTCCTTCCCATCACCAAATCAATAATGGACTCCGCAAGAGATACAACCAACACATTGCCCTGGACCCCTGGGAACTCCTCTAAATTTGTAATTTACACGATATACTTCTTGAGTGTAGTTACCTCCTTCAATTACAACATCCATGGTCAGCCTACCATGAACAAGTTTGGGATGGCAACTTCAATGTCCCACCTAAGTGTCAAGTTCAAACCTCATTCTAGCAATGTTCAAGTTTAAAGATACCCACTCCAATCAAGGTTATATCAATGATGAAAAGTATCCTCAATCCTCCAACTTCAAATGGCAACCTTCTCGACAAAGCACCAATAAACTCAATCTCTCTACATCTCATTTTATGTTGATTCTTCTGCTAGCATTGAGGCTGTAAACATCTAAACTTATTTAAATAAATGCGTAGGGGCAACGACCAAAGCATAAAATCTTTAAGCTCCTCAAGATTAATTTCATTCATCTCATTTACTATCTAGACCAACTTGCCAAAGTCATTATCATCAAGGAAAACTAATTGGAAATGACACATGTACAAAGACCATGCTAATTTAAATCACACAAATCGAAAAGATCCTTATCCTCTCCCCAGTATCAACAATCGCATAGATTCGACTATGTCTTCAACCACATTAGCTTTTTGGATGCCTTTTCTAAGTACCGTCAAAGTAAAAAGGCTAAATAGGACAAGGAAATGACATCTTCATCGCTAATTGCGAAACATTCTATTGCATTATCATAACCTCTGGTTTAAAAAAAGTTGAAGCCACATAGAAGAGGATGATCAACTCAATGTTGCAAAGTCAAAGGGATAAAAATTTGAAGGCTTGTGAGTATGAACTCTCAGTTAAAAGCAAATCCTTCGAACTTCGTCTTCATGGTCTAAAATACTCCTTCAAAACTTGCAAGGAATTCAATTTGAAACTAAGCCCCTTAAAGTGCAATTTTTGTGCTACTTACAATCAATTTTTCGGGTTTCATGGTATCTCAGAAGGTAATCCAAACCAATCCAAAAAAACTTGATCAATATGCAATACCTTAAGACTCATCAAAATATTCAATGCATAGATGGCTGAATAATAATTTTCAACAAGTTCATCTCTCCAAGTCATAGGACAAATCTCAACTTTTCTTCAAGCTGCTTTTAAACAAATATAGAGTTCAATGCATGAGGACGATAAGAAAACATTTCAAGAGCTTAAAGCCAATCCCAATCTACAATTCTAAAAAACCCAATTCCAAGAGAACTACTACCATGATATAACAAACTCAATGGTTAATTCTATTCCAATTCAAGAACAAAATCAAATGGCCAATCAACTACATCTTTCATCCTTTAAACAATGTGAAACTCAGATATTCTCTCCTTGAGAAGTTTAGCTTTAGCATTAATCATGCCAACGTATCAATTGAGCCAGCAATTGCAAGTTGATGTCATTAATGTAGCAATCAATCAACCCTTATCCTTTTCAAAAAAAAAAAAAAAAAAAAAAAAAATCAATCAACCCTTAAAGTGCACCCATAAACTGATCAAAATTTCTAGCAAATTGCAAAGTTATCGAGCTCAGTCAATTCGAAATCAACTTACATTTCTCATTCATCACTGAATTCTAAAGTGTTGGTTGAATTTTATTTGAAGAAAACTCTTACAAATCTAATTCTTCTTCATTGAGGAACACATAGTAGTTGTTGTTGACAATGCATCAAATAAAGAATCTTGTATGATTGAATTCATTCTCATTAGTCCAAAGTAAGTCAAGTTGAAAAGAGTGACTCCAATTGCATTCCCAATCACCAACAATCATGAGTATGAAACCTTGATTTTTGGTCACAAGAATGCCTCAAGGATGTAAATAAAATGTCTAAATGTTTTCAATAACTCACAACTATTAGTCGACTAAATCAATTGATAGTTCAAGATTAACGATTATATCTTTAAGGCAAATTAACAATTATCTGGTTTCTTATCTAGAAAAGTTCAACCAAGTCTGACCATATTCCCTCAAATGCAAAACCAAGAAGTTGACAAAGTATTGAAACTCACATGAGGATATTCCTCCTCTCAAGAGGCCTAATACTGAATTGCAATATCTTCCAATAGAAAGGCATTTTTGTTGGGTGGCACCTACAAGACATATCTAGAGTTTATGAATTCTCCCCACTCAAAAACCCAACGGGAGGACAAACAAGAGAGAAGTATAAAGGTATGTACTAGTGGAAGCACTCATTCAAGAAGTATTGTATCAAGCCTTTGCTTAAATGAGCTCATCCTTCAGAAATATAGGACATCAATGAATTGAATGATTTAGAAGAATGCAGCAATCATGTAGTCATAGTTTGGCTAAGAAGGTTATGAGTCAAGGATTCTCCTAGCCAATTATGCAAAAAGATATTATACAATTTGTAAAAAGATGCAAATGTTGTCAAATTCATCATTCTCTTACATGATAGCCAATATGAGAAATCAAATCGATATCCCTATCCTAGCGCATTCCCAACTATTAGAAGTGCAAGGAACTTCCTTCTTATGACTATTGACTACTTCACCAATTGAAGTGAAGCTACCTGTCTTGTAAGCTATAACACAATCAAGGTCAAAACATCCATGGGTCGATATACTCAATAGATTCAAAATTGTTTCAACAATTGCTATTGATAATGTGACAATGTTCCAAGCTAAGAAATGCAGGAATGTAACAAATAGTACGGTTGTCCCCTCAAATACATCTTAGTTGCTCATCCTAAAACAAATGGTCAAATAGAAGCAACAAAAAAAAGTTTTCGTGAAGTCCTTAAAACAAGAAAATTTAATTGAACTCCCTAATCTATCGTGGGCATATCAAACCACACTAGTTGCAACCACAAGCAAGTCAGTTTTCTCATTAGACTATGGATCTAAAGCGATGCTCCCCATTGAATTCCATCATCCTACTCATCAAATCCAAAAGACTGATGCATTAGAAGCTCAATTAACTAATGAGGAAATTAAAAAATTGGAGCTAGATATGTTGGAGAAGAAGCACCTTCTTGCAAACAGTAAGCAATTGAACCAAAAGCGAAGTATGGAAAAGTATTACAATAAACATCTCAGAAAGTGATATTTTAAAGTTGGAGATCTAGTTGTCCAAAAATGTAAGATCTTTCTATAACAATGACTTCAACAAGCCTGCTCCCAACGGAGGACCATATATTACAAAGATCATCATTAGCCAAAATGTCTTACAACTGTAGGCAAAAGAAGGTGAACAAACTCCTAGATCATGGAGTGGAGATAATCTTAAGAAGTTCTAATTATAAAACATTGCTTATTCTCTTCCTCATATCCTGACCGCAAATGTATAGCTTAACTAGGCCCAAGCTATTAACGAATTCTATACCTCACACCAATTTTTTGGTTTCTCAAGATTTTACTAACTTTGACAAAACAAAATTCTCCAAATTCAATTATTATACACTCAAAGTATATTGAGAATTAATCACCTCCTTAAAATAAAATAATTACTCAAGTTTCAATCACAACTTCTCCATCCTAAGAAAAGTTGCTTTTCAAGTTAATTCTTAAGTCTTACAAATTCATTCAACTAAATTCCATTTGATCCCTTCACCAAATTTTAACCCATTGAAGACTTATTGCTCAAAGTTAGCATCAATTCATCCATGATTGCAACTTATTTGCTTTTAACAATTCATTTATTGATCTCAAGACATACCCTAATGTTAATTGATTTCCTTCTAATTTTTCGTAATTCATGAATGAATCGTGCTTTATCCTTATAAAACAAACTCTCAATGATCACTAACCTCTCGAGATTCTCTCAAGATACAAATACTTCAAGGCGAATTCATATATTACTAAAGTTTATAATCTAATAGTATCAAGTGAAAGTCGTCACCCGATACATGAAATCCACTCAAAAGAACATAAGTCAAATTCATGTAAAGGGGCTATGATTTATGATGTAAACCATCTTAATGTAATTGGATCATAAATCATTCCTAAACCCAATACAAAATTAGTACAAAACCCAAACCTACTTCAAAAACCATCAAATAGTTCACAATAATACAAGTCACAAAATAATCAAATAGAAATTCATATGTCAAATCCCATGCAATCACGCCAACAATTTATTGTGATGTATTTATTCAAAGAGCGACATTTTATATGTCAATAACTCTTAAGAACAAGTGCAACAATTGTTCTCGATAAGAATAACCTTTATTAATTCATCATTAAAAGAATATGTCAAGCCATGCTCAAGACTAAGATGCAAACATCTAAATTTTTGAACTATTTACTTTGACTTGTTTTAGTTCATTTGCTTTGAAACAAATTATGATTTAGTAAATCATTCACCTAAGACTTGATCAATTCATTCTCAGCCGTCTACTTTATTTCAAAATATCTTAAACTTAAACCTTCATTATTTGCCCCATCATGTTAAGGTCTAAATGGGTAATAGCCCTTTCTCTCCTTCCTACCTACATCAATATTTCATCATGTTAAAGCCTTAGAAAGTCTTGCCTCTGCATTTGCTCCTTACCTCTTCATTGTTCTACGATATAAAAGTGTCAAGAGGCTTGCCCTTGCATCCTTTCTTGTACAACTCAGCTTTGTTGTCATCCCATTGTGCAAAGTCAACAAGGAATTGAGATCCTATCCGAACTCTAGATTGTTTAGCACCTCTCCCCTTGAGTAGTTTATCTTCATTCTAGGCTTATGCTTATTTGTTCTGTACCAACTATGTCATTAACACTTAGGGGCAAGCCCTTTAATTCAAATCTTAGGGGTATACTTACACTAAAGGATCAGTTCTATTCAAATTGTCTAAAGCCTATGTCTATAAAAGTAACCACAAGACACAAGATAGAATGAAAGTCAATTTATTGTTGAGTTTAAAGAATACATCATTGTTTATTTTAAAAAAAAAGAATAAACACATCATATTATTCTTTTAAGAATTTATTTAGGGCCTATCTCAACATGTCATGCTCCGACTCCATTATTACTATCTCAAGCTACAGGGGTCAAACCTTCCCTAATGAATAAAGTAGCTAGCTCCCCTTCATTAATGATTCCTCTATCACAAATCCTTGTCTCAGCATAAGAATCACTCAAGCCAACACATCATTTTTCATTTGCTATATAGGCCAAATTTCTTAAATTCGCTAATTATATTGACTAAGTTTGAATCATTTGGTTAAATTCGTACTTATGATATTTATTGGTTAGTTCATTCTGCTCAAACAATACCTTATACATTTCTTTCATGTCTACCCAATTCCTTCTTAGCTCAATTTCCTTCTCATAAACATTTAAAAGAACTCCATTACTAATTGCTTCACATTCAAAATGAACATGAAAGACAAATTGAATTGATATAACACCATAACGAATTTCTCTTTATGGAGCTCAAAATGAATGTAGTCGTCGAACTTCAGGCTCGATTCTTATTTTTTAACAAAGATGGATATAAAATCTTAAGCTAATCCACAAGTGCCACATTTTGCGATTGATTCTCCACAACTCTTTGACTTCAAACTGAGCATTCTTCAAGTCATCCTCTAACAATCTAAGTCTCGCAAAATTTAAGAATTTTGCTAGTGTAACACACCGAAACATACAAACTATTAATTTGTCAATCAATTAACAAAAGTCAAAAAAATAAGAACTTAAATTCCCATACTAGCTTAAATAATAGTCATATAAAAAAACATCTTATTATATAAGAAATGAGAAAAAGTGAATGGATAAAAAAATGGGATAAAAGATTATTACAGTAATAAAATGATTATAGGAATGGGATGGGATATTTATATGTGTGTGTGTGTATACATCAATTTATATTTTTAAATTATTTCTCTTATAAATGTCATGTTTTGATATTGTTTATTTTGATATTATCGTCTATATAATTACTTTATTTCATAATTGAGATAATACTTTCACTTGTGTTGATACAAAAAAGGAGATTCAAAGAATTTAAATGATAAAAATGAGAAAGCTAACCTTATAGGCAACATTGTGTTTCTGAGCTCCTTGTTGGCACCTCTACGCAACCTAATATTGAAGTTGAAACAAAATGATGTAATTCAGCACAGCCAAGATGCAGCATATCTTTGGGTCCTCTTGTCGATATGTCACATGGGTGATTACGATTTATTTAAAAGATTTTAAGATGGAGCTCTTAGAATAGGAATAAAGCGAGTTCAACGTGGATTTGGTGCCACTTGCCAAGCACACTTATAAGAGGACTCCCTAAGCTCAAGGAAGGAACATAGAAAGCAGGGGAACTTCACCAACCTTCTATTCCTCAAAGGAATCGATCTGAGATCACCCTCTGCTCGAACTCAAAGACTTCGCCCCACCTTCCAAATTGCCGAGCTCGTCTTCTCCAAATCCATCCCTCCCATATCGGTCCTTTCCGAGCTTCCCGACTCAAGTCTCCAGGTCTTTCCCATCCTCTTATGTAGCTCATTCCCCAAAGCTTTCCACAAGAATCCCTCTATTTTCCCTACTCCTGAGCTTTTCTCCCCACTCAAACACCCAACCTCTCTTTTCACTTTTCCCAAGATCTCCCAACTTCGAAAACAACTTCTCTCCTCTCAAGAGCCTTACAACCCACCAATGCCTTGCGCATATTATTCAAATCCACACGTGCCCCCAGACCCACGTTGACAATTCTCAAAACGCATCTAACCACACCGATTCCACTGCTTCAAGTTGAGCTACACTAAATTCACCCACACCATAATGCCCAATAACACCTGTCGATCCCCTAACGCCAAACTGACCTGGGACTGAGCCAGATCACATCTCAACATACACTGCTTCCACATTGAACCAGTCTCGATCGAGCTAAACAACGTCAAACTAACCCAAAACTGAGTCAAGCCAATCCACAACAAGCTGAAACTACACCAAACAGGTCCAGACTGAGCCCAAACTACGTCAAACCAATTTAGACCAAGCCCAAACTAAGCCAAACACAACCAAACTAGACCAAACTATACCAACCTATGTTGAATTGTGTCATTTCACTTCAACTTCAACAATAAGTCATGTAGAAGTCCCAACAAAGAGCTCAAAAACATGTTGCCAACAAGATTAGCTTCCACATCCTTGCTCAACAATGTCATGTTGTGGTTGTTAAAATTCACCTACTAAGTTTTTAGAATCTCATGACTTGCTTACATCACAAGTCATACCACTAATACACATCAAAATAAAATCAAAGGTTTATGTGAAATAAGATGGTTATATACGAGTTTTGACGTGATAAAGATAGATGTTATGGTTATGAATTGTGTTATACTTTCAATGTTTCCACTAGAGATTTTGTATCGGATACATGTGTATGCTATTACAATAGGTTATCTAGGTGATGGATATAATTATTGTTCAAACATTTTTATATGGCTTTGAATGGTTATGGAATGAGAAAAAAAATGGGTTTTATCATTATCCTCACATAAAGAGAAAAGCATAGAAGTGTGTGCACATGATGGAAGTCACCACAATTTCATTAATCATAGCTTAATTGCTTAAGATGTTTTCATATGAGGTGGGTGTTATTGCCATTATTAGTGAATTCCAAAAGTCACCTTGATAATGATCAATTTGCCCAAGATGAAACGTGCACAACAGGGTAAGTTTAATCTGCTAGATGAAGTTCGCATAAGTGCATGCAGAAGAATGCTCCAAAGCTATCTTGGAATAATTTGGAATCTAGAAAGAAACTCCAATGACTAAGCCTCAAGCATATGGCCTCGAGAACCTACGTTTTGCAAATTTGGCCTTGCGCCCCTAATCACAGATGCTTATCTTGTGGTTGTTTCTAGTAGAATTCTTGCCTTATAAGAGATGAGTTAAGACATTAATTAAAAACACTAATATAATGCTTTATCTTTAAACAAAATATTTTTTCATTTATTCAACCAAATTTTCAATGAGAATATTAAAAAAATACAAACTTTTGAAATTTCTTAAAATGCATTAATGGTCAACTAAAAAAATTAAGTTTATTTTTTTAATTAAATTTGCAAGATATAAAGACAACAAATTCAAAATTTAAATTTACCAATATATAATTTTGCTTTTTACTTTTTTATGACTATTAAAGTGATTAATCTAAATAGAAAACAAAACCAAAACTAAGTATTCAACTCAAACTTGTGAAGTCATGTCAAAACAAAACTTCAAGCTTTGCCTTCAACCTTTTTCATGATAAGTTCAAGAAGAATGAAGAAAAGAAAAATAAAAATAAGACCATTACAAACAAAAATGTCTTAAAACAAGTGCAAAACGAGGTATAAGCCTATCCATAATTGTCATATCTATGAAGAATAACAACTATATGAACAAAACTAAAAGATGCTAGAAACTTCATAGCTCTACCAATAAGACAAGCAAGATGTTATTGAATGCGTGCTTCTCTCTGCGAGCGGCATCCCGGCGTGGCGTGCAGTTTCTCTTCGCGCGGCACACCCTCGCGCAGTGTTTTTCAAGCTCGGGCATGTGGGAGCGTCAGGATCTAGTACTCCATGTTTTTCGAATTTATTGAGCATTTCTTCAGGTAAATCCCTGTAACTCCATTGCTAGGGTTTTGCTGCTTGTTGTGCGTGCTGAGTTCTGTTGGAGAAGACGACCTAATTGCGCGCCCCGCCAGTTTTTTCAAATTTCAAAATTCAAAAATTTGAATTTTGAACTTTCTGTTTCGCGGGCTCGCTGGAGCAGTATTAAAGTCCTATTTTGTCCCGTGGCGCAACTTACTGCGAGCTAGTAACGAATTGGCACGCGTGCGGGGGCGGCAGTTGCGGGCACGTGCGGCTTTCTCCTGCGCGCCTCTGCTTGATTCTGGGTGTATTCTGCATGTTGCTTGCTGTATTCGCGCGCTGCGCTTGGAATATGTAATAACACAGGTCTTGGCGTGACATTTTGGCGAGGTGGGGTGCTCATCAACATCTTAGTGCACGACCTGGGTGTCTTTGTGGCGCTTTCATCCTGCGGTTGCTGAATCTTGGTGCATTATTCGGGCTTCTTGGCCTTGTAATCAAGTTGTGATAATACTGGGTGGTGTGGCTTGTGGTTCGTGGCTGCACTAATCTGTGATCGTGCTTGTGTGGCTGCTCTTATTGCTCTATATTACTGCTGTTTATTCTGCACTGTGCTGGATATTCACTTGGAGGCAGCCCTACGATGCTTTGGATCGTTGGGGTGCTCGTCCATCATAAGGTGCATTGTTTCTCCTCTAATTCTAAGTCGTCTCTAATGGCGGGAGCAAAGGCTACAAGGAGCAACAAGAAGCTGAAAAATTGTGGTAGTACATCCCCAAACCGTAAGAAAATTACTACGGAAGATGATGTGCAAGGGGTGCGGGATAAGGGCAAGAATTTGGTGCCTGGGTTATCTGTTACTGATGAAGTCTTGGGGAATAAGCTTTCAGATGCTAATCTCGTTTTTTATCAGGCTGAATGCTCATCTAATGTGGCCATTATCTCTGCGAGGAGGCTAAGTATTGATGGCATTGCGGAGCGCTCGTGCAGCTGTGCGGATGGCACAAATTCGCAGCTGAGCGCGCGCGCAACGCATTCTGTGCTTGCGCGGGGGGCCGAGTGTGAAAATGAAGTTGATAAGGCGACAATTTCTGAAAATGATGTTGTTCACACAGCGGCGAAGAGTCTCCGTGCGGCGCGGGTTCCTGCTAATGCGGAAGACATTGCGGCTGCGCCGCGTGAGGTGTGTATGCGCGATGGAGATGTTGATGTGCTACATGAGGGTAGGTAGCTTGAAAAACCTGGAGTTAGCGTCTCCTTCTGTGAGGCTCTCACTGCCAACAACAACTCAGGGTATGGAGCAGCCACTTCCTTTGTTGCTCCTAAGATGGTTGATATTAAAGAAAGGGCGGCATTAACGCAAAATATTATGAAAAACGATGTGATCATTTTGTCACACGAAACTTGCTCAAAGCGCAGGATCTTTCACCAACACGACTTCATTGGCAGAGTCTATGGAAACTCTCTTCCTTTTGCTATCATTGCTAAAATATTGACAAGAAGATGGGGTCATCTTAGTGACTTCCATGTTATGGAATTACCGTTTAACTGCTTTTGTTTGCATTTTGATTCAATGGAAGATAGAAACAAGGTGTTGTTGGGTGGCCCATGGCAGGTGGCGGGCCAAGCACTGGGACTTGATTTGTGGGCAGTAGATTTCAAGCCATCACCTGATGCTGCTATGTGTGCTCCCGTCTGGATACGTTTCCCGACTTTGCCATTACTATACTAGGACGTTGAGAATATCATTAAAATTGCCAAGAATGACGAGGAACCCATACTACTTGATGGCTGGACTGCGCAGATGCAAAGGACTTCACATGCCAGGGTTTGTGTAAGGATGGATCTCACAAAGCCACTCAAGCCGTGGTTACGGCTCAATGGGGATTTGGGCAAATCATTCCAAGCTATAGAATACGAGGGGGCTGTCGCATATCTGTTATGGATGTGGCCATGTGGGACATGTGGTGGAGCAATGTCTGAAGAGGAAACTGGATACAGAAAATGCTAAATCTATAGTAAGGAAAACGGGACTCGCGCCAACCTGTAACATGGCTAACAAGGAGATGTGTGCGCTGAGCGGGAGCGCGCTTGTTAAGTCCTCTGCTGTGGCTCCTCCGCGCGCGCCACAAGCTTAGGCATGGGGTATGCATGCGGATGAGGCGGTGAGGGAAGGTCTGGGACCTTGGATGGCTGTCCAGCCAAGGAAGAGAAGGCCAACTGGAAACATAAAGGGATATCAAAAGACTAAACAGAGGTCTCATGCTGTGGACATTAGGGGCCTTAAAAGGGAAGAGGGACGGGATAGAACCACAATCAGAAGAAGAAGCGCCTCGATTGTTAGGGGAAGGGAACCTTTTCGGAGGTCATGGGCCCCAAAGGACTTAAAGAACATCGAAAATTTGCAGCCCCACCAACAAAATATGGACCCAAATAGAGATGCCGCTATTAATAGAGCTCTAAATAATAGACAATGACTCAGGCCAGAATGCACCATTGATAAGGGCAAGGAAGCAATGCCAATGGATATTATGGGAGAGGAAGATCACAGTAGCAACTTGGATGATAAACATGCCGCAAAGGGATGAGGGGCTATTCCCCCAACTGCAAATCGTGGATTGCAGCGGGTGCTGGAGCTGGAGGTGTTTGAGCGCGCATGGGCACGCCACGCGCTGAGGCACGTGTGGGGGGCTGGGCGCTTGAAGATTTTGGCAAATGGCAACATTCGGGAGCGCTGGACGCGCTGCGGGGGATATGCATTGCGTGCACGCACGGTGGTGCGGTGCGTGCAGACGCTACGTGCTAGACGGACTTCGGTGCGCGCGGAGGCTGCGTGTGCGTGCACCCCTGGAGCGCTTTCCTTGCGCATCCCCCATGTCATGTTTGGGGCAGCGTTTGATCTTGCGGCGACGTTGGCAAGTGATTGCATTGGAGTTCTTGGGAGAAAAATACTTATTGCTAATGATTAAGATTGCTGTTTGGAACATCAGGGGGATAAGAACAAGGAAGTCAAGATGTTACTTACAGAGATTTGTCAGGGAAGAAAATATAGGGGTGATGCTGACCTTCTTCTTGGTAGAGATTGGATGTTTGCCACTCACCCCTCTGCGGGGAAGTTTGCTGGTATTGTTACTATGTGGAGGCACTACATTGACTAGGAGGTTACTCGCTCTTCATTGCATATGGTTGTCTTTGGTGTCAGGTTCCTGGGAGGCTCATATCTGAAATGCTGTGTTGTCTACTCTCTTAATGACCCCTACAGGCGCAGGGATATCTGGCATATGTTGAGAGTGGAGGCAGAGAGGGATGACCCTATGATTATTGCGGGGGATTTCAATATTGTGATGTCCCCAGAGGAGAAGAGGGGGGTAAGGCCTACAGTTGTGGCCTTGGTCAGCAGGAGTTCTCAGAGGTTATGTAGGATCTTCAGCTTCTTGATCTTGGCTTTGTTGGTAGCAGGTTCACTTGGTGCAACGGTAAGCAGGGGAATGCCAGAATCTGGGAGAGGCTGGATAGGGCTCTTATGAACGCAACTGGGTTGAATGCTTTCCCAGCTACCTTGGTCACTCATCTTGCTCAGATCGGGTCTGATCATTGTCCTCTTATGATTGATATGGGCACGAATGTGATAAAACCGAAAGATAGCAAGATCCAGTTTGAGAACATTTGGCTTGACCATCCAGAATCTGTGTGCATTGTGAAACATATGTAGTCCAAAAGCACTAAGGGGAATTGTATGGATAACCTCTCTACTAAGTTTCGCCGATGCCTGGTGGCTTTGCGCAGGTGGAGTAGGAGGGAGATGCGGGACATTGCTGGTAAAAATAGGGAGTATGAGAGGAGGATTGGTGAACTGCAAGACAAGGAAGCGGGTCAGGGTCTAAATGAGGATGAGAACATCCAGCTTGGCACTCTCATTTCAGAATTCCATAAGGGGTGCACACTTGAGGAGAAGTGGTGGTGGCAAAGAGCGAAGATCCATTGGGCACATTTAGGGGATAAGAACACAAGGTTCTTTCATGCTGCAGCTACTACTAGATGGCGAAATAACAATATATCATAGTTAAGGAATGATGCAGGGAACATGGTGGAATCAAGGGCCGATATCAGCAATATCTTATTACAGTTTTTTGGTTCCAAGTGGCGGGGTGGTTCGTGGGTTGCGCCCTCCCTTCGGCATCTCTCACACAATTGCATCAGCTTGGAGAATAGGGAGTGGCTGACCCGTGAGATCACTGATGATGAGGTGGCCAATGCTATTAGGACTAGCTGGAGAAACAAAGCACCTGGGATGGACGGCATCACAACAGAGTTTGTTACGGGCTACTGGGCTGTCACTCATATGGATATTATTAAGGCTGTTCTTTGCTTCTTCAAGGAGAATCATATGCCTACAGCATGGAAGGATACGTTGGTGGTGCTTATTCCCAAGAGACAAGGTGCTTCTAAGCTGGAACACTTCAGGCCAATTAGCCTCTGCAATGTCATTTATAAAATTGCCGCCAGGATCATGGTAGAAAGACTCAAAGGAGTGCTATCTCAGGTTATTGCTAGGGAGCAAGGGGCTTTTCTTCCCGGGAGATCCATTTCAGACAACATCTTTATTGCGTAGGAGATGAGGGCGAGAATGCATTCCTTCTCATCAAAAGTGGGCTTGATGGCTGTGAAAGTGGATATGGAGCAAGCGTATGATAGTGTGAGATGAAAATTCATTGATGAGATGATGCAACTCCTTAGCTTCCCACTGATATGGTGCAAGTGGGTCCTTGCATGCATTACCTCCCCGAGCTTTGGTATTCTGATGAATGGAGATAGACTGCCGTGGATTGAGGCCTATAGGGGACTACGCCAGGGATGCCCCTTTCCCCATACTTGTTCACTTTGATATCGGAGTTTTTCTCTATGTTGGCGCATAAGTATGAGGCTCAGGCGTTACTCGGCTTTAGATGCACCTCCAATGGCCCCATTATCTCGCACCTTCTATATGCTGATGATGTTATTATCTATGCTACTGTTTTACATAAGTCTGTGTCTGCTATTAAGAATATGCTCCATAAGTTCAATAAGCTCGCTGGCTCAATGTTAATCATGAGAAATCCAGAATTTTCATCAGTAGAGGAATGAAGGAGAGAAGGATGAAGCTTGTGTCCTCTAAGCTTAATATCCCGAGGGGAAATACACTCTCCTACTTGGGTATTCTTATTTCGGCCAGGCTATTCAAGAAAGCGGATTTCAATTTTTTGATTCAAAGAATTAAGTATCAGGTTGCTAAATGGCGGGTGCGCCCCCTCTCCTTGGCAGGAAGGATACTATTGATCAAGGCTGTATTGGAGTCGTTCCCTAATTTTGTGATGAGTCATTGTGTGGTTCCACGTGGGGTGGTAGAGCAGATGGAGCAGTTGATGAGGAGATTCCTATGGTGTGGGGCGGGAACAGCTCATGCTATCCATTATGCTGACTAGGACACTGTTACGCTCCCGAAGGACATGAGAGGCCTTGGCTTACTCGATCTCAAGGTCTAGCGTCGTGTTTTGGTCATGAAGCATTGCAAGAGACTTTTACACCGTGAGGACAGCCTTTGGGTGGATATCATGAAGACTAAGTACCCTTTGGGCAACAACCCCTACAAGGTCCCTAGGGGTGCCTCTCATGCGGGTAGGCTTTTGCTGGAGGCCTTCCCAGATGCTCTAGGAGGGTTTCATTTAAAGGATGGTGTATGGAATGCGCATTGATTTCTATGAAGATAATTGGCTGGGATTTCTCCCAATAAAATGGTGGCCCACGTTTATTAACATGGAGGCCTCATGACCAAAGTGTGTGGGGGAGTACATGCTCGGGCCGAGGAAGTAGGATAGGGATTCCATTGCTTGCTGGGCGAACCCCTTGTTGGAGGACAGAGTCCTGCACTTGCCGTGGGGTCACAATTGTGGGAATGATGAGCTTCTTCAGGTGCACACCGAATCCCCTAAGGTCTCTTCTACCAAGTTTTACCTGGCTCTCATCGCCTCTAGGAAAGTTGATAATGCTCGGCCTACTCCACCGTTTGGCGACCACCTTGCTTGGATATAGAAGCTGAAAGTCATGCCTCGGGTTTCATACTTTCCTTTAGCGAGTCGCTAGAAATCTTGTCCCCACGGCAGATTGGCTCACAAGAAAACATTTGACTGACTGTAGCAATTGCAGCTGGGGTTGTGGTGTGGCTAAGACACTGCAGCATGCACTGTGGGACTTTGCTGCAGCGCACAGAATCTGGGAGGACCCTGTGTTGCGTGCCTCTGCTGAGGCGCTGGGCATCTGTTGCGGCACGCGCGCATTGGTTTCCGCTTTCTGGAGCGCTTTCTCTCCCGCGCCGCGCGGCCTAGCACGTCGTGCGGCATCTCCACGGCTCATTTGGCCATTTTGGCCTCTACTTTGTTCCATATTTGGGAGAATAGAAACCGAAGGTTGCATAAGGAGACCACTTTCAGCAATATCATGCTAATCCAGAGGATCAAATTGGAAAGCACTGCCACTATAAAGCTCATTAATCATCATCCTTCTACGTCCAACGGGAAATTCAACCCCTCGGGGTCCCTTGTAACTAGTATTTGGCTTCCCCCTCAAACGGGCTGGATAATGATCAATTGTGATGCTATGGTGAAGAATGAGACGACTGGTATCGGCCTTGTTGTGCGCGACCATCTGGGGAGGCCCATATACGTTGTGGGGAAGAGATTCATTTCACAGGCAAGTGACGCTTCTGAGCTTCAAGCTATCATGGAAGCCATGGTGTTTATCATGACAAAACTCAAGGATTACCCTGCTATTGAGATCCAGATTGACTCTAACTATGCATTACATGAGGGGATGCAACGGGTTCGTTGTCCTTTGGAGGATGGAATTGTTTCAAATGCTCTCCACTATGTGAGAAAGATGCCAGCATTCCGCTTCACACATGTTTTGAGGGAAGGCAATGCCCCTACGGATTGGGTCGCAAAGAACGCATGTTCATCTAATATGGTATGGGAAAGGGGAATGCCCCTGCTCAAGCCTTTACTTAAGCTCCTGTTAGCTGACTTTGTATTTAAACCCCCGTAGTAGGGTCCCTTTTGTAGGCTTCAGCCACTTTTGAATCAGAGAAAAACACATATCTAGACGAGTCTTATTAAATGAATTCACTTAGAAAATTCTATGCATCCACAATCCTATCCATTGGGATATCATCTAGGAGGAAGCATTGATGAGATCAAGATGTTGAATTTGTCATCACATAAGAATGCAAATGAAAAAGTGAAATGTGAAGTTGAATTGCTTGACATCTGAAAAGTGATTCTTCGATGCATGTACTTATGGAATGAGCATGTGTTCTACCTTTAGGCACAAAAACACCAATTCACCAATATCAACAAAAAAAATCCCATCAACTAAGATAAAAACCTAGGCGGCTGCAAAGCAACTGCAAGGAATAATGCATATGATAACATCTTCATGATCAACTAGAGAAGTCGAAATAGAAGTTTGTCAACACAATTTTAAAGGTTGGTGATTATTTAAGGAATCAAATTGGAAACAACCCAAAGTTTTGAACAGGCATGATGATTGTCTATAAAACAAGCACTAAAACATAAAATCCGCCTCCTAAATGATGCTACATTATTGAATATAATAATATATATTAACAATGGAGAATGATAAATTAATAAAAACATGATGGAACTCCCAAAGAACAGAATCCTGAAGTCTAACATCACTCCATATGAATCTCAGCTACTCATGGAACATTAAGATCTAAAACTACAATGCAACAAGTCCATCTCCACCAAAGTGATACCTAAAAGATAGCAATAAGGCATGAAAAGGATTATGTAGAAAGTCTAGTTATGTCATTCAAATTACATCACATTTCAATGACATTCATGCGTCTCACAAGTATCTTAATACCTCACATTGTGAGTTTTGTTATCTTCTATCTAAATGCCATCCTCAAATATAGCCATAGCATGGAGAAACATGGTCAATCATGCGCAAAAATTGAATAATCCCCTCTGACCACATTAATTCAGTTTGAACTCCAAGAAAGGTGTTATAACTATGAATTGCCCCATGGTTGGGCTTTGAAAAGAACAATGAAGAAATTAGGATCAATCTAGGGAATGCTAATATGAATATGGAATGGCAGCAACTAAGAAATTTCCTAGGGAGCATGGGGCTTTGAAAAGAACAATAAAGAAATTAGGATTGATCTAGGAAATGTCAAATATGAACATGGAATTGCAACAACTAAGGAATTTCTTAGAGAACATTGCAAGAGCTTGCCTACAATTTTTGTAAGTTCATGCATGATCCTCTGAGATAGCCACACCTCTGCATGCCTTTACACAAGCAAGCTAAAGATTCAATTGAGCTATAAAAAAGCAAGAGACTCTTATATTATTAAAGAAAAAAATCAATAAGGCACCTATTTATACCTAACCAACTTCATAGCATCCATTCAAAAAGGAGGTAGAAACATCAAGATATGCAAATAAGGATTGCACAATACAAGATTAGTTCTTAATGCTTTACGGCTTTACTGCTTTACTGCTTTGAGCTATATCGAGAAGCTCAAACAAATTATCCCACCTATGGCAAAAAGATTTTAGCACTAACTCAAAGGGTGCCAGACATTACTGATTATATTTATTGAAAGAGATAGATATAAATAACAACCATTCACTATAATGCTTCTAAACATGGTTGAAGCTATAACAAGCACATAACATGAAACAAATGATGCATTTGCAATATTCAAATCTTGTCATTAAATATAAGAAGGGAGTCCAAAGCAAACTAAAGCAATAAATACAAGAGTCCTAAAACTTATCATTAGCAATTTGCATTCAACAAAGCCACTATCAACTCTCTCGATTGAAGTTCTTTTGAGGGATGATTAGGTTCGATTCCTCAAACCTCTTCAACCTTGAGAACACACTCAATAAGATGCCACTTCAATCATGCAAGGATCAACATGAGCTCAACGATTCCTATAAGGAATTCATAAGGTGCTCATGAACATGGAGATGCAGTTTGAAAGATCTACTAAACAATACATAGTAGATATGACCAGCATTGGACCAAGGACCGATATGTCACTTGTGATTCACTAAAGCTTGACATCAACAAGGAATGACCAAAAGAGAATAGTTGAGAATTACAATCAATCCAATGTTGTATTCTTTCCACTTCCTCCAAATGATGAGTGAAAAAGTCTACAAATTAAAGCTTCCTTGGTTATTAGACATGAAAAGATCTATGCCCAACTTCAACAAATTCAAGCCATCCATATTAGATGATGTACAATAAGAGTTTCCACCATCAGCTCACAAGATCCATATAAGTACAAGAGAAGAACCTCTAAGAGTAAACTATGTGCAAATAAAAATGAAGCTCCATAATTTTTACTCCACATAAGAAGAATCTTTTAGGATAAATGTAAACAAAGTTGAAACAAAAATATTAAAATAACCTATCTTCGCATAGGACATTTAAAAAAAAGATCAAACTCATCATTTTGTTTGACCACATATATCGAACAAATTTATGATTAAATTGAAACTATTTCTCAATATCTAAAACCAATGTCTCATCCTCTAGTGAATCAATCCCTACATATTCAAGTGGTACAATTACCTAAACCAAAAGTATAGGTTTCTTTGTGCTTGTCCTTTATTATCAGTGTCATACCTTCAACACAAACACAGATTTCCACCTCGAATAATCTAGATTCAAGAAGCATGCTCTTCATAATTTTCAAATCCAATGGATTGATCGCCAGACCACAAGTAAACTTGTGCTCTTATCACTTGATCCAACCCACCATGTTTAATGATTCAGCTCTAACTAAATCTAAAAACTTCAAAGTTTTTTATGATCACTAGTACCATTATGACAATGTAAATTTGATGTCATAATTAAGATCTAATCACTTGATTACATCCTATATATGTGAAAGTTAAGGATATTAAATTTAATCATAATCATGAGAAAGCATTGCAAACTTTAAATTACAAAGCCATACTATGATAATTCAATCCAAAGGATTTAGATATTGTTTATTTTTCCTAAGAACCATATCAATGGCTTAGGATCAAGATTTTCAATTGCAATAGAACAAATATTACCTTAAAACCATTTCACCACCACCCTTTAGAATTTCAGCACATTGTCCATGTTAGCCCAAACAACAAGAAAAGTTTTTTCCTCAAAAGATGTATTAATGATTGCTCATTCTTCCTTCCCTTGATTTAATTAAAGATGTCTATATTTATAAAGAAAATGTATGACCTTGCACCATGTTTCTTTAAAATAAAATAAAAAAAAACAATGTGCAGCATAAACAAACAAATCCATAAGGTAATGATTCACCTTAAATAACCAAAGACCTTCCCTTATGCATCACATGGATACTAGGAACCTTAACCTCCTTTTTTCATCTAAAGGTTAATAAGATTTGCTTCTGACACAATAAATACTAATCCTCATTGATATCATGGTATAACACATGACTACACCATGCTTCTCTTTGTTGTTAATAAGAAAACTTGAAGTTGTTTGCATTAGAGTTAAGGAGGTTGGGTTAAATCTTACACCAACCTCTCCTATGGAATAAGAATTAATTGGTGGGATTAGTGAGGAGTCTAATAAGAATAAATAGCTGGGATAAAACTAAGGAAAAAATGGGATGAGAAAAAAATGTGTTTAGGAAACTTTATGTATAATAAGAATCATAATCTACTTATTAATGACTCCTTTAATCCTGCTTTAGAAATCTACCTTCAATCATTTTTTAATTCATTTGTATTTGATTTAATTACAACGCATACAAAAGATCAAAAAACAATGAAAAAAAATCGATCGAAATAGGAATAGAACAAATCGGTGAAATTGGAATAAAAGAAAGAATAAAAGAAATTAATAAAAAAGTTTCTCGATGGCCATACAAGTTAACTGATGATTTGGTGGAACTGGAGAAAGCAAAAGATGATGAAAAAGAATTGACGGTAATTGGCGGTAACTTATTCTAACCCCAAGTTACCCTCTTACCAAAGCGGGGCAGACCACATAAAGTTAGAAATGACGCGAAAGGAAATATATCATCCGCCATATGGAATGTTAGCAACCCAATTATCGAGAACTCAACACAGAGAGGTTTGCATCACATGGGATATTTTGCAAGATGGCAGAGTCTGAACTGGACTGCATGCCCAGAAACTCTGAGGGTAATTCAACATATTTAGTATATCAAAATTATCCCTCGAAATCTTTTTTAGTCCAGAGAGTCAGGTGATCCTGTATGTACTGCAACGTGGGAATGTGGTACTTCATTCATAGATCTGCTTCCATGTTTCCAATTAAATGATTGTTAATCCATTTTGCAATCATCCTGAGTAAGCCACAATTGTGCATCTAAGATGCAGGCAATAGCTGTGAATCCAAATCCCTGTTACCAAAAACATAAAAAGTTTGAAAAAGAAAAGAGAGATCAACCTAATGCTTGTGCTAGCTGCAACCTGACTCTGCACTCCTAGCCTGAGATGCAGCAGGATCCCATAGCCACATGCAGAAAGAAAATACATCCCTTCAAAAAATTGCCCAGATACACCCCAATTCCACAGGATCACAAGGGCATAAATAAATATGTTGATGGCAGAGTCAGAAAACAGCGACCAGGTCCTTTCAAACCAAGGTCTTTGGATCCCATGCTGAAGATTCCACATAACAGCTATCCCTCCGGGTCGAGGAATCAGAGAAAATAGCAGTAAGCAAAACTGGAGTAACACAACCTATGGGCATAAAAATTGGAGGCAGCCGAGAGACAGGATCTATATTGAAGATATACCTGCAACTGTTAGATACTAAATAGTTCATCCTTGAGCGAGTAGCCTTCTTCCTCCACTACTAACGCAAGCGTCGATAACGAAACAACACCAAAACTCGCAAACGCAGCAACGGAGAAGATTGACAACAGCGAAGTCACCGGATACATTTATCGTGGGCCCGCATGCCAAAAGAAAAGGACCATCGGAGTCGGCCATCTGACGATCTATATGCTCCGAGTGAACCGATTCTATCATCTAACCATCCATCGTGCGTTCATGGGGAGGACAAGCACAATCACCGACAGGTGGCAGTGATGAACCGCATCAAACGTGTGACTTGAGCCGGTGAACCTTTGTTTGGTTGACTAGGAATTATGAGGATGAAACAAAATGGGCCAACGTAATTGTTAGAGATAAGGATACATTGGACAATTTGAAATGTTTTTATTTATTGTCAATTTAAAAAATAAATCATATTGAAAAATATATAACACTCTTCGTAAAAATTAATTTTACTTTTTTTTCAAAAAATAAAAAACTTTATAAACCAACGTCAAAACAGAACAAACTTGCTCTTATGTTACCGCCACCTGGTCTCTTGCTTTTCTCCATGGCTGCCGTTTTCGGTTCTCTCCCACCACAGCCCGTCCCTAGACTTCCTCGTCCGCCCTCCTCTCTGCGTTCCTTTCTCTCAACCTATCACCTCCCTTCAACCTTCTTCCGCCTCGACCGCCACACTTCTGCTCTCCAGTCTCGTCCACCGTCCATCTCCGGTTGTGGCGCCGGCGGGCGGTGGTCTATCGAGAAAAGGATCCAGGAATCTCTAGCCATACTCGACCTCATGGAATCCCAATCCATTTCACTGGATGCCTCACTCCTATGTTCAATTCTTAAGAGCTGCGCCGACGCCCGCAGCCTCCGCCTTGGTCGCCTCGCCCATGATAAGGCCCTACGTGCCGGCCTGCACACCAATCCCTACGTTGCTAACAGTCTCCTGCTTCTTTACTCCCGGTGCGGCTTGCTTGATGCCGCCCGCCAGTTGTTCGATGAAATGCCCGTCCGTAATGTCGTTACCTGGACCACCGCGATCTCCATGTACCAACAAGCCGGATTCCCCAATGTCGCTCTGGATCTCTATCAACTTATGCGCGATGGCGCTGATCAAGCCATCAAGCCCAATGCCTTCACCTACTGTTCTGTGCTCAACTGCTGCGCCAGCGTTAAGGACTTAGGATTAGGTCTTAGAGTTCACGAGCAGATTATTGAAGAGGGCTTGCAGAATGACAGATTTCTTATTGTTGCTCTGATTGACATGTACACCAAATGCGGCAAGGTTTCTCATGCGCGGAAAGTGTTTGACTGTGTTCCCCAGCCGACGCTCGAGGCTTATACAGCTATGATAGAAGGCTACAGTGGCAATGGCCTTACTTCCAAATCTGTGGAGCTCATCAGGATGGTTCTACGAACTGGTTCCGTTGCTGACAAGGTTACAGCACTAGGGTTTATGACTATTATTCGACCTTGTGTCATGCAAATGTCCCTCAGACATGGGCAGGAAATACATGCTCATATCATCAAGTTTGGGCACAATCCTGGGTACAAACAACTGAGTGCAATTGTAAGCCTGTATGAGAGATGCAACAAGATGCTTTTTGCATACCGATTGTTTAACGAGTTGGAGGTTAAGGAGTCAGGACTGTGGAGAAGATTGTTATCTGGATTTTTCAGGAATAAGTTGAATGCAAATGCAATGAAGTTTTTTGCAGAGATGATGACCAGTCTGGAATTGGGTAACAGTAGTTTTGCGGTTATTGACGCCCTCAAGGCTTGTATTGGAATGAAGGGTTTGGAAGAAGGGAGACAGATTCATGCCTTGATTACTAAAGTAAGAAATTTGATGGGAAGTACTTCATGTACTTATCTTGTTGAGCTGTACAGTTGCTGTGGGGACTATGAAGAAGCTTTGAAAGCAAGTGTTGTTTTTGGCAATAAAAAATTTGAGCTTCCACCAGAAAAAAAATTCAAGCTCAGAGTTAATAGAACAGATTCAAGCTTCAGAGGTAACGCAGAACCTGGCTATAGGTGTTAAAGCCTAATTCATTTTTTATATAGTTAATTATAAAAGATTCTAGAAGTCAAATAAAAAGAGTTATTTTAGATTCAATGAAAATATTTTAATGAGACTCTCTAGAATCTTAATTTAATAGAATTTCCTACAACTATAAAGAGAAATGTAAAAGAGTTGGAACTCCTTCATAAATGAAGATGTATGTCTCTTCTTTGTGATAATAACTTTTTCTTAAGTATTGAAGAAAGCTTTTTCGAGTTGTATTTAAGTCTCTTCCTTTCGTTCAAATTCTTACATTAGATTTGAAATCATTTATCCATCCCTAAAACCTCAATTGGTCTCTCAAAATTACCCAACCATGGTATCAATGCTTCGTTATGCTAG
Source organism: Vanilla planifolia (assembly GCA_023846275.1). Taxonomy (NCBI): domain Eukaryota; kingdom Viridiplantae; phylum Streptophyta; class Magnoliopsida; order Asparagales; family Orchidaceae; genus Vanilla; species Vanilla planifolia. The sequence goes on along the minus strand of CM043875.1, from coordinate 3,598,959 downwards.
TATGCATTCAATTTCAATATGATTTGCCATATTGCCTTCATAATAAAGATTGGCTTAACCTCCTTAATTTTAGCTATGATTAGCTGTTACATTTATGCAAAATATAATTGACTCTACTGCCCTTATGTATTCTAATATTTCTATTTTTAATAGAGAAAATTAAAAATTTTGGATATGGATTATAAGAAATTATGTGTATAAGATTTACAAAGCTATTAGATGAAAATCAATTCTCTCCAATAGAAATAGACTAATTTTAATCCAATCAAATCAATGATGCATGCATCATCCATCAAGTAATATTTGTGCATATATTTTCAAGAATTATGGGTGCAACTAAGGTAAAGGAAACATGAGAAATCTTATAAAGAGAATTTGAGAGAGATGCCAAAATAAGAGTATCAAATTTCAATCTTTTATAGAGAATTAAAAAATTTTAAAATGAGAGATGAAGAATTAATGAAAAAGTATTTTTAAAGAAATAATAAAAGTAGTTAATCAAATGAAGACATATGAAAAAAATATAAATAATGAAAAATTAATACATTCAAATAAGTTAAATGAAAGCATATTTTAAAAAAATTAAATTTAAAATTCAAAAGTATTTAAGACATAGTTACACTATATCTTTTCGATCTAAAAGATTTATGTAAAAAGGATGAGATCAAGAGGACAATATAATAAAAGCAATCCATCATATCCTAAAATTTGCAAGATTTACAAAAACATAAATCACTGTATATTTAACTAGAAATGGAAAAGAAAAATCATACTGTTATTTTTTTGAAAAAAATTTGAACTCCTAAAAAAGAATTATAAATTAAATGATAATGATAACTAAGCAACATGCTGTAAAAGAGAAAGATGATACACATATATTTTAAATAGATCAAATCACATCAAAAAGAGAAAAAATAGTTAATACCTTGATAATTCTTATAGCAATGAAATGATATGAAAAATGAATATTTTTTTAGAAATGCATATTTTTATGTTAAAAATTATAATAGGAAATGAAGTGGTAATAAAAGAAAAAGAAAAGAGATAATTCCAATTAAAACAAAGAAAAAGAGCAACTTAACAAAGAATGTTTTACTAGTTTCAGAATTAGAATAAACTTTATTGAGTGTGGGCCAACTCAATCAAAATTATGCCAACTAATTTTTGAAAATGAAGCTTATATGATTTTTGATAAATGAAATCAAACAATCGAAAAAAAAATAAGATAAAAAAGAAATATGAATTTTATTCTTGAGCTTACGATTTGTCACCATGCATTAAAGATAGAAAATGTGGAATAGACATGATTATAGCATAAGAGATATTGTCTTTTTTATTTTCAAAGCTTAAAACTTTCCAAAGTAGATAAATGATTCTTAGGAATTTCTACAAACTTGGGTTTATGCAAATGTCGTATCATGGCAAAGAACATAGATTTTTCATGAAAGGAGAGCATGGAGAGTTAAGACACTATTAGAATTGGTAGACAAACATATGTGAAACAAATGAGAATTCCTCGACTAATGAAAACTTATACTCCATATTATTTATTGCTAATTATATGGGGATGAGTTGGGTATATTTTGTAAAAGAAAAATAAGAAATTTTTTAATACATTCAAGAAATTCTAATATTTTCTGAAAAAACAAAGTGGTCATGATCTTAAAAGTTTAACAACTGACCAAGGAGGAGAGTATACTTAAAAGAATTTGATAAACTTAAAAGAATTTGATAAGTATTGTAGAAATATAAGAATACATGCACAACTCACAATAGCATACAAGAATAAAATCATATTATAAAAAAAGAATAAAATAATAATAGAGATCATAAAAGACAATGATGAAAACATGTGTACCAAATGATTTTTGGGTTGAAATAGTTAACACAAGAATCTATATCCTTAATAGATATCCAACTATAGTAAAAGAAAAAACTTCTTCTAAAGCTTGGACAAGATGGAAACGATTAGTTAGTCATTTAAAAGTTTTTGAATACATACGTTACTCAAATATAAATGAAAGAAAGAAAAAAATTAGATAACAAAAGAGAAAAATGCATTTTTATTGGCTATAATATAAGTGCAAAAAGATATTCACTTTTATAACCTACAAATAAAAAGGTTATTGATTAATATTAATAATTTTGATTAAAAAACTCTTTAAATTGAAGATAACAAAAATTCATAAAAGATTAATTGTTATACAATAATTATTGACTTCAAAATCCATTAAAATACATAATATTCACTAACAAGAGCCAAAAAGTCCAAGCTTAACTTCAAATAAAGGATCATGTTCATCATGTACCACTTTTGCACGATCAAATCTTCTAAAAGCATTAGCTAATAAGAAGAGAACTTACCTTAGCCTTATAATGCACTCACCAAGGAGTCTAGATTATCAAGCAAAATGCATCCAAAATTGAAGTGCACATGCACGCACGTGCCTATAAGGATAAAGCACACAAAAAGGAGCTAAAGATAGGCATATGTGCATGCCACTCTTTCATTTATTACACATGGATGAATCCATGCCACTTTTTAGACTAGTTATATCCCATGGAGATGCACTTGGGCTCAAATCTATGATGACTCTAATACAGCTTATTAGAATAAAAGCACTAGATGCTCAAATTATAGGAGGGATGACTGCGAGATTCTTATCTTAAATAAAAAAAAGGAAAATATGGGAAGTTTTTTATAATTATTGATTAATATTATATCTCAAATATATTATTTTAAAAGCTATTTTTAATCTTTAAAACTTTTGCATGAGAAATACAATAAAAAAGTACATAAGAGATCTTTAAGCTTCTCAATCCAAACTTGTATATATGTTTACCCCTATCCAAGTGGTTAGGCTCACTCTAAAATGCTAATTACAAAAGTAGATAATCCATTAAGTCATAAGACCTTATAAGCACTAGGCAAAAAGATTATATACACTTAGCCAAAAGACTCTACAATATCTAGACCAAAAGGCCATACACATTAAGCTAAATAAATTTTATATCAATATAATGTTCCTCTTAATATTCTTATTAGATTGTAGGACTTGTATTATGAAATTTATATTGTATCTTTTGTCTCTTTTTTGGAACTTTTTTTTCATATTTTATTAGTCTTTTGGTCACCTTGTAAGGTCTTTAGCATCGTGTTTTAGGCTCTTTTGAGGTAATGCTTTGTATAATCTTTTGTCATAATGTATAGGTGTGATACATTGATCTCATTATATCGATATTTTATTCTTGTATGTTGCCCAATACCAACTCAAGTAAGTTTTTCTCTCAAAAAGTATCTTAATATATTAAGATCATAACATCTTCTAAAACCACTATGATCAATTTGTCAATAACAAATGTTGTACAATTAATCCCTATACCTCTATATTTAGAATTCTTATAAGAGTTGCTTATTATCCAATGACTTCTCTCTTAGGATATCACCTTATGATTACTCTATACTCTCAAAGAATATTGTATTAATGTAACTCTCAAGAGATACGATTATTTCTTAATTTTTTTGGTTAGTACTAAATATATTAATATGCTTTTAGTTGTCTCATGTTCATAGGATTATAAGGGTGCATTTAATCATAAATTTTTTTCTATTTTCTAATTATTACTCAACTTTCTCATTAAGCATTATGTTTTCTTCTTATCCTAATTCTTCTTATTTATTAATATTTTTTAGGTTCATAGTCATTGATCTATTTGGATAGCTAGTAGTCACATATTCCTTTTCATGACACTTAAAATAAGAAATTCTAAATTAGGTAGGTTTGTTTTGAAGAAAGGTGTAAACAAATGGGTGGTAATATGAATTTGGAAAGATTAGAAACTATGGTAGATGAGGAAGACGAAGTTTGAGTATGAGTTGGTTGAGAAATTATGGTGCGGGCCATTGGAAGGTCAAGCTCATCATTTCTCTTAAAATAGAAAATTATTTTTTTCACATTTCTAACTATGTCATATGTTTCTTTATAATGGTAACATTTTTCAAGTTTAGCTCAACTTATATATATTCCTTTAAACCTATCTTAAAATAGGTTAGTACTATACACTTAGATTATCACATTTAAGTTTATAATTCTCAAACTTATTAATGTATTTTTCAATAGATCTATCATCATTAAACAATCTATCATTTATTTAATATTTTGATATTATAGGTTAATGGAATAAACTTATTTACAACTTAGCCATAAGGTTTCTCTAAGTTTAGGGTGCCTCTTCATCATTGTTAACATAAATTTACTCTAACTTTCTTAGGAACCCACGAGTATTATCAGTGAGTTTAGTCTTAATGAATTGATACTTTTTATACTCACTCATTTAGTGTTAATCAAAGTAATCATTCATACTAATCTATTAGTTAATGTAATATTTAAGATCATAATTATCATAAAAAATTAAGGCATTCAATTTCATATTAAAGATATGCTCTCAATCTCGATGTCTACTAAGTCTTTTCTCCTTATTAGACTTATCTATATCATTATTTTGGTCTAACTAATTTGAAGGTTCATTTATTTTTCTATGATCATGATTTCTTTTATGGATATCTTGGTTGGATTCATCAAAAGAATAATTATATCTTTTATGGTTTTTACGTCTTTTGAGGTTTTCTTTTTCCAAATCATTGGGTGTATCACTTCTACTATTTTTTTTTTCTCTTCTAAGATTTGGTTGATTTTGTTAGTTTGGGAGTATTACTTCAATCTTTTGGATGAGTTGAGTTATTGATTAAGATATTTTAGCATAGGGTCTAGTTTAATTTTTTTCTTTGATTTTGAAATTATTCTTCACTTTGATTTGCTATTTGATGAGATCTATTAGATCTTTTGGCCATAAAAAGGTTCCTTACACAAAGGGATATCAAAAGAGAATAATGTGAGAAATCTTTTTTTTTATAAAAAAATTATAAAAGCAAAGTAATCTCAACTATAGACCAACAAAGTTGAGATGAGATGTGCTTTTCAGAAGATAGTAAGTGATCAGGGTCCCACTTTTACCAAACCACCTTTTAGATAGAACTAAATAATTTTGATGAAAGATGATAGAGAGTAGTATCATTATTTTTATACCATCTTTTAAGACAAAGTTTATCCAAAATTAGTTAAGAGTTTTTTAATAGATAAATTATAAAAAAAGAATTTCTTTTTAGTAGAAAATAATATTATCAAATACCAAAATTGATTTAGAATAAGAAACCATGTTCTTTAATAGTAAAGTTGAATATACAACCAAAGACAAAAAAATTAGTAGAAAATCATCGCTTTTGATATCGAAGTTAATGCATGGCATATTTAAACTTTTATGAGTGTCTAAATTGGAGCATACAATATTAGAGATACTTAATAAATTATTAAGAAATATAAAACAATACTATTCATTAATTAGGGTTAGGTATCGTATGTGGTATTTAGAATTGTTAAAAGATTGGCATCCCAAAGTTGTAGCGTGGATTATTAAGTTAAGTAGGTGGGAATGCCTTAAAAATTAAGCATAAAATCTTACAAAATGATTTTTGTTACATCTAATTTTATACATATAAATTGGATAATTTAAGATAAATTTTATGTAAAATACTTTAATAGAAAATAACAATTATAATTTTAGATTACTACCTAGAAAATAAAAGTTATTGAAATAGCACATTTTTTGTAATGATATTTTATAATTTCATAGGCATTGGTGTTTGGAGCACCAAAGTAGTAAAAAGCTGACGTGGTGGTAACTTGGGTTAATAGGAAAGCTTGGGTGTTGGCGTAAACAATAATTTGTTTGATTACTGGCTCTATTGGTGGAAGATCTCTCACATTCGATTCTTGTCTCCACAAAGAAAGTTGGAATCTCTACTACTAGGGTTGGGCACAAACACTTTATTCACAAAGGTGAAAGTATACAAATAAAAAAAAATATTTTTTTGTCATTTTCATCTCTTACAACCTAATGAGTATCCCTATTTATAGAGATCTCAAGAGTACAATAATAATTTGTTGACTTAGAAATGTAAATGGAGAAATATCAAATCATATATTTTATAATTCTAAAAGATATTTCAAAATTTTAAAATTTATAACAAATTATAAAAGAAATATTTAAAATAAAATTAATTTAAAAGCTCTAAAATTAAGTAATTATTTAACAGATTGTGTGTTTCGAGCAATAGTAAAATAAGCAGCGAAATTATAGATAGCAAAAGGATTGGGCATGATCGCCGTGACATGGGTGGAGGACTCAACACATCCAATCTAGGTTTTGGGTAGGTGCAGGTCAAGAAGACATAGCGTGGGTTGATGAGGATTAGCGGGTTGGCATGAATCAACGCAGTTTGAAGCAGATCAACTTGGTGGATGTGGGTAACATGTCAAGTTGATCTCTGCACATAACTTTTAATTATTCTTTATATTACATCTCTACACATAACTTTTATTTAACCAACTATTATTATTATTATTAAATTTAAAAAAATATCATGGACGCTCAATAATTCAAATTTGAATGTCTAAGATTATCTAAAGAGTTGATTATTGAAAAATCTTATTTATTTTATATTAAAAATTATGTTACAAGGTTTTTTAAATTTTTTAATAATTTAAAATTAAAACAAAATAAACACCTTGAAAATCCACCACAAAAATAAAGAATCAATTTTGAAATAGAAAAGATATTCCTAAAAATTTTTATATCTTAAAATGCTCGTGCATTGCATATTTAGTTCTAAATTTATTAATAATATTTAAATTATTAAAAAAATAAATGAACAATTTTTAATGTTACATTAGCCGAGTAACGATAAATGTGTCAGAAAGGGATATCAAAATTAATTAAAAATAAAAAAATGGTACTAAATATATTTAAAAAAAAAAATCACTTTTCTCAATTCCACTCCCATTCGCTTTCAAGCTAGCCGTCGAACACTCAAACCGCGCCGCTCGACAGATCAATTTCGCAAACGTTCCTAGCTTCTGTTTTTGGAACTTAGAAGACAAGGGGGAGGAAGATAACCGGATATGAGCAAAGGCACAGAGCTATGGGACGATTCTGCACTCATCAATGCTTTTAATGATGCTATGGCGAGCTACAAGGTTTGTATTTTTCGTTAACGTCTCCGGTGGGAACTTCTTCGGTATCCCAATACCTTGTTGTCATTAAACCGTCTGCCGTCTATATAATTTATTGTTTTGAACGTTTCTTCGCTTTTCTGTCCGTACGCAAGTTATCGGTTCTACTGTTCCAGTTAGGGTTCTTCAATATTTGTCTTGCATACCACCTATTAATAAAACTTGAAGGTGAAGTACGATAGACGAGATTGGTTGTTTCTCAGTTTGCACGAACCTAATGTTACGGTTTTTGGCTTGTGATCTAATTGAGACAGGGAGTATGATTAGGGTTTTGGATGGAAGGGAACTAGGATTCTGCCAAATGATAGACTAGGAATGCTGTTGTCCGGTTAATGATTGTTTTTAAGGATACGGCAGCAATGGATTTTGGCTTGCACGTGCGGGTTTAAGGTGCCGGATTTTTTAAGAAATATTCATGAATTGGCAACCCTGGACTTCTGTGAATTCTCAGTTTTCTATTATCAATTCCGTGGAGGAATTGTGAAAACCGGATAGAGAGGTCAGTCAAGGTATATCTTTTTGTTGCGTGGACTTTAAAGTAAAATTGGTCAGGATTTTTTCTTTGGTAGAAATTATTATTTCCAAGTATGAATATACAATTTTTGATGAATTTGAAGCCACTCTTTTTAAAGTTTTACTTTGGCTTGATTATAATTGGCAAGCTTCTTGTTTCTTTGAAAGCATGGGGTTCTCCATCAAGTTAGATGGGTTAAACAAATCTTTTGTCTTCATTGCATTATTTATCATTAAACCTCAGGCATACCTTATCATTTTTAATAGCATGTTTTAAGTCTTCTTGTTTACTTTGTTATGTTTATGAATTTAAATAACTGTTTTCTATTTACTGGGGTATCTATTGGTATTCGTTTTAAATGTTTGAACAACCGAAATCTTTCTATTTTAGCTTATCCTCATCTGGAGTTGCTCCAATCTTCATGCACTAATATATTACCATTCATCCACTTTGCATTGTAATATGAACTATGTTCATTTTGAATGCTTAACATTTTGTATATTATAACATCGTGTTATTGTAATCATATAAAGCTTGTTTTTTTTGTTCACACAAAGATTTTAGATCTAGATGATAGATAAAGTCCTTTATCTTGCTTGTTGCTACAACTTGATAACAAAATTCCGTCTTCATTATATTAGGATTTCTACTTTTACTAAACTTGCACCCATCTTCATGGTTTTAGACCTATTGAAGCAAAATCATTTTTCTGTGGTTGTTCTCTTTATCTTGAATTTCATAACCACTTCTCTAGTCTTATACACAAGAATAATATCATTGGAAATCATTGATAAACTAATGTACCATGGAACCTCACCTCGATGCGACCAATAAGAACATTATGGCTTCTAGTGAGAAGCAGGAGTTATTTAGCATGGTTCTCGTAAGTGGATATTTGGCTAAACTAATGATTTCTGGGGATGATCAATGATTTATAACCTTGTTGCCTTTTTTCCCATTTCCTATGGACTTTAAGATATTTGTTTGAAAATTTGATATTTTGTTTTATAAGAGCTTCAATGTTGGAATCGATCTAAACCTATATGAAAACTTCATGTTTGTGCTTCTTTTAATATTTGGTTGGTTATTAGGATAAAAAAAGAATGAGTTAGGTTAAGGAAAATTGAAATAATTAGGATTGGCTTATCTCAATTAGTAAAATCAATGTTTTTAAAAACTTTACTTGTTTTTTTTGGATGCTTGACAAGTGTTGTTGAGTATTTGTAGTTGTTGGATGTACATTGAAGTTGTAGTTTCTTTTAGTTATATGGGCTGTTTTCTTGTTTATTGCAAGATATTTACTTATAGATTGATGAGTGGAATCCTTGATTGACAAAGGTATCTAAAGGTTACATTAAAAATGCCTTTTTAAGGTCTTTTGATACTTTGTTTTAACTTTCAAATTTTTTTTGAAAAAAAAAGTAAGAATTTGCATTTGGTGAGTTTGAAAAATCTATTACATCAATTTTACTAGCCTAGACTTATTATGAATTGATAGGCTTTGTGGGTCAAACTAGGGTTCTAGTGTCAGTTTGGCATTTGATTGGTTTGGTTTCTATTGCATCTGGATAGGTTGGGTTGTTTTTGTTGTAAAAAACTTGTTCCATTGGCTTGTGTAGTTCATCCCTAGGATAAAGCATAGGGCATTTAGAGGATTCAAATAATTGATTCCATTTAAGTGGGATCAAGGCATGCTTCTATTGTTTGCTATGGCTCTTGTTGGTAAATATTTCCTTCAGCTTTACACTTTAGAAACTTGACACAGCCGAATTGTTTGTTTGTGGCATAGTAGAAAAATGCACTTCATGAAAGGTTTCACAAATTTAGGCAACATGCTTGTCGAACACGTTATCCATCTTCATGAGAGTATTGCTATTTTTTACTAACATAACAACACAAAATTAACAAATATGATGTATTGAACAAATTTCAACCAAAGCTTCATATTTGTCTTATTTTCTTCTTTGTATTCATTCTATCTATTGTATAAAGTAATAAAAAGTTATTTGCACTTAGTTTAAATTCTTTCAACATTCTTATTTGATATGTTGTATTTGAGCTTTTGTAAATGCCATGGGAAATATGCTAGGACATCTCCATGAAGGATGTTTGATGGGAGTAGCCGATGTTTCTTGCATTGTTTTTGGTTTGGCAAATGCTTTTTGTGGACTACCTACTAGAAATTGATGGTCTTGCTCATTGCGGAGCCTGATGCAAGATATGCTTTCAGAGCTTACAAAACCCACCCTAATTCAATACATAATTTAGTATTTAAGTCATAAGTATTGTTTTAAAACATTTTTCCCTCTACTAGCATGAGGGGACCTCGCTGTGTCTTTTACATTTTAATTATTTTCTGCAGGAAATCCATGGTACAAAAATTACTGGAGGTGCTTCTGTTGTAGAGAAGCATGAAAGTAATGATAGTGAAAGTGACTCTGTTACACTTCAAGAAAAGCAAGATGGTAACTGTGGTCAAAGTGGCTTCATACTCACAAACATGGAAAACGGGTATGTGTGGTACCATTTTTGTTGTAGAACCTTGTAGGTGGTTGACATTGAAACAACTGATTTGGCATAATATTGCACGAATATCAAATGTTTGTTTGTCCCAGTTGGTTTCTTTTATTCAAGTACTAATGTGCACAGATTGGTTGTTTGATAGCAATAATCAAAACTATTGATCAAAGTATATATTACTTTGACAGGGCCCATGCGATTCCTTTATTTCTCTTATTTTCTTAATTCAAGCGTTTGAAGGAAAGAGAATAACTGGTGGAATATTTAGTGTCTGGAACGTTTTGTTAATTTTACTTGACACTTTTGGTGGTATGGTGAGCCACATTGGCTCAGAGAGTGGTCATATAATCATATGCTTCTTGATAAACTACACAGGGATGGATAATACAAGTTTTGCTGCAATTTCTTTTTTGACCCATGCATCTATTGCACCATCAGAATTCTAGCATTTGAAATAGCTCTTATTATACTATGTTGATGAAATGTGAAAAGTATTTTTAATATTGGGAATAGCATTTGTGGCATTGTCATGTAATCATTTCTCACTATTAAACTTCTAAATTTCTCTTGAAAAGTTTAAAAATGTCTATTTTGTAAGAAAGCAAAGTATTTGTATTTATAATTTATTTATTTTAAAAACGCAACATTCGCTTAAACTTGTTTAAAAGAAGAGGTCACTGAGCATTGGTTGAAGCCTATATTTTATGACTTCATCTGTATGTTACCTGACATATATATCAACTGTCTACACTTGGCATTACTGGGTTTTGCAACATCTGCTCTATGCATTAATGTGTCTAATATGCCTTTAGATCATGCTTTCCAGTGAAAGTCAGATAGACTTTGAAGGTGAAAACTTAAATATGGAAACCTCTTTGAACGAAACTCGTGCAGCTGCAAGTGGTGTTTCTACTCTAGAAAATAATTTTGATGCAAAATTTGGTGGATACTCTGATCATCACGTTTCAGACTACAATGATCTTCTTAAACAATACAATGAACTTGAGAAAAAGAAGCAAGAGGTTGCAGAGCAGCTTAATCTAGCAAATTATTGGAATTATCAACACCCTGTACAGGATTCTACTAGTCAAGTGCAACAGCCTGCAGTCTATGGTGCTTCTGAACTTGACCCAAATATCACATGCCCGTGGTGCACATGTCATGGTTTAGCTACTACTTTCAATTCAAATCTTGCTTGTCCGGCAGCTAATATGTTATCCGGAGGATATGTCTGTTGCCCACAATGGGTTTTATGTTGTTCTGGACATCAAGCCCAACAAACAAAAGGTTCTCTCTCTCTCTCTCTCTCTCTCTCTCTCTCTCTCTCTATATATATATATATATATATATATATATATATATATATATATATATATATATATATTGTCTGTCTATATACTTATCTAGTTGTGTACCTCTTTTGTTGTTTGTTTGCACCTGTCTTGTTTGCTATTCTTCTTTAGTCTTTAGACATCTGCATTCACAACAGCATGTTCATTGGCACATTTAGTTCCTCTAAGTCTAAGTTTGATTTGCTATTATGACTATCTTCATGTATGTTGGTGCTCATTGCTTTGTTTGAGATGGTAAATGGCCAATGTTCCTGTCATTTTCTCCAATCACACAAAACATTATGGTCAGGGAGATTGTTATGCCATTGAAAATAGAATGGCGATGGAAGGAGTGAGGAATCATATTAATGAAGACGTACATAAGTCTTATAATCTTAACGAAGGTACGAGGCTATGTTCAACTTTCCCCTGTTTACAAATAATATACCTTATGATGTGACAATATTATAGTTACTACATATGTGTAACCATATGCCTTAATCATCTTAATGATGTAAGACCATAGTAATTTGATTCATAGAGACAATGTCACATATAAAGTTCAAACCTAGGTTTCTATTTTATTTTTTGCTAATCTTATGATGGCTGGTTTTATCAGTTCGCTTGTTCGAGTCACTGGGTTAGAATTCTTGATTTAGCAATAAGATTATGGCCAAGGATCTGCGATCAAAACAGGAGCAAAATCTTTTCATGATGAAGCTTAGATGGTGATTTGAGATTGGAACAACGAAACACTAAGGGATCACGATACCTAAATCTAGATCTTCCAGTTTGTAATGTTGCGAAGATGAGACTCATCAAGACCTTCTAGTAGTTATTTTGATCGAATATAGAAGTCATGAGGAGCAGGTCTAAGGCACTAAAAGCTATCGCCTGTGGATTGCTACCTTTGGGACCTTGCCTTAGGGTGGCTGAAATCCTAAACAATGGAAGCTCTTCCATCTGCTAGCCTCTCAGGGTAGTTTTGGATGGGTAATTTAGAGAAACCATACACATTCGATGAATCTCTGATGAAGATACACTTGATGATAGAACAGTGACCTGTATGTACAAGGCCATTTGCATGGGACAAAGGGACATGTACCTTATTGATTTAGAGAACGTACACATATGTGCCTGGTGGTCTTTTATTTGGGTTGGTAAAGTGTATATTTGTAAATGTGCCAAGCATCGAGAGAACTGCTATATGGTTTGTTCATTCTTATAGATGAAGGTTCACCTGTCAAAGATCAACGTGGTATTCGTGTATGAAACAGGCATTTTACCTGTCAACTTGTAGATTTGCAATCATTCCATGATGTCTTGAACACTTGTCTCACTATTACAATAAAAGGTCTCATCCTTGATATAAAAATAGCTGTTGTTTCTCAAGAAAAAGGAGAGACTATAGTTCTAACTCCTATGTATGCTCAACATAAAAGAAAAATTTAATGAAGCTTTGGACATGCATTTCCTTCTTGGTTTTTCTATCATTCTTCTCCCTAGCGTTCTCATCCCTTTCCCGCTCCTGCACTTGAAGTCTCTTGGACGCCATTCCTTCATCTATCTTCTGCATATGCTAATACTGGTGTGCTAACTCTCTAGAACTTATAAATTCACTTTATTGATGCTTCACGTCTTCTAATGTGATAACAAATTGGTTATACTTGTTTAGTTTTTACTTAACATCATGCTTCGTTTACAGCATCCATGGTGAGCACAGAACAGCAAAATGTATCCAAAGACAAAGATGCTTCGGTTATTAGCTCCAAGACTGATCTCAGTTCTGTTCTAAATGCTTGGTATTGGGCAGGCTACCAAACTGGAAGGCAAGCATTCTAATTTTCTTCTATGCCTTTGGCTTAACAGTTTCTATACCAAATTGGTGTTCTTCCTTCAATCCTTCTTTTGTAATTCTTATTCAACTCCCACATTAAGAACTTTGAATTTTTATTTCTTTGAATTTCTCATTTTATTTTCAATTTTTTTACAATTTCATTTTTTTTCCAAAATCATTATTTTATTTTTCTTTTACTCACTTGAATGATAAAAACTATTTGCTTTTAATTCTCATCAGTTAAAAGCAAAGCAAAAAGAGCTGTAGTCCTTTACAAGTCTTGAGTCTTTCAACTGTTTTGCAGATACGTTCTTGAGCTGGAGCTGGATAAGGAACAGGAGAAGAAAAAGATGGAAAAATAACCGGTTATTTGGTTCAGGCAGTCTGGATTCAGTGAGTTATTAAATATTTTTCTTTACGAAGGTACAAAATCTTTTACATGTTTATTTAGGTCTTTTTTTGTACATTATTTTTAATTTTTTAAAAATGTTTTCTCAAAATTCGATAAGTAGTTTTTAATATAAAAAATTATGTTAAAAGAAATTATTTTATTCTTTTGTCAATAAGTTATTATTAATGATTTAATTAAGCTTTTGTTGATATCATATCCATAACAGGTAAATTTTTTTATTAATTAAGTTAATATTCATTAATAGTTTTATTAAATACAGCTTCACTGTTATTTTTGAGATTGACTGGGGACATTGGCGAACTTCTTGAAATATTATAATATGTTTATTTTCTAAATTCTTAAATTTTATTTTAAATATTTAGTTCTTGGTGAATTTTTATTTGTGATAAATATTTTTTTAAGTCTCCTTTCGAAACAGATGGAGTTTATGATTCGAAAAGAGTTGGATTAGTAAACTATTTGGTTTGGCTCATTTAGGAATAAATAATTCAAATATCTCAAATATGAATTTCTCTCTTAAATAAAATTAAATAAAAAAATCTTCTAAAATTATTAAATAATGCTTAGTTTTCATATAACTTTAGGCATTTAAATTATAAAAATAAATTTAGTATTTAATTAATTTTATAAATTCATTCAATTAAAAAAATCTTCAATAAACTAAAATAGATGTCTACTAAAATGGGTAAGACCCTTTCGGATTGAAAGGCATTTAGAAACTTTTCCTGTGATATGGTCAATGGTTGATGATTGATAGCTGTAGTATCTTTTAATATAAATAATAATATTAAAAGAAAATTTTTATTCTTTTGTCAATAAGTTAAATATTATTTTATGATATTAATATTTATTAGTTGTCCTTTCAAAACAAATGTAGTTTATGGTTTGAAAAGGGATGGATTAGCAAACTATTATGTTTGGAATAATTCAAATGAGTCAAATAGATAATCTTCTATCTTAAATAAAATTAAATAAATAAATTTATATAAATTATTAATAATATTTAAATCTTAATAATATTAAAATACTAATTAATGTCTAAATAACTTTTGGTATTTTAAGAATAAAATGAATTTAATATTTAATTAATGTTATGAATTCATTCAATTGAAAAATCTTGAATAAACTAAACTAGGTAGGACCTTGGCCATTGAAAGGCATTTAGAAATTTCCGTGTTATGGTCAATAATTGATGATTAATAGCTGACGTTTCAAATTTAAAATTGTAATCAATGACTTTAGTTGAGCAAATCTGATAGCAAAAATTTTCCATTAATTATACAGCTTAAACTAGATTTTAAATTAATCAACATAGAGGTATTTTATTTTTCATATATTTAATTAGTATTATTAAAAAGTAATATTATGATTATAAAAAAATAACATATAGATATCACTTTAATCTAAACGTTTATCATTTTATGTTAAAAATAAAAATAAAAATTATCCAAAATAATATTAAATGAAATAATAGAAATATATATATATAAAATTTAATTAACTTAAATTACCGAATAACGCGAACGTCTTTCTAATTTATAGCCAATAATAAAATGCCACGTGTCGAAGTCATTTCCCAAGAACAGTCCCTGCAAGTCACGGCAGGATTATCTTCTTGCAGTTGCGTTCTTCTGCTCGTCCTCATCCTGTCGAAGCAAATTGGCTAAACAATAAAATCGTTTATCTCGGTTTTTGTTTCTCAAGTTCCTCGCTCAGCGCCCGCTTTCAAGCGTTGGCCTGCTCATTACGTACCTTCGCCTGTGAACCTCTGCTTTCTCTCTACTCACGCTGTCACAGCGCGGCGAAGGGAAGGGGTCTGGAGAGCTTCTCTTTAGGCCTTGCGAGTGGTCCATGTACGTACCGGAACGTTCTGTATGACTTCTACGGTCTATTTGGATTCTTTTAAGCTGATGCTTTTGATATCTGCGGGGCCGGGGCGCCCCGGATGCCATTATGGGGGGAAGATTTGGGCCCCCCGCGGTGGGTTCGCTGGACCGTCCACTTCCCGGTCCTGCGTTCTCGCGATGGCTTCGGATGGAAGGCGGGGACGGAGGAGGTGCGGGCATCTCGGATTTGCTTCGAGGGGGTGGTGGATGGAGGAGTGGAGGGAAGTTATGGGATGGAGGAGATCGGTCCTTGCCTCGGATTTTGAAGCTGGTGGGGAGGTATGCCTGTCGAGGTCTCCTTTGAGAGCTCGAACTGAGGAAGGTAGGCATTTTCTTTGAGTTAGTATTCTTGCTCCGACAATGCCTGATCGGTATGCTTTTGGGTTTGAGGCATCCATAAAAACCTCATGTACAAAGCTTTTGAAGCTCTAATTGGGAACTGGCTGATAAGCATGGGTTTTTCTTATATTTTCTTAATCCACATTTGCATTACATGCAGTCATTATGTTCCACTGAGGGTGCCTTCCTGTTTGGAAAGTGGTAGAGTAAACATTGTACTACTTTTATTAAAATGATTAAAAGTATTTCAAAGATAAAGCCAATTTAGGTTTTACCGTTTTCTATTTATTGATTTACTCCTACATTGTGCAGAGAAGGCTTTGAGCTGTTTATATGTGTTTTTAGTCTATTTTATGTTGTTGAGCTTAGAATAGGAATTGTGCTCATGCACACTAGTTAGATTTTATCCCTCCCCCACAAACACACACACACACACATACACACAAGATTAGTTTCCTTTGCCAAATTTTATTATTGTTATTTAAGTTAAATATTTTAATAACATTGCTTGGATTGTTGCCTTATTTTTAAGGCAACATCAAAAGTGTGACTTATCATGAAATGCTTTGTTCTCCTGATCTTTATTTATTTGCAAGATCTTTCTTTCTTGTCATATCTTTTTTGTTCTCATTCCTTGCTGCTTTTGTTTTCCTTGTTATGTTTTTATTTTTTCTGTTGTTGTAAGCCTACGTCTTGATTACTATAAAGCCTCACCAATGAGTGTATGTCGATTGAGAGGCTTCGTTGTATCCTGGAGGGTGGTTTCTGACTACCATTGTGCTAAGAGATTATCTCTAGGTGGCGAAAATTTTGAGGGCGATAAGTTCTTTCTTATTGTTATTAATGTTTTACAATGCTTGTCTACCTTTTCAACATCAGTTTTGCGACCAAGTTTTCTTTTTGCTGAAGCGAGTCACCCCAACTAGCTTAGGGTGGTTTAGCCCAAGGTCTAATAGGTTGGTAGCCCTTTTTTGTTGGCTGGATGGCTAAAATCCAGTCTAACATGAACTTTTTCTCTTCTTGTGATAGCAAAAATGACAATTCTTGCCACTTTACATTATGATCTTTACACTTCTATATTGGTCAAAATTGATTGTACTGAATTGAAAATGAGCAAAATCATATGCTTTTAGCTCTATGAACAAGAGGGAGACTATCAACATGGAGGGATTATAGGAGACATTGCTTATTGTCATTTAGGCAGAATAGCAGAGCAATTGACTGTTGGGTGGTCAGCAAGAGAGAATGGGGCTTGATTAGCTGTCAGTCATATCTTGTTTGGGTGGTGAGGGGAGGATGAGCTAGTTGGGTTATGTTTTGGGTCGTTTGACACTTGCAATGCGTGGACTTAAGTTAGCCTAGCTCTAACCCCAAACCATAGGACTTAAAATCATCCTTTTATGGGGCATATTAACCTTACATTTTTCTACAGCTGCTCCATTAGCATAACAACAAAAGCAACCTCTTTACTTGATAAGACTGAGTAGACAATTTGTACCTGTGAATTATGAGAATAGTGGAGTTCGGATGTGTGACATAAATGTATTTCCAACTGTGAACAGTTGACGCTTTGATAAATTTTGTAGTGCGCTAGTCCTTGTTTTTGACAACATGTGCTGTTTTTCAATTCACAATGCAAAATTTATAACATATCTATGTTCCCCATATTTTAGAGGCTTAAAAAGATTGTTATCCCGTTAATCTTGTTTACTCTTTTTAATGATTTTCCACTTGCTCTGAAGATTAAAAATAACAAAACTATTTATGTTGTATCTTCAACTTGGATAAGAGACATTCTGATTTTTCATTCTATGAAATGAATGCAAATGTTGTAACCTGCTATGCGTAGTTAGCTTGGTACATCTTTCTTGACAGTTGTATATGTCAACCTAATGTTTTTAAAGCATAAATTTACATTAATGAAACTGGACCTATTGCCATTGAAGAGCTATGTGCTATAATGCTGAGCTAATTCAATATTCAGTCCTTTCATAAATGGCTCAAGCTTGAGGAGCTACTCTTCATTTTTTATTGTTTTAGGCTTGATAACCTTAGCATAGAAGTTCTTTGTTTTCCGTTTGACCTTCTCATCAAAATGTTTCTAGATTTTGCTACCTCCATGGTTAACACAAAGTCGAATTGCATTATTATATGACTTTGTTTATTGTAAGTATTTGAACTGTTTAATTACTGAAATATACCTACCATATGTTATATTAACTCTGATATAATGCATTAAAAAATTAATTATTCTTTATGCAGCAGATAATGGAGAAGATCACATGTTTTCCTCTTCTCATTCTGCTCTTTTTATAATGTTATTATGCCTACTCTTAAAGCTCGCAAGTTGTCGCCCTTCAGTCCTTTTTTTTATTAATGCTCTTTATTAGGTTTAGTTGACTGTGTTTATTGTTTGAGGCTTGAAGATTGTTGTGTATTTATTATGTGGGTAATTATCTGTTCTTGTGGAAATGGTTTTGTCAAGCATACAATGCCTTGAGTACCTTTACGACCTTTTTATTTATTCACAATCTTATTGTTAGTAGTTATATGAGTGGTAGCTAGACTCATTTGCTTTCAAAAAGTTTATTTCTTTAAACCATCATCAAGGCATATTTTTTTTCTTAGATTTTTTTTCTTTTCTTACAGAGCTGCTTTCTTATGTTAGAAAGGAAGTTGAAATTGGAAGGCTATCATCTGATATAGGTTATGGACTGGAGGAACTATATCATAATTACCGAAATGCGGTAGGTAACTCCAAGAACTCATGCAAATGTGCTTTATGAGGTAATTCAATTTGTAACAACTATCTTATAGCACATATTTAATTTTGTTTAGCTTGAAAACAAGGTTATTGTTCATATTTTGGCATGTTGTGTTCAGTATAGTTCTTTTCCTTGGAAGATTGTTTTGGAATTCTTTTTCAAGCATCATGGCTTGTTAAAGATATGCCTACTTTGAGTGAAAGTAATGAAAATAAAATTATTTTTACCCCTTTTTTTGAAATAATTTATTGAATAATTTGAATTATTTAATATGTTGACTTGCTCATAAAATGCCCTCCAAAAATGTTAACCATATTCTAGAAAAATTTTGTTTAAGTTTTTGTTTTCAACATATATGAATAGAATTGACTTGAAGTAATCAATGCAAAATCTGTGGTAAAACAGAATCAAGTTCATGCAATTTTTTTTATCTTAGCCAAACAAGGTAAAATATCTTCTTCTGTTTTTCTTTTCTATCAACTTTCCTTCTTTTCTTCACTCAAATCAATTGTGGCCTTGAATTTCTTGGATGCACATTCTTAAGAATGAGCACTTGTTCTCTCTTCTTGGAGGAGTTTGTGTTGAGCACTTGGTTGATTTTGTTATGTGAAATTAGAAATAATTTACATATACTGTATTAAATTTTAGCTTATGTAAAATAGGCTGCTATTATATTGTAAAGAGTGTTAGTGGTGATTAACCTTCCATATTATTGATTAGTGGCAATAATTTAACACTTTTATGAATATGTTAGGAAAGTTTTAATGCCAAAATTGATTGATCTTGGATAGTGAAGCTTCAAATTGTATGTACTATATATAAGTATGTATTTATATTTTGATGTATACACATATACTTGCACACATACACACATGTATGCATATATATTTGTGTATATGTGTGTGTGTGTATGTATGTATACATGCATGCCCGTTTATGTATGTATTTTTCTAAAATTTTTATTGTCTTCTCATGCTTCAACCAAACTAGTTGGTAGTTTCTATGTTGAACCTGCTAGAATAATTGTTGGGATATAAATTATAATAGTTTAATAAGGCCTTAAACATCCTTCCATTGTCATGAGCCTGTGGTAAAGGAACTTCACTTAAAATATGTACAGAAATTTTGTAGTATTGTCCGTATTTGTCCACTAGCATATGTCCAAACAAGATCATTTGTACACATTAACATCTATAATTCTTATAAGAGAACTACTGCTTTGTTATTTCTTAAGCCTTTGAATCATAGGAATGATATTGTGAGTTTATGTGCTTTTCTTGTGAAGAAACTAAGCAATGGAAGTTTAAGGAAGAGCTTAGGATTGGATAAATGCTTATGGAGGTGTCAGAACTCTGTATTTGCTGAGATAGTTTGCATCAGGGTGGGAGAAGGTTAAAACTCTAGTTTCTGATAATGCTACGAGAAAGATATATTTTTATTGAACAATTTCCTGAAGATAGTTCTTTGATGTCAAAGATTTAACCCCTCATATTTCAAGAAAAAGCACAATTCATGGAGAAGCTATAGAGTTAGAGGTGTTATTGCCCCTATGCTGAAGTGAATGACTTTTCATCCTTTCTGCCTTTGGTACGCGAGGTCTCTCAAATCCTGACTATCATGCTTGGCGGCTGATTTAATGATCACTACATCCCATCTCGAGTGCTCTCCTTTGAAGGAAGGTGCATTGCATGGCTATGACTGCTGAGGTGTCCAACAGGATGGGCTGCTTGCATTTGTCCCATGCAGCCAAGCATGGACATCCTCTGCAGTGTGTCATTCCATGGACGCTGTAGACACCTGCTGCTATTACATATTCTGCATACCTTACTTTGTGATAGCTGGAGACACCTGCTACTACTGCATATTCTTGTTCTGCAGCACTTGACGCTAAGAGCTGACTAGTTCCATGGGATGATGGATGGCACGTGTTTTCTGATTCATTAAGAGTTGTTCCTTCTGCCCCACTGATATTTGGTGCTCATGATCTGAAGATCTGCTAGCATCAAACGCATTCCTGCCTGCTGTCTACCTTTGCCTTCTCCTTTGCCTAGGTGCAACAAGCATCCAGGGCCCAAGGTCCTGCTCCTTTTCCTCTTCCTCATGTGAAGCATCATCCCTTACCGTCTCCAGGAGATTGAAAGTAGATATGGTAGTCAATTTGAGCTTGACCATCTCCTCACTTGTTTGTTTCTCTGTCGGGTCTATCTTTGTAGGCACCATTCCCAGTTGGTAAACACTTGTTTTGTGTCCAATTCAACCATAACTGAAGCACAATAGGTGCAGCCTCTCATATTTGAAGCACTGGACGAGATAAATCTAATCTATCATAAATCCTGTCATAGGTGGATCTCTCCTCGCCCATCATTCAACCATCAATTAGTAATGGATCTCTAATCTCAGATGCAATGTGTGAGATATTTTCATTACCCCACTAAAGTAACAATAGGCTAGGGGGTCGAACCCAACTGATGTGGACATGATAGGATTAAGGCTGGGTTTGAAGAGAGTTGACCATGAGTTTAGGCCTACCCATCATTTCATTAACATCTCCTTGTCCCACTCCCATGAAAGGCATTCAAGAAGCTTTTCCCCATGATACAATTAACCATGTTCAAATTGCTAAGATAGTCTTGCGGCTTCTTAGTTACAGCATTTCTGCAAAAAGGTTGTATGCATTTGTTCGAATGTTGCGAACCAGTGCCATCCTACATGTTCTGTTATTGAACCATGTCCGTCCTTGCATTTAGAGCATGCCCAGTGTCATCATTACCATTGGCCACCATTACCGGTGTTGCAATTGCTGCTGTCAGCATCATATCCATCACCGAAATTAAGTTGCTACAAGTATTCTGTAAAGTTTTGGAAATCTCCACAGTAGAACCAGGAATAGCACCAGTTCATCTTCCCCAACAACGGCTGTTAGTGAAGTGGACAGACTCGATCTGGCTCTTGAACTTTTTGTGATCTCTTTCGACTTTGTAATGCCGGCAGCTGCTCCATTGCAGACCCTCGTTGACTTGGAGCTAGGCATCGCAATTGACCTGCTGTCGCTGCCACCTTGCAGCCAGACCCCACTTGATGCTCTGCAAAAAATTACCCTACTTGTGAGTGGTCAGCAAAGCTGCCTCTCATTGTCCGCCAACTTCACCATCACTGCCTTCCATCTCTCTTCCACCTTCTGTCATATAAGCCTTTCTCCTTCTGCCTTTTGCTATTTGATTCTGAAATAATCATGGTATTTGGGAAGGATAAAATACAAAATAATGTAATGATATGATATTAGTGAGCACAATTGTTTGAAGAACAAAACAATTTCATTAAGGTTTTTTGGGGATCTTAATGAAATGGCGTTGGACTTAAAATATGTTTTTTTTAAGTTCTCTCAAAGACAGCCTTAGTCGATGCATTTCATATTTGATTTGTTGTTAACTATGGGTAGCACATGCTCTTTTAACTTGCTTAATCACTAATGCCCACCCATTTTTTCCACCTATTCCATTTACACCAGCTTTTCCTTCCAGCCTGATGCCTCCTTTGCTATCTTTGAATAACCAAAATAATACAAACCTTCTTTACAGCCCATTTTTAGATGGCACCTTAACAAGTCTCATATAATCATTCTGCTGTCCATCCTTCTTAATTTTCTCTATCGCCCATATTTTTTATTCTTGAATTCAATAATCTTTTCTAATGATGAGCATTGCCAAATATGATAACCTTTTTGCTTATTTTATTTTGCAGAGTTTTGTAACAATAACATTTGAATTTGGCCATAAAATGGCATTCTAGCTAACAATTTTGGAGAGGTGTTACATCTCTTTCTTTCCAGTATTATTTCCTCACTAATATCATTATCAAGTTAGATTATTTAATTTTTCTCTAATTTACTTTCATCTTTTATTCAATCCTTTAAATGGTTTTTGTTGTTTGTGCTATGGCCCCCATGCTGAGACATTGCCTCATGTTTTGAGATATTAATAGGTTGCACAAAGTGGGGTATCAAGAGCAGATGAAATCATACTTTCCAATATGACAGTTGCATTTGATAGAATTCTCATAGACATAGAGGTCACTATCTTTTTTTGCTTGTTCTGTCCTGAGTCCACATTGCTTTATATTTATTGGTGATTCATGGGATACATGTGCCTTTTGCAGTGCCCTTTCATATTTTCACCTCATCACAAAGCTATAAGAGAACCTTTTGACTACTACATGTTTGGTCAAAACTATGTTCGCCCCTTGATAGATTTCAGGTAAGGGTTTGCATTTCTTTTATCTTCATATTTCATTAACTGCAAATTTATGAGGAAATGCTTCATGTATTTTCAATTCTTTTAAATGATAACATCTTATTATTCCAGTTACTGGAGAATTCCTGTGCAAATGCATAGGATGAATGACAAGGTGAAGAATTTATTATGTAAGAGGGACACGTCCATGAAAATGTGAGAAAAAAACAAATAGCAATGGGCCAGCAGTGATAATATCGAATAACTATGGAAATATCTCAGTATTAGGGCATGCACATACCAGAGTTCTTCATTAAATATAAGTTTAAGCAATAGGTTATAAGAATAATGTGGAAGATATTGCAGTAGCTTCATAAATCGATGTTTCTAGTATACTATTATGCCAAACAAGTACTTTTCCCTCAAGCCGTAAAAAATATGGGTTTTTAGGCTAATGTCGTATGGAACTTAGTGTATCACTAAATTGTAATTCTTGTTCTATGCTTTCAGTTGGTTATTTTTTGTTCATGATAGGATTCATGAAGATTACATTAGCTTGGTCGCAACATAATATTTTGAGCTGCAATTTTGTGCATTTTCAGAAAATCATATGTTGGCAACATATCACTTTTTTTTGAAATGGAACAACATCTTCGCCAGGTACTAAAGCAATCTTGCTCGTATAAATTAACTTCTAGTCTCATCTGTGTGATAGCATTGGAACTTATTTGTTATATATGCATTCAATGACAGTGTATCCTTATAATTATGTGTTTTTTTCGTCTCACATCTTTTGTTATTAGTAAACTGATGTGCCTAATAGTGTTTCTCTCCATTAAGCCGTTCATATATGATTGAACTAGTGTGGTGGTTCTTGCATAGTCCAATGAGCTTCTTTACCTGATTATTTCTTGTCAAGCTTTTGTGAATTTGGTGATTGAGTTGTGGAGGAACTGTTTTGGTGGCAACAGGTGCTGCAAATACATGTGCTGCTTCTAATTTTGTTTAATTAAGGCTATTTGTTTTATGCTATTTGTTTTTATGCTATTTGCAAAGTTAGATTTCATACAGTTTATAATTCAATTTGAGTAACTGATCACACTTGAAACTGGGCTTTTGTATATGACACACTCCATTAAACTTGCTTGATTTTTTAAAAGTTCTAAAATCTAAAGTTTTTTTGACTCACACTTTGTTTGGAAGGGAGCATGAATAATCTTGACTTTGATGTTGCAAACTGAAAGGTTAAACTATTTTAACATAGAACATGCATAGGAAAAATTAGTTTTCCATTTAAAGGGTGCGATCCTAATTTCTGTTTCCTCTGTCAGAGTTTGTTGATATGTAGTCCAGCATTTGTCAAGGAATGCCATTCTTGTTTATGTCAGGTGTATAATAAGCGTACATTCATACTCTGTTTCTCAAATTATGAAACAACATCAAAAGCATTGTAAATACTGTTTTTGGAGTGCTCCTGTGAAAGCAAGCAAAAATCCTGTGAAACAATCAGCAAACAAGTCTAGAATGTAAAGATTGGGGGGAGCTCACTAGATGTCTAGTTTGTCGAGAACTGAATCAAAGCTAGTTATTGTTTGGTGGTTCAAAACTAAATAGAAAAACTTATAGTGAAGTTTCAAATTTGGAAAAAATTTCAGCTGATTCTGATTTGGAGTGGTTCACTAGAAGTAGTAAATATATTTGTTATGCAATAACAAGCATTACATGAGATGTTGTGGTATTGTGATAGATTTTGCTTTTTAAATCTAGATCATGCATTTCATTGCTGCATATGTATTTTTGGGGTTGGTTTTTCATTCTTTTTTTATGATATTTATGTTGTTTTCAAGAGAACCAACTTGAATGCTATTTTGTTTCAAGTTATGTTGGCTTGGATTGCTCTTGTTTTGATCATTTGAGTATACATGTGCCAATTCCATCTAACTATCTAGAAACCTTTTTTAGTTTTAATGCAATTTGATATGTTTATTTATCGTTTGGTTAAACATTTGATATGTTATTATTTCCTTTAATTAGGATTAGGCAAACGTTATTAGCATGACAATTTGGGGTTCTCTTCAATTTCTATTGTTTTTTGTCAAAGGTTTATTGATTGGACTTTTTTTATTTGTTAATTCATTATGCCTATAAATAATTTTTTTGCTATGAATCAATAAATTGTGTCGAAACTAAATAATATACTATTTTTATAAAAGGTTGAGGTTTTGTTAACTCTGTGCAATAGAGATTTCTAACCTAGCTGGAGTTGTGTCGTCCATGGTGGAATTAAGTGGGGTCTTGTCAAATTTTCCCTTGCATATGTGCATATGTATGTATGTAGACATTCATGATTTTATGTATGCACATGAATACACACATTATATTTATGTATGCATGTGTGTGCTTATGCATGCAGGTGCATGTGTGTGTGCATCTTGGATTAAGAACAAGGGATATTCATCTACTTCATGAGCCATATACTTTAAGACTCATCGTAAATATCATAATTATTATTTTTACTATTCATTCTTGAATGGATATGTTAGGATATTTCGATTCACTCATAGGATAAATGGTACTTTTACCTCTTTTTCTTGTATTGATTACTTGCCAATGGTTTCCTTTCGTTCATATTTTTTCTTTTCCCATTTATTATCTTTGGCTTAGTTTGTTATCTAGTTTTTTAAGTCATCCTTGTACAACTTTTTTTTGAATATCCTATATGTCCTTTTCCCACATGAATGAATAGTTTATAGCTCATAGAGTTGACTCTTGTTTACCTAAATGTCAATTTGATGTATATACCTTGAATTAGGTTTTTCCTTTTAGGCATGGATTCTTTCTTGTTTGACTTGGACTTGTTCAAATGATTGTTTAAAACTATTTCTCTTTACATTTTCCCCCTTTTTTATTTCCCACATTTATTAGTTCTCTTCCAGTACTCAAGAGATTGCTCATTTTCGAGAAATTTTAGCTTGAATTAGAAGCCTATTCACAATCCTTATTTGGTGTGAAATAATGATCATATGTTGACGAAGATTCTCATTGTTTGATATTATTTTCGTTTTGGTTTATGAATAATAAAATAACCTTTAATGCAATTGATTAGGGTTGTTTGCATTGTACATGTTTTTTTGATCCACATGCATTATCAGGCAATAAGCTCGTGTTAAGCTCTAATCATATAAGGTATTTTTTGATAGCCTCTTGTTATATCTTTTTTGTTGTTGTTTTGTTCCTTTATTTAAATGAAAAGAAATCCATCTCTTATCCTTCTATTATTGAATGATGTTCAAATCTATGTGTAGCATGTATCAATTTTCCTACTTCCTCTGATCTTATTTGTAATTGCAGCTCTCTAATTGTGAACTTGTCTAAGCAATCCTCATTGGCATCCTCTTTTGCATCACCGATTAGATGTTTATGTTTTATCCTAGTAGATTGATTTGCTATGTCATGCAACACTATTTTTTATTCAATCATTTAGAGCTAACCTTTAAGATTAAGTGACAGTCTTCAATTACGCAAAACTCTTGATGTTGTACACTTCATCATCTTTCTTGTTCCTATCAGTGACTACCTTTTCTCCTCCATTTCATGGGACGGATATGAGATTTCAAATTCTCTCTGCTTTCTAATTAATTGATCTCATAGTCATGTGCAAAATATTTCTTAATTAGTTGGCCACTAATAACTATTCATTCACTCATGTGTTTTTTATTATCTCCCTGCACGTGATAGTCTCACTCGTTTTGGATCACCACTTTATCAAATTGAAACTTTAGTATTGTCTTAGCTGCATGCACATTGTGAGTCCATTGGTTGACTCCTTGTTAGTCATTTATTGAAACATAAACTTTATGAACTACATCATCTAGCTAAACAATTGAAATCTGTATCATTTGATAGATTTTTCATCACTCATGTGAATGGTTTTGCATTTCAATTGAAGTTTAATAGGGAGTTCTGTGCTATTAAATTAGTCGTTTGCTTTTTGTCTTATTAAATTAGTCTCAACTTTTAATTATTACCTTAAACTTTTGGATTGATAGGCTTATGTTGTGATCAACTTTTGGATAATTGACTAAGAAGCAGTGGTTCAACTAAGATCAGTGGTTAATTGGTTTAATGCTCTTATGGGCCTTGGCTGTGTCAATCATAGTTGATCAATTTTTATTAGCAGTTGACTCCTACAATGCATTAAAATGCTGTAGGTATGTGCCACTTAAATGCATTAAAATGCTTCATTTTTAGGGGAAGTCATGTCCAATGTGGAACTTTGTGAGGGGGAGACTGTTGGACATGAGAATAATTGAATAGTTCTTCATCAAAAGTGTGACAGTGAGTTAGTGCTTTATCACACTGTTGGTTTGTTTATGCTTTTGGGGTTAATGGGTATCCATCTGTTATTGAATTGATATCGTTTTGGAATTCAATAAGCTGATTTAAATGCTTTCACTTTTAAGTTGGGTTAGAGTGGGCTTGTTGAAGGGTGCATTTCCTTATCTTTGGGCACCCTTTCCATTGGCATGCCTTGAATGTTTTAGAAGTTGCATGTATAAGTGTTGTGATGGTTTCCATGTTTCAAAGCTTTCTAACAGTCTTAGGAGTTCCTTATTAGTTGCATAAATCTAGTTTCAAGAGTCTTTCTTCTTCTTCTTTCCACTATAAGAAGCTCCCTGAATGTACCTTAAGAGGTACGGAAGGCCTGCATGTGGTATGCAAATTTATGTGCCACAGTTTACTGCCAGTGCTTTGTTTAGTTTTCTATTGCTTTATCATACCATTTTTTTGGCTGAGTTCAGCCTTTTTGGTGTTTTACATTGGTTTGCTTGTATACTGTTGTAGATTCGTGCAATTTTCTTGCTTATTTTCTGGCTTTGTTTCCTAATTAGAAATATAAGTGTTATTCTTTACTTTTTGCTATTATTTATATATATATATGTATGTATTATGTATGTTTGTATTTGTCGACATGATATCCTGTAATCGTGTAGTTTTTAGCAACTAAACAAGTAAGCTATTATATCCTCACTCCATGTCTTTTGTTTAGTCAATCTAAGTTGCATTTAAACTATCAACTACTGGTTAAAATTATCTTTGCTTTATGCGTAAGTGCCTTCTGAATGATGCTTATGTACGGTCTTCATCAAATATACTCGTAGATATTGTAATTCTAACTTTTTTCAACACGAAATTTTTTTTGCATGCTTTATATATGTTATATTGGTCATCGTGTACTTTATATATTCCTTGTTGGCCTTGTGTACTTTTATTTGATATTGCTGGTTCTAATGTATTGTAGGGTCACAATGTTATCCTATTCTCCAACCATCAGACAGAGGCAGATCCAGCAATCATTGCTTTGCTGCTTGAAAAGACAAATCCTCATCTTGCTGAGGCAATGGTAAACTGAGTGTTTTCATTGTCTGAATTAGTTATGGCAAGCCATAGTATTTATCGATGGTTTTGTTTTCCAGATTTTTGTTGCTGGTGACAGGGTTCTTACAGATCCACTTTGCAAACCATTCAGCATGGGAAGGTAATTTAGACTGCTTTCCTATCTATTTTATAGTCTTGCTTGTCCATGTACAAGTGTTGCTGCATATACTTTATTCCTATCAGAAATCTACTGTGTGTTTACTCCAAAAAACATATGTTTGATGATCCTGAGCTTGTTGAGAGGAAAAGAAGAGCAAATACCCAGAGTCTCAAAGAAATGGCTGTTCTTCTACGGTAAGGCTTGCTAGTGTATTTAATTAAGGCTTGATTTTCTTGTGGTTTTGTTGACATGTAATGTGCAAATGCAGGAATGGATCACAAATTGTATGGATAGCACCTAGTGGTGGAAGGGATCGGTTAAGTGGACAAACAGGGGAATGGTTACCTGTAAGTTTTCTTGCATTAAACTTTCCTTTGCCTGAGAGGTTACTCTTTCTAATTCTTCATTATGAATCTTTATATGATCAGCTTTCAATGAGCATAGGCAGAAAATATTTGTTCAATTGTCATATTCATTTGTTTGTGATTGAGTTGGACTTGAATATTTCATATTGTGATCAACCCTTAACTTTCATTTACCATTTATTACAGTTCCTTGATCACTCTTTATGTTTAATGCTAAGTTAGTTTTTGGTGTGCTTAGTCATCCTTGGTGCCTGCGTCTTGTCCATATGACAATTTCTCTATTTGGGGTATTATTTATGAACATAAGAGAGGTTATATCTCTGCAGTCCAGTACCTGTTTCCTTGGATTATGTGTTCTTTTGCATGGCAGTTTGTGTAATCTTGTTTAATTTCAATTGCTTTCATGCTAAAAGACAAGCATGTCTCCTGTCTACATCAACTTTCATGGCTTATCTTTTCTGTGATAATTCCCTGAATTCTAAAATATTTATGTTGGAGCTTAATGATACCTTAACATTATAACGGTTCACTATGAATCTAACATTGTCTTAAAAAGTAAGAAATGGCAACGAGGGTAAGTGATGTGATGTGTTTTTATTATTTTTAAACTTCTACAAAATCAATTTCAATCACTATTATCCTTGTAAAAGATAAAAATTGGGTAACAAATAGATAAAATATTGGATGACTAGGTTTGAGAAAATAATTAGTCACAATGGATAGTGTTATCTATAACATAAATTCTTATTTTGAAGATGTTACCTTTGTGTAACCTTTCCTCATTCAACATTTTATTAGAGCATTAAACACTTCTAGTTCCAAATTTGAAGTTAAAATATCTTAAAATTCTTATTATGAAGATGTTTGAAGGGTAAAAGTTAATAAGCAAAATGGCAAAATGAAGGGAAGATTTGTGTTAAAATCTTTTTGCGTTTGATATGTAGTTTTTTAGAAATTCTAGCATTCTTAAAGTCGAAGTCAAATAATTAGTAAAAAGTTAATCATCTTCGTAATTTTTGTAACATCTCAACCTTCTTAATGAGGTGTTATATCAAATTAATCAGGTTTTGTCCTTATCTAGAGGGTTCTTTTTGTTTGTTCACTTATCTCAAAACAACTCCAATTCTAATATGCTTAATCATAGATTTCTTAGGAAATCCAAGCCTATACTATCCTTATAAGATACCTCACCAATTCAAGGATTTTGGCTTTACTTATATGGTTTAGGATCCTCTTGTAGTCGATGTGAGACTTATTTATTTTTGCATCTCTTTACTTAGAAGTCTGATGGGAGCAACTCTTTGTTCGATGATTCTTATCTCTAGGTCATTTGTCATTAATCACTCTTTGTTCTATTCACTCCCAATTATTGTAGTTCTAATTGGGGATATGAAAGAAGTCAATATTATTACTCAAGTGTTACATAACGAAATTGAAGTGCTTGGGTAGGATGCAATTAGCAAACTAATGTATAAAATGCATTCCTTTTAAGGTAAAATTTAGAGAGGTATCTAAGGATAAGAATAGGTTACTCTAGTCTAAAAAAATTGGCAAATTTGTCTTTAATTTTGTAAAAGACGAAGTTAGATTTTTTTTGTCTTAACACCATCACAACATAAATAGCATCAATACCCTTGTTTGAAAGTTGAAATTCCATTATTTTTTTTTATCTATCTTGAAATCAGGTTCTTTGAATGCCCTCATTAGAGCCTCCATTTGCACTTACTTTGGCGCCTGGACAATTAAAACTTTTGTTTTCAAAATGTTAGTTGTCCTCTTACACAATCAACATAATTGTCGGCATGGCAAGTTTAAGACTCCATCTTCCAATACCATTGGGAAGTTTGACCTCCCTTGTATCGACGTCTTTGTCTTCACTATTTGATATAATTACTAGCTGTAATTTTCTTTTTGAAATATAGGTTATTTTACCATTTTAGAAAAAGGGAAAAAAGAAAGTATAAAAAAAAGGGGTAAAAGGAAAGTAAAAAAATTATTGAAGAAAAAAAGGAAAAACAAAAAACAACAAATAGTTGTTGAAGCAAAAAAAGGAAGAAAAATACTACTATGGTCTCCAAAGGAAGTTAATAATTCACCAAACGATTAACTCCTTAGTTGAATATGTGCAAAAAGAGCATCACAAAGAATATATGCTACTTTCGACATTATTCAATGTTGAATAGAAGAATGATACATTTGTCATTGCATCGTCTGATGCAATTGAACACAAATTATGACTCAAAGAAAGAAATAAATTTTTCAGAGGAAGTTGATGAAGTTCCATATGTTAATCCAAATCACTTGCCCAAGGTTGGGAGTGATTTTGATGCTTTTGATGGCGAGGAAGATATGAAAACCTATGCAAAGTTTGTGGCTCAAATGCAATTGAAAAGGGAAGAGTTTTGCATCTATTTCCTCCGCAATCCAAGAACGATAAGAAGGTTATTGAGGCTATTAATATTTGTGATCCATTCCCGCCAACCTAATAATCGTGGTAAACTATTATCTTCCATTTGAACTTGTCCACACTTTTGAGCATATATGATACTTTCTTGCTGTCTAAGGGATGCCTCGATTGAAGCTCTCGAGGATCTAAAGGAAAGCCAAAGTATGCTTTGTCAGGTAAACATACCGATGCTATATTTCTAGCATACTTTATTAGTAACCTTCTCTAATGAAAGACCTCATCTTGGGAATAGTAGATCCTTGTAGCTAGTGTGTTGGTCTACCTGGTTGTTGGAAGGACACAAAATTGACGTCAAAATACGCTTGTCTCGATTTTTAATGAACAAAAATCATCTTTTGTTGCATTTAACGTGCATTGTAGATGAAAACATGCAAGAAAATGAAAACTTCCTCCAATAAAAATTTTTGAAGTAGCCGTCGAGCTTTACTTCTTAGGACAGTGGACAAATTTTGAAAAAATTATCTTCTTTTCATTCACCAGTGTTAGATTTGCATATGGTATATGGGAAAAGTTAATACACTTAATTATTGCTATTTTGCTAAGCTTAAAAGCTAAACTTTTTTTTAGATAATATATACAAGAGTTTTATTCTTTTCCTATTTAAATTGATCATAATTAATAGGATTTCAGTTCCAAGACATTTATTTATTTTCTATTTAAGTTGTCCATAATTGATGGTGTAATTCTTGAAATTTGAATATTGTTTCCAACAACATTCTTGTAAACTTTTGTATTGTAGAACTTAACGAATAAAGATGCATGGTTTGAAAATCCCATTCCCTAGTGCATTCTCTTGTCTAACTTTCATGTCCTTTCAGCTCTTTAATGCTTGTATCGTCCCTTTTTGTGGTTAAAGCATAGGTAGTGGTCCATGCCTTCTATCATGCTTATGATGTGCCTTCAGAAATAAATAGGAGAGGGGGGTTGGTTGGCAGTTGTATAACTAAATTGATGGTGTGGACCTCATAAGCATGAGGCAATCCCATTACTTGGGGATGCCATTTTATTATTTTCCACTTCCTTGGATGCCACTATACTCGATTTTGATAATGCACTTTGGGTTATCTTGTTTGATACTCTTATCAGGTTTGAGTATATCCTCAGGTCATTGTGGGACAAGATCTCCCAGTAGCCTCCTTTAGTTTAGCTCAATTTGGTTCAACTTGTGAAGTTACACGTTCTAGGACTTACTCAATTGGCACAAAACTTTTTTATCCATGTTACAAAGCTCACGAATTGACGTTCTAATCAGTCATAAAAGATCTGGTATCATATCTTGGTTTGAATTGCAAGTTGTTATTATATGTTACTAAAATTATATTGCTTTCTCCTTGTTCTTTGGCAATCCTTGACAATAGATCTTTTGTAATATAACTTGGATACTTTTTTGCTTATAGCTCCATCAGTATGACCTAGCCCATTTATCTGTTAAATGAACAACATCATAGGTCATAAATGAATTAATGAAGGTTAACCATATATGAATCCCTCATTCTACAATGATGAATTCCCATAAACTTTAGTATTCCAGGTCCTTGTTCATTCTCTTTGATGTTTTTTGGATCATTTTTCCTTTCTTCTCTGAAGCATCCATCGATTTTGCTTGGCATTTGGGAATCATCTTATCAGGTTTCTGTCAGCGTACCTTTTCTCATGCTTTATATGATGAAAAGATTTTGTATCAACAGCTGAAACTCTCGATTTTTATGAGGCAGCTAATGAAGAGGCCTAACAGCATAAAATGCATATGCATTTCATGTTTGTTTGTGAGATATATCTTGCTTGTTTTTGGCTTTTCTGCCAGTTAATTGCTTTTGTGCAACTTCATTTGCTGAACAAGATCTAAGTTATTGTCCGTGGCTAGTGTAGGAAGATCCAGTAATTCCAGCACATCAACATTTTAGTTCAGGTGCTTGCGTGAATGTTTGTACTATTTTTCATTTTAACAAAGAATTTGATTCCTTAAGTCAACTTTCTTCTGTTTCTTTTCCCTTACTTTTATTTATCGGTTATTTTATGTTGTCCTTTTAATATAAGCATCAGTTTAGTTGGGATTTGCCATTTTCCTGTGGTTTCAGCATTGTGTGATGTCTGCTTCAGTTTTACTTAAAGCTCAAATTAATGCTTTACTCCCATGCCTACAATAAATAACATCTTAAAAAGAAATTTTGAATTCACAGTTTATCATCCACTTATCCTCTTCTCCTCTTTAACAGATCAGCTTTTGGGTGGTTATTCGAGTGCTTCTTGGTACTTATAGCATTTCTTGGCATTCAGACATGTTTCTCAATAACAACTCTATTTTTGTGTTTTTTTCTTGGGCTCAGGCTACTTTTGACGTGTCTTCATTGGACAATATGAGGAGGTTGGCAGAGCATTCTGGTGTTACTGGACACTTTTATCCTCTGGCAATGTTATGTTATGATGTCATGCCTCCACCACCACAGGTAGTCAATCATTTGAATAGGATTTCATGTGCTAGTTTACGATTTAGAGGTCTCTTAACCACTTAACTCCTACCCTTCCATTATCCAACTTCTTGCCCTGTTGGTTCTTGGTTTCGACTGTTTTTGGTTTTATAGGTTGAGAAAGAAATTGGTGAGCAAAGAAAGTTATCACACCATGGCGTTGGCTTGTCCGTGGCTCCAGAATTAAATTTTTATGACGTTTGTGTTCATTGTGAAAAACCAGAAGAGGTCAGTCTTCATCTTTTGATAAGTTTCTTTGCACACACCTTTTTGTCCATGTGGTAAATTTTGATAACCTTATTTGAGTTAATGAGCACTAATGATGTTTCAATAAATCTTGGCCTTTAAAGGAATAGAGTCTAAGCAGATTATCTGCAAAATTCCATTCCTTGTTTTATTTATTTGTTTCTTGAAGCAGTATAAACTGAATTGCAGAATCCTTCTACCATTAATTCGAGTACTCACTATGATACTTGTTATAGGAGGCTGCAATTGGCTTTTGCCAATTTGCTGGAAATTCCTCTTTTTGACAGCTGACGAACAAAAAATTTTGGATACACTGATTAAATCGTATTTAGTGATCTCCAAAGAATGAAAAAATGGTTGACCATTTGCACAAATATGATACATTTGTTACTTCAACATTGAAAAGCTTCCTTCATGAATGGAAATTTGATGTTTGCTTCTCACCCGTGGGGCCCGCAAAGTGACACTTGTTTTGTCTTTTTGGTAGCTTCCGTTGAAACGCTCAGCAAAAACTATTATTTCCTCTTATGTTTATTCTTTTCTCCAACTTCACTCAAATTTTTTTTATTTCATTTAATTTATAAATTTTGAATTTGAATGGGTGTTGAACAATTGATTTTATCAATTAAATTCTAGTTAGTTTATATTTCTTGGACTTTTTGTTTGGTCCTGAGCAATCAGTTCCATCCTTTGATGCTATGTTAGTAATTTTGGAGGCAATTGTCCCAGTTTTTAAACTTTTTAAACTTTTGGTCTTTGCAAGCCATTCCATGCTTTTAAGTTCATTTTGGTTTGGTCTGTTGGAGCAACTTTGCAGGAGTTTTCTGCCATAGCTTTAGTTTCTGATGTCATGCCGTATGTTGTAACATTCTGTCTTTGTTTTTACTTGGGCAAAAGGTGACTTATATTTGGATAGGTTTTTATAGATCATACTTGTTCTACATGAGGCCATAACATTAAGATCAGTTGCCTTTAGAGAATAGAGATACAATTTTAGTTGCTTCTGGATGCTTATCAACTCTAAGGTTTATGCTATGGCATACCTCCTGGACTAATTCCATCTAATTTTAATCATTCGACATTTTATGGTCATTTATGGCACCGATTGCCAAGTTTCTTACATATTTAATTGTTGTTTTATGTTGCATTATTTTTTTTTACCAATCTTCCAATAATAGACAGATTATCATCGATTGCTTTGGCATATTTCTTTCTTTTGTTCTTTTTCTATATTAAAATTAGTTAAATGCCTCTTATCTTCTTTCATGACGGCAGAACAGGTTTATGCAATTTGTTTAAGACTCTACCAGATGATAATTGCTTAATTCTTCTTTATTTATTTGCTAGGCAAAGGAAGCTTTTTCAATTGCTGTTTACAACGCGGTAACAGAGCAATACAATATTCTAAAATCTGCCATATATGAACACAAAGGATTCAATGCTTCTGACTCCAATGTTTCTCTTTCACAACCATGGAGACGGTAGATTTTGAAAGAGGTTGTTTACTAATCTTTTCACCATCTTACTGTATCTTCCTACTATGCATTCAGTCAAAGAAAGCTTTTATTGATTTTTGGAGCTCCGCATGCTTATACATTTGTGCATTGATCTTACATTTGTAGTTGTTATTTGTAGATGATAAAAACATTACATTTATTTGAATAAGTTATTTTCATAAATCTTTGGGTGAATGTTATACAATATGATGATTAATTTTGAAGAACTTAGTTGTTTGAAAGGAAATAATAATTTTCCTTTGAATGATGAAAATATAACAGCAAATGATGCAAGTTTTGAGGAAGATCAAGAGATTGTTTAGCATGGCTTCTAGAAAATCATCTTTTAGGTGATTTTGCATGTTAAGCACCATAGTCATGTCATAAAACTACTGTGAATTTTCCTACTTGCATTTAGCCACTTTTTCATAAGCACTTTTCTAAAGGCATCTTTTTCAACCACAATGGCTACTCCAAATGAGTTTGGAATGTGGATAAGTAATTGGCTCAGATGTCATTCTTACAATTGTGTGAAAGTGAATGTGATAACTTATCTTTTGATATATTAAGTTATATAATGCGATTTTGTGAATTTAAAGGATGTCGTTTAAGTGGAGGAAAAGTATTTTGTCACTTATTTTTAGAACAAATGTGATATTTAAGAGTGTGCTAATTATAAAAGAATTAAGTTGATACCTCATAATTTAAATCTTGTGAGTAAATAACATAAATTATAGTATAAACAATTTTCTTTGAATTCCAAATATACAAATATAACAAGCATTGTAGCAGTGAGATATTTTGAGATGAATTAGTGATTATACAGAATGTATGACTAAAAATGAGTGTATTTAAAAGAATGTTCTTGATGATTTGAACATATTAAACTTACACCTCTTAATCCTTTTATTTAGACATGATTTATTGGAATTTTATTTTGTGAATAGGGAAAATGTAAAAAAAGGATATATGGTAAGAGAATATTAAAAAGTTGTTATCATGCTTAGATGTTGAGAGGAATTATTAGTGGATGGAACATAATGATGATAAAGGATTGATGCAATTGACTCTTAGTGGTATTAAGATTTGTTGTATTTCATATAATGCACTTAAGGTTTGTTCCGACTGGGTCTAGACGGGCATGCGAGAATGCATGCCTGGGTATGATGTGGTCCCAGGTAGGCTCGACAGGCGTGGGTCAGTACGCATGTCAGTGTGAGTCCGTGTTGTCGACATGTGTCAGTGTAGGTTAGGAAGTCGTGATGAAAAAGAGAGGGTTTGAGAGCAGGGAGTGAAGCAAATGCTTGGGAAAGCTAGAGAGGTCCAAGTAAGCCTAAAGGGGAGAAGCAGTAGGCAACGATGAGTTTGGCGATCTCAAGACAGTGGGCTTCAAAAGAGAAGAGGCGTAAGATTCTCCAAGAGGTCTTCCTCTTCTTGAGTCAACGAGACAAGTTTTATAGTCGTGTTTGGCAAATGCTGTCAAACTGGTTGGGCTTCTCTCGTGTGCCTTTGTTATCTCATGATTATGTCGATGCTCGGTGGTGTACTCTGTAGGTATTGTGGTTTTTATTTTTTATTCTGATTCATTTGATCTCTCAACTTTTCATATCATCATTTATGTTATAATAAAGAGTTGCTTGCAATCTTTTTAGAAAGAGGTCTTACTTATGGAGCTATCAAATTGTCAACTTTTCAAAAGAATATTGCATTTAATTTGTCCAAAAAAAATTATCAATGGTATAGTCCAGCAATAATTTGAAGTTACAATAATATTTCTAGAGATTGTGGCATAAGAAGGTGACAATCGAGCTTCTTTCAAGGGAATGAGGGAATATGATGCAAAATTAGCTCTTCTAAAGGTTTCCTTGCTACTGATAATTGTCTAAAGAGAGGGGAGGTCTAAGCCGCACTTAAATTCTTCATGTAACTCGATTGCAACAAGATAAAAGAGAGGAGACAAGGGCATACTTTTTTTTCCTTCATGTGATGGAACAACAATGAAGAATGAGAAGTCTAAATTTTGTCCTTCGTATCCTTTGTGCAAAAGTTACGAGAAGAAGAAGGGGTAGTGGTCATCTCCTTTAGTACTTTTCCACGTTTTGGTGTTAATGAAAAACATCAAGAAGGTCTTCTTGTTTCAGGCAGTTCAATGGATTACTTAATAGTTGTTTTCATTATATTCAAATAGCATCTCATTGACTATAGAAGGTCTTCTTGTACTCAGATCACCCTTGAAGAGTATTGAATTTTATGCATAAGCATTTTGTTGAGATGACCATCTGGAATGTGCTCATCATCATCTTCTTTGATGGCTATCAAAATTTCTTTTGGGGATGCACTTAAGGG
Organism: Vanilla planifolia; assembly: GCA_023846275.1. Taxonomy (NCBI): domain Eukaryota; kingdom Viridiplantae; phylum Streptophyta; class Magnoliopsida; order Asparagales; family Orchidaceae; genus Vanilla; species Vanilla planifolia. The sequence goes on along the minus strand of CM043875.1, from coordinate 3,561,069 downwards.
AGTACTAAACTGCTAAGCTTAGTATCATCATCGGTCCTTCGGAGCCCTCTGAGTGTAGTCTTTGTCGTCTCGAAATCTTTTCTATTCTCAATCAAGGGGCCTTGGACGTAAGAATGTTTTCCCTTCCAATCTATTAGATAGAACTAAAGAAAACTCCTTATTAACGAAACAAATGTCTTTATTGAAGATTTTTTGTAAGGATTTTGACAGACATGTGACTTGACGTTTTTGAAAATCCTTTGGTTGAAAAGACGTGATGAGGGCTACTCCAATATGTTGGGAGTCCTCTTGATCAACCTCTTTAAGCTTGGAGATTGGCTTAAAGTGGTTCTTATTGATGTTGCTTTAAATTGAGAGTAAACTCAAACCTTTTTAGGTCTGACATAGTTGGCGAAGGATGATAAAAATAATCTTTTGAGTTGGTTAAATGAACAAATTAACTTAAGAGACAGCCTCCATAACCACTATGAGACTATATCTTTAAGAGGAAAAGAAAATCCTGCATCAAATCGGCCCATTTATGACATTTAAAAGGACAATTATCCTAAATTTTCTTAAAAAAACATAAGGATTTGAATTGCTGTGATAAAAGATAGTTACATTGTTGAAGTTTAGAAGGTTGAGGCGTTGAAAGCATTTATTCGATGAAAGGAGAAACTTTCTCGATTATATTTGGGTTATACTCGTGTTGCCAAAATAGGTGAAGTTCATCATTAGGGGGTAGGGGTGTTCTTGATCAAAAGTAGTAACTTATGGTATTACAAGATTGGGTCAATGTTTGGCATTTTTGATATGCTTTCTCTTAGTATGATGGTCAGACTTTCTTTGATTTACTAACTTATAGGCATGAGAAAAGTGAAAAGAAATCTTGTAAAGTGTTTTATTTGTTACTGAAATAAACAAAAATGACTAAAAGTGGGCTGTTGAAGAGGTTTGAAGTTTGTTAAATTTGGGATAAGGGTGTTAGGATCTACACTACTTCGTTACAACTATCAAATGCTTCCTTTTCAAGTATAAGCACAATTTTCTCTTGGTTTAGTATTTTAGTTTTTTTGTTTGTTCCCACATACAGCACCAGAAAATGTTGATGTGAAAAGGGGATTTGGAGAACTTAAGCAAAAACTTAAGGCAAAGATGAGGAAGTTCGATTGGGCAAAGTTTCCAAATATGCTCAGGAGAGGATTAGAGCATACTTCTAAATGGATTGGCACAATGTGGTAAGAGTTTGGTTGAGAAACTTTAATTCAAGTAATTGTGGGTATACGATGCTATTGAAGGATGTCCTGGCGATGTTAAAAGGAAGGCAACGTGGTCAGCATTGAAACGGTGCAACCGGATGTGGCGGTAGCACGACCATGAGTGGTGATGGCATGACTGGAAGCGCTAGCGACTTTGTCGGGACTGGCGGCCACTCAACTAGGCTCGAGGGAGGTGCGTACTAGTACAGTTTCACTTCAGTTGGGTGTGGAAGGTCCCACACAGATGCACGCTTGGGTATGCCACGGTCGTAAGTGAGCTCGAGCCGACATGGGTCAGCATTGTCGAAGCAAGTGGACGTGGTGACGCGGGTCGACAGAGTTCTCTTTGTCGACGCGTTTGTGTGGGCCAACACTATCGACGCTCTTTGGCGAAGCATGTCTGTCTTGGTTCAGTGTCGAAAGAGCTTCAACCTAGTTCAGTGCAAACCTGTGCGATTTGGGCAGCATGCATTTTCTAATAACACGCTTGAGTCCAATGAATTAGGGCTTCTAACGGCGTTCAAAATTGTGATCGGGACAAAAGAAGGAGATCAAAGCTGTGGGGAAAAGGAAAAAGGGTTCAGGAGAAGGGAGTAAAGTGAATGTTGGGGAAAGTTGGAGAGAAGGTACGAGAAAGCCCTAGAGGGTGAAGCTGTGCGTGATGATGAGTCCGACGATCTAAGGATGGCATGCTTCGAAAGGGAAGAGACGTAAGATTCTTAGAGAGGCCCTCCGCTTCTCAAGTCAACTTGAGCCTTTTACAGTCTCTAACTCAGCTTTAGATTTTTTTCTAGACTGAAATTGAACAAAGCTCGAGTCTTTTCTAAGGCTAAAAACTCAACCTTATTAAGGTTTTTCATAAGGCTGAAAACATAACCCTTTCAATTCTCAAACAAGAGTCCTCACAAACTCTTTCTTCGAGAAATATTACAAATTTTCTATATTGATGGCATGCATGGCTTAAGAATGTCATGAATGCAGTAATGAAATCATACTTACTGAATTGAAGTTTTAAGAATATAGAATTTGTGCACAATGCTTTCCTTATATCTCACCACAAGACTCCAATAGTAAAATCAACTTTTGGTAATTGAATGATGATTGCAAATGAAAGAAAAAGTTCTTCTAATGTTGTGTATAAGATTTATCGTGGATTGATTGTGAATTAATTCTTATTTATACAGATTTACACATAGTTATGATTCTTAAGATTACTCTTAAGATTTACCAATTATCATTTGGCTATTGATCTTAAGATTTCTCAAAACATTATTATGAATGTTTTCCAATGATTATAAGAATGTTTCCTTCAGAAAAAAAAATGAGAAGATCTGATTAGTCTTTAGCCCTACCCTTTGAATTAAACGTATCATTCATTAATTTCAACGTGTTCAAACATTTCTTCTCAGCATACCTTAGTTGCCCCTGCATACTTTGCACTTTTGTATTAGACACTGTATGTGCATTTACACGTGTTATGCACTAGTAATGGGTTAACACACCAACTCCCACCAGCTTGTGCTTCACGTACCGTATGTCCATTTGGATATAAAGTGCATAAAACTTGCTAAGGCTTGCTCTTGCAATGTATCATGTCTCGAGCGCCGTATCTATGAACTTATGAATGACATATTATATGTTGCTAATCAACTTATCATTCGTCATGCAATTTTTTTTATTTCAAGTATGTTGTGATTGGTCCATATACAATTTTTTTCTAATTAATTTCGAAAATAAATGGTGCATGCAAATACAGTGAGCCATGCAAGATTAATTTACAAAGTTTTACTCACAATTTTCTCCCAAGACTTGATCTCGCTATCTTGCTTGGTGAAGTATTCTTCTTGCTTGTAAGTCTTCTTAGTTTATTAAGTGCTATTGACATCACCAAGTATTCTTAAGCTCTTTTTTTTCGAGTTTAGCAGATAAGCCAAACAGCAGCAGAAGGAATAACTGGATTATAGCTGTAGCTGGTTTTCAGCTGTCTTTTGTTGATGTAAATATGCTGTAAAAGTGGGTAACATCTACTAGGGAGCTTCTTATGCTGCTGGGAGAAATGAGAGGAGTGGGAGATTGTTGAATAGAGAATGAGAGAAAAATTGCAATGATTTATATTGCTGGTGAAGAGGCTAGCTTAAATAAAGAGCCGTAAGATGGACAAACTTGCCAATAGTGAAAATTTGGAGACTAAAAACTCTTCTCTCTCTCGTGTTTAGCGAACTTGGGTACTTTCAAATCAATCATATCTTCTTAAAAACATACAGAACAACAGCCTAACAACATTACTATTTATGCTTAGCTGGTTGACCTGCATTTGATGGTGATGCAAATATGCATTTTCTGGCTCCTCAATATTTTACCATTTGGCCTCCAATTGTCAATCGTGTTGCGATGATAGTGAATGAGATTAATCTTCTCAACAGTAAGGAAGCAATATTGACTATTGGTGATATAGATCAGTTTGCCTGGGTTCAAGCGTCCCAATCTTATGATATTTAAGATTCAAAACTTGAATATTGGCTCATATTTATTCAAAATTATCTTCTCTTTCATGGGCCTGATGGGTATTCAATAATGTGAGATCCCCAGATGATAACCATCACCCTGTCAACAGGTGTTTGTGATTGCTGAATTTAACTGGAGTTTCACATGACTATGTCATGTGATCAACTAGAGCTGTTATTTGCATCCAGATCAATGTAAAATCGTCATGGCAAACTTTAATCCGAAGGAAACAGGAAATCGTGTATTATGGTTTCGAAGACAAGCAAAATAACAATGGCAGGAAAAGTTGTTTTTCATTGCAATAGTACGATGATAAATGCGTTTATGATAACTCACACAGCTTTGTACAGGCTTTATAACGACCGGTAGCTTAATATTTCCAAATTCCTTCATGATTCTACATTGGTAAAATGCCGCTCTTGAAAGAAACTATGTGCAAAAAGGTTGATTCATGCTTTAGTTCTTGTAGCTTGTAATAAATAACCATAATGGAACTACTTAACTGAACCTGTGTAGTTGTTGTAGGGATGCTGATGAAATGAAGTGTTCTTCATTTTCTGATGTATTTCCTGATGAATACATGCAGTTTTTATCTACATTAAGTGATTCTGCTTTGGAAAGCCTATGTTTTCTTCAAAATTGAGTAAGCTGTTTCTGAAAGTGAATTCAGAGCCATGCATTGGCAAAGAATTTGTGAGTTTAGAAAAGAGATTTGAAAAAGAGGGTTTATGATGAAACTGTTTAATAAGATTTTGATGTTTTCAAGTTTGAACTAAGAAATTCTTTGGATGTTTTGAGTGTGATGTGCAATTAATTGAAGTAGTTTGTAGGACATTGCTACTTGATAACAACAGATGTTCCTTTCTATCATGAAAAAACTACTTCTATCACATTCAACAGGATATGTGTTTGTGTTAATGCCTGTGCTGTTTATTAGGATTTTTTATAACTTAGATTTTCTAGTGCTAGATCAACATGCTATACTTCTCAAGCAGAAAATGCTTGATCTGATCTAGTACTCTCTTCCCTCTTGAAAAATTTGTTGCCTATGAACAAAATGGTTTTAAGAATTTTGTTAACAATCTTCCCAAATCAGCTAGGCATTTGCATCTTATTTTATATGGTAGCATCAGAAGCTAACCATCTCATAGATGTTATATTGCCGAGTCGTTTCATGTTCCTCTTTCTTTTGATTTAAATCTCATAACAATCGATTCAAAGCAGGCTACCAAATACCTAATTTCTTCCCGATTTTGATCGATCACGAAGCAACATTGTTCTTCCCACAAATTTGTTTTAACAAATTAACCTTTTCTAGTCGATGGTGGTTCTGATTTCTCAAAGCTTGCAAATTTTTAGCTGAGTTGTGATCACAACTGTCCATTTCAGGAATGCTTGGTTATATCAAACATTTTTGTTGCATGCCACTCGAGCAATGGCCATGTTGGTGCAGCTTAATCCTTCAACAAGCTCACTCTAGAATAAAGCTGGGTAACAGATAAAAGATGATGAGTGGTTCATCAAAATAATGTCTTAAGCTCTCAGTGCAGATTTCCCAGTTTTCTCTCATAATTTTCTTTATAATTTTGCCTCTGGTGCACCATTCTTGAATAATCAATGGCATTTTTCCATGATTCTGTATGTTATTTTTGTTTCACATAGTTCCCACCTTATTCATAAGTTTATCAAATGGAATATTTTCATCTCAAGTGTCATAAAAGGAGCTAAAACAGTTAAATTTTCTTCTTTTATGACTCCTGAAGAAGCTGGGTGTTTTCATTCCTGTTATTTTCTTAATCAAATCATTAGTTTCAATCCTGACTTGGATAAAAAATCAATCGTAAAGATGAACAGAATTCTTTGAAAGCTTGTTTGTCAGTTATGTGGTTTGAACTCTTTCCTGAAGATTTGATCATGTGAAGCTTGAAATTTAGTTTTGGTTACAAGGTTAGCTTATGTTTAGTTTAGTAGGACTTATATCTGTAATTTGATTATGTTTGAGAAGTGCTTTACAAAAAGCTTTTCTGTGAGATGTTTCGAGGTACGGTCGAGATGTGGCAACCGAGGCTCCCAACAATCTCTAAACTCCTATCGTCGTGTTGCTAATTGCAAATGTCATTGACAAATAGTTGCAATGGCTTGCCATTGTGATGACTTTGTAAGTCTCTTTGCTATTTGCTTAGTTGTTAAGGGGGTAATGTGGTTTTGTGTGTTTTGCATTCATTATGTTTTGATGAACATAATTTTTTTGTTTGATTGATTAAATTTGTAAATGAAATTGAAATTTAATTTGATTGAGTATTTAAAATCAATAATATACTTATCAATCAAATAAGATTGATAACGAAATTTGGTTTGTAACATTGGTTGTAGTTGAAAAAGAGCATCTAAAAGTATATTTTTTTAAAAAAAATTGATTTTATGTCAATAGAGAAAATTATAAAAGTTTGGTGAATTTGTATTGTGGTCATTTCCTAAAATATATATAAAAAAAGTATTTTTTAATAGCTTGCCAATGTTGTCGATATTACTTTGCGTTTTATTTTGTTTCTTGGGTTCGTCATTAAATCATTGACATTCGTAATAGAAATGTTATTTATTGTGTTATAATATCATTGATCTATGATTTGTTGTTGGCTTGTGCAATAGACGTTCTTTTTTTGAGATTGATTGTAAAATAGGCAAATATTGTCTTACTCACACAACCTCTTTTGTATTTTATTGACTTTTGTCTTTGTTAGTTGATGTCGTCAACATTTTACTTTTTTCAATTGTCATTTATTGTTTCACATTATTTAGTCATTGTCTTCTCGTTAGATCTCATTGTTGGTTAATATATTATCATTTTCTTTTTTGCATAAACCTAAGTTTTAAATGTTTAAATTTGTTACATTTAATCAAATAGATAATAGGTTAAATCTAAATTGGTCACATATATCTACTTTATAATTGTAATTGGTTAATTAAGCATCCAAACTTCACAATTATACATCATATAAAGTTTTGTTCTATAAATGTTAGCAATTAAAAAGTGTTTTACAAAATAAAAAAAAAAATCTAAGTAAATAAAAAGTGATTTAATAATTTTTTATTATTTATAAAATTAAAGAGAAAAAAAATTTGTTTTCTCAAGGGTTGCTTGAGCAAAAACCAAATGGTGAAGAACATTTCATATAAAGGAAAACAATTGCATAATTGTGTGATATATATGGAATTGCAAGATGATTTGGTAATCATAGTCAAGCAATAGAGTTAGCCAACCTGGCTCTCAAATCCTTCCTTATTATCTTCCCAGCTGATGACCTTGGTATGACATCAACAAAATAAACCTTGTGCAATCTCTTATAGTACACCACCTAAATGAATCAAAATCATATAATAAATCAAAACAAATTCAATTCCATCTTTAATTTTTTTTGTTGTTTTAATCTAAAAAACATCAATATTCATAAAAATTTTATTTTTATTTATATAATTCATTTTCAAAATATATTTTTCAAATGCCTAATGTACATTCACAAATAGAGCTTTAATTACCTGTTTGCTTATGAACTCTTTCACAACGACTTCATTCAACTTGAGATCAGATCGAACAACAAAGGCTATTGGAACCTCGCCTGCCACCTCATCCTTTTGCCTACCAAACCATTTAAGCAACAAATATTAAACTTTTTATATCAACAAATAGAAATATATTCGAGAGATTTAAAATTACGAAATGACAGCCGCGTCGACAATTGAAGGATGGCTTATGAGAAGGGCTTCAAGCTCAGCCGGAGCCACCTACAAAATAAATAAATATTTTTAAAATAAATTAAAAAATATTTTTTTATTAAAAATTATATTTTAAACTGATATTTATTTTTTGTAAATATAAATGAAATAATTATACCAAATATATCATTAAAAATATTTATTTGTATTAAAATTAAAAATAAAACATACCTGAAAACCCTTGTACTTGATGAGCTCCTTCATTCTATCAACAATAAATACCTCATCATCTACGTCCACATAACCAATGTCCCCCGTGTGAAGCCATCCCTGCATATCTATTGTTGCCGACGTGGCATTCGGTTCATTCAGATAACCTATTGACACGCCACCGATAAGACAAAATCAAATAAGCTCGTGTAATTGGGTCACTACTGTCACGTGCCTTTCATGATCTGGGGCCCCCGGATGCATATCTCCCCCAGTTTGTTCCGGTCGAGGGACAAACCGGTCGAGGGGTCGATCACCTTCAGCTCGGCATTGCGTACTACGGTTCCGCAAGAACCGGACTTGGCCGCCATTGGCCGTTTCGCAAAGGCGGGACACATGGAGAGCACGGGACCCGCCTCGGTCATGCCGTAGCCCTTCAAAGTTATTAAACTAGTTTTACAAATTTATCCAAAGATGTCTGTCATGTCAAAGACAAAAGATAGAGGTGTATCCTGATAAAATGGTCTAATCAAAGCACTTTTTTTAAAACATGATTAAAATTCCATTTTTATTGTAAACTTCTTAAAGTAAATTAATCGTAAAACTGAGATTCCTTTAATTAAATGTTTCAATTCGATTTTTAAATTTTTTTTCAATACTTTAATTGCAACTTTTTTAATAAACATTTTAATTTACCTAATTTTTTTCAAAAGTTTACTGAATATTTTATGAAAAGATTTTCTAAATTGTAAACTATTTTTTTAAAAAACACCCCATAATTAAGCTAATTGTTTGATCTCTTTGCAACATAAACCATTTATTCGTCATTTGTGACACAAATTAAAAGCAGACCGTAGGAGAATTAATGTAGGAAAACAATCATAATGAGCGAGAAAAATTCGTTCGAAATAGTTATTATTAAAAATTAGACTTAATTCAAAGAAATGAATTATTATTAAATATTTTTTTTGCACATAGATTATATTATTTTAAAATTTTAAATAATTCAAAACATTCTTCATCAAACTTATAACAAAGAACCAATTAATTATTTCATATAGAATTTTTTCTATTATATATATTGTCATTTTTTTTTTGAAATAATTGATTTCTTTAATGATGTAATAATATTTATTATTTTTTTTTCCTAATTTTACCTGACCAAGAATGGCCTGCGGCAGCCGACGCTGGAGGGCGGCCACGAGCTCTTCACCGAGGGGGGCGGCGCCGGAAATAATTATCCTTATCGAGCTCAAATTGTAAATATCCACTAACGGATTCTTCAACAACGACAGGACCATCGGAGGAACGACGGCTGCCACCGTCACCTTATGCTTCTCTATCAAACCCAACATGGCTTCCATCTCGAATCGGTGGATGATAAGCACCGCCGCCCCTGCTCTCAGGGAACAGAGCAGGACGGAGTTGAGAGAGAATATATGAAACAGGGGAAGCACGCAGAGGACGACGTCGTCGTTCCTCAGGTGGAAGTTTGGGTTCTCGCCGTCCACTTGCTGAGCCACGCTAGAGACGAGATTTCGGTGGGTCAAAACCACGCCTTTTGGGAGCCCCGTCGTGCCCGACGAAAACGGAAGCGCCACAGCGTCGTCCGTGTTGGTGGATGACTCGGGGATGGCGGCCTCGTCTGCGGCGGAGAGAACAGAGAACGACAGGCAGCCCAATGGTGGGTCGTCGACGGTGATGACCGTCAGGCCGCCGCCGAGCTTGTCGGCGTAGATGGATTGCGTGACGACAAGCTTGGCGCCGGAGGATTTGAGCTGTTTGAGGATTTCGGCGGGAGTACACAAAGGATTAACGGCGGTGGTGGCGGCGCCAAGGAACGATGCCGCCATAAAGCAGATGGCGAACTCAGGGCAGTTCTGGAGTACAAGGAAGATTACGTCACCTTGCCGGACGCCGAGACCGGCCAGACCGGCTGCAGCGCGGCGGCAGAGGAGGTGAGTCTCTGCGTACGTATATGTCCGGCCGGTCGAGCCGGAGATGAGGCACGACTTGTCGGCGACCTCGGCCATCTTTTCAAAGCAGTAAGCGTGGAGAGGGAGGTGATCGGGTATGACAATGTCCGGAAGTCTCGACCGGAAGATAAAGGTCTCCCGCTCGGCGGCGGACTCCGCCGCCGGCGAGTCATCGTGCGGGAGGATATCCGGGCTGGTGAGGGAGATCATCTACGAAAAACAGACACGTTTAACGCCTTTCTGCCAAATCAACTCGAGGAGAAGACGAAAATCCCCTTGTCACGCACCAGAGGAAGGGAAATATGTGACTTTAAAACCGCTTATCAGCTCAGTTTTTAATCGTCCGATCTCAATAAGAAGGAAAGAGCACAAAATAAGGGCGACGACCATGGAAGAGGAATCAAAGTTCGAATCTTTGGCGAAGAGTGGGGAAGACAGAAGCTTGGGTTGGGAGCTTGCTGTCGTGAGAGACGAAATAAAGAAGGTAGGCGAGAGATAGCGATAGAGAGAGAGAGAGAGAGGGTCCGGATTAGGTGAGATTCATGGTCGCGGTGCGGAGGCGGGTTGCAGGGATGAAGAACACACGGTTCTCACTTCAAATAAAAATAAAAATAAACTTTGATTTAAACAATACATTTACTCTAAATTATTTTAATATTGTAAAATACTTTCATTTCAACATGATCATTATTGTGTTGTTTGATTTTCAAAATAAAAAAATCAAACAAAATTGAATCACTTTTTCATAATAATTACTTTCAATAATAAATTATTGAGAGAATTACTTTTTAGTATTTAATAATAATAGTTTTAAACTCAAATATGGTTAACGCAAAGGTTAGTTTTATTAAACTTAGCTTAGTTTCAAATTTGAGAAATTATGTTGTTGGTTGAAAATAAAGTTTTAAAAGATATGTTTTTAATATATATATATATATATAACTATGAAATATTGATGAATATTTAATAATTTTAATATTGAAATCAATAAAACATTTTCTATATAAGTAATTAACAAAAATAGTCATAACTTTTTAGTATAATGTTTCGATCTAATTTTTTTAAAATTATCTTTTAAAAATTCAAAAAAATTAAAATTTTAAAAAAATTATTGTTAAAGCATAATTTGTTTTTAAATTTTCATTTTAAACTCATAAAGTTCATGCAAATAAATTTTGATGTTTTAGTTTTAAGGACAAAACAATCAAAAAAAATGGTTTCTTGATGGACCAAATTGCAAAGAAAAGTTAATCAATCAATTTTCTTTTACAAAATTATTCAATATTTATTTTTTTTAAACCGTTAGGATTAAGACCTTATTTGAATAAATGAAGGGAATGACAGCTAATTGTTGAAAAGTTCTTTTGACAAATAATTGATATTTGATGGATTGTTATAATCGAAGTGGTTAAGTGTAAAGATAAAATTATATCTTTATTTTTAAAAAATAAATTAATAATTGTATTTTTTTAGCTAAGTAAATTATTTGATTCTATGATGAATTTAAAAAATGATAAGGCATCAAATCACTACTCTTAACTTGATTGTTGAAAAATGCATGAAATATAGTTTTATATTAAAATCAATTTATTATAGCATTGACTTCTAAAGTGATAATCTTAATCTAATAGTTTTGATATTTTTATTGTTAGTGTTCTCTGTATATTAGGCTAATTTGAACTCATATAATTTCTCTTTTATTAAATAAAATCAAAGATAAAATAAATGGTTTCTTCAATATGGTGATAGAGTTGATTATTGATGGTACAAAATAATAAAGTCAAAGTGAAGTTTTAACATAGCTAATTAGGTGATGAAAATAGGGAGATGAAATCAATAATTTAGGATCACTAATTTGTGATGACTTGGCAAAATCGTGTAGCCAACATGGTTATAAAGAAGATTTATATGATACAAGCAATTTTGTGATATAAAATAAAGCCAAAGATCATAACTCTAACATTATGATAAGGTATACAATAAAATGGTAGGTTCAACATATTGATAACAAAATCAATTTGTGGCAAAACTAAAGACAATGATTAAATAAGTCTGATATAACAATAACACTATATAAAAAAAAGTTTCATAGACACCTTAAAAATTGTTAGTATAGACATTAATCGATGGTTAATATGAAAAGGTTTTCATTTAATGAGATACATAAATATAAAAAATGATTCTTTTAATTCATTAATTTTAATTTTTGAGTTAAAAAAAGTGCATTTATGAATCATATATAACTTGAACCCTTATGAATATACTTTTTAAATAGTGGATCTATAGGTTGGAAATAAATCTGATCATTAGAAGGCTAGTTTGTCATGCTCTATTCCTTTGATTAATCTCAGATAAACAATGCAAAATTATTCTAATCATAATTAGGCTTAAAATCTCGAATGAGTTCTCATAAGATTGTGTAATTTGATAATTTAAATAGGTCTTGGCAAACTCACCCAATCATAGGACCTGGATATAAGACTTGGGTGGAGCCACAATTTAATTAGTATTATTAAATCCAATTGGGTGTGACCCATAAAAGAATTTTTTTTTGTTATTTAAGAAGCTATTTTATAAATAATTATATAAAATGTTTTGTGATATATTAAAATTACAAAATTATTCCTTTTTTCAAAACTCAAATTTTCATTATTGTTTTTAAATTATTCATCAATCTATAACATCTAATGAAAAAAATTTGAGGACACTAGAAAAAAAAATATTATTTGCTTCATTAAGAAAATCGTGCATCAACATACTTTTGGCAATATATCTTTCTTTTTGAGTTAATACAACACAACACTTCAAAATAAATATTATTTATTTCAAAATTAACATGTCATTGCAATAGTCTAAAAAATCAATGTTCTGCTTGGATCAAGATAACTCCAAACCAATAAAACTAAAAGTGTTAGAGGAAGTTTATGAATTCAAATACTAATGACATGATCATGGATAGTACAAAAGAGATTTCCTTCATTACTCAACTAATTGTTCGTACAAATAAGGATTGTAGATAAGATGTTCTAGCATTTCTAGTCAAGTTGAACATTTGTTCTTCTTCTAAAGGATTTGATCGAGCTCATTCTCTGCCTCTTGATATTGATAGTTGTTCCAAAATTACCAGAAAGCTTTCCATTCTATTAAAATTATTAAATATTCTATTTAAAAGCTATTTTTTTTCATATATATATATATATATATATATATATATATATATATATTAAAAAATTTTAAAAAAGACAAATATGAATTATTGATGAATATTTAATAATTTTAATATTGAAATTAATAAAAAATTTTCTATATAAGTAATTAACAAAAAATAGTCATAACTTTTTAGTATAATGCTTCAATCCAAATTTTTTTTTAAATTATCTTTGAAAATTCAGAAATATTTAAATTTTAAAAAATTATTGTTAAAACATAATTTGTTTTTAAATTTTCATTTTAAACTCATAAATTACATGCAAATAAATTTTGATGTTCTTGTTTAGGAACAAAACAATCAAAAAATGGTTTCTTGATGGGCCCAACTGCAAAAAAAAGTTTATTGATCAATTTCTTTTACAAAATTATTCAATATCTATTTTCTTTAAACTATTAGGATTAAGACCTTGTTTGAACAAATAAAGTGAATGACAACTAATTGTTGAAAAGTTTCTTTGACAAATAATTGATATTTGATGGATTTTTATGGTCGAAGTAGTTTAAGTGTAAAGGTAAAATTATATTTTTATTTTTAAAAAATAAATTAAAATTTTTTAGAAAAAATAATATTATTTTCAAAATTTGACATATTTTAAGCATAAAAAAATCAAGCAATATATTCATATCATATGAAATTCGCATAACAATATTTATCTTGCATATCTAATATTTAGGCACTCATAATTAATATTAATGATATAAATTTAGCATCCACTAACTTTCACAATACTATAACTCTCTCTTTCTCTCTCTAGGCAACTCAAACTTTGATGTTCAAGATGCATTAAAAAGCTAAAACGATATTTCGTTACTTCTTAGTTCACAATCAAGTCGATGTTCAATTGTCATTGGTCCAAAATGGCCTAAAATGCATGATTAATATGACTCAGTCTGTACTAATCCCTATCATCCTTGGAAATGTCTATCGAGTGTTTCACAAACTTGTTTAATCCTCTTGACACTTCCATAAACTCTTTTTTCTTTCTCAAAGGATGTAACATTTTCACTAGACCTTAATCTAAAGCAAGTCATGCCCTCTAAGAATTCTGATTTATATTTTGTGCATGCCTCTTCAGGTTTCTTTGCTCAAGATTTTATTTTTAAGTCATGATAAAACATCTTGAGACGTTTTCACATGACCATGTCATTCATTAAGCTAAAAGTTCATCTCATTATCATTTTCATTCATCTCTAAATTATTGTAATGGGTCTTTCTACCTTTCAAGAATGTTAGCTCTTGTTTTCTTATATCATCCTCGATAACTTTGAAGGCCTAAACCATCCTATTGAATTATGATGCATCTATTTCAAGTCCTCCCTCTTAAGACCTCAATGTTTTGCTTGAATCAAGATAACTCCAAAACAATAAAACTAAATGTGTTAGAGGAAGTTTATGAGTTCAAATACTAATATCATTATCATAGATTGGACAAAAGAGATTTTCTTCATCACTCAGCTAACTGTTCGTACAAATAAGGATTGTAGATAAGATGTTCTAGCATTTCTAGTCAAGTTGAACATTTGTTCTTCTTCTAATGGATTTGATTGAGCTCATAGGATGGCATTCTCAAGCAAGAGGATATTGATTCTTAATCCGTCACAAAGCAATGAATGGATGTCCTACTTTCTATTCCAAAATCTTTGGCCTTGCAAGTAAATTATTGCAATCTAAAGATTCCAATTGTTGTCATATTGAATTAAAGATTATTCAAGCCAATAAAGACAAATGCAATCCATGCAAATGAAGTGATGAACAATGGAAAGACCTATTGAATAAGACTAATAAAATTATGTTAGTACCCTCATAGTTGTATAATGATGAAGGAGAGATTATCAATAAGACATAATTATAACATAATAATGTTCAAATTTTTTTAAACTTTTGACAATTAACAGCTAAACTCTTTAATTTCAACATTAATATATTTATTACAAAAAGTTATTTAAATTCATCAATTATCTATAATTATTTCTTTTTTATTATCTAATAATATTTTTCTCCTCTTTATACATTCTTTTTCTCTTAATATCCACAAGAACAAAACAAAGAAATAAACAATAAAAACACTTGTAATATTATTAAGTCACATGTTTATGTTGTTATCAAGTAATTACATGATATCATGTCTTACAAATTCATTCAGCAATTAATTAAATAAAAAAGTTTAATAGTAATTTTTTAAGCCAACCATTGCATAGAACTATAATTATCAAAACTCCATGGATGTTTATGAAACCTTTCCTCATTACATGAAAAAAAAAAAAGGCATAAATAATCCAACCAGCACATTAATAATGTAATATAAAATCGAAAATATCATATCGCTTTGATGTTCGTATCTACACGTGTAATTCTCTTCCATTTTACAGTATACCACCTCTTTAACATACCAGTCATGAGTTTGGTATATCTCTAACCTAAATTAATTACAAAATACACCAAGAAGAATTGCAAATTCTAATGTGCGACCAGAATGTCTCACACGGCGTAATTACGAATATAACCCACCCTCGATCGTGGTAATTGATACTTACTGTGTATAATTAATTACAGGTAAGCTTAATATAAATAAATTTATATATATAGCTTGACGTGTTTGCCCTTGGTCATCCGATTAAAACCCCAAACAGCTTCACCTCCCTCTTCTCCTCCTTGTCTTCCACGTCCACCGCGGCTGGCCCCGACATCACCTCCTCCTCGTCATCGTCCTCCTCCCCACCGTAAGCCATTTCGATTCCTTGCTCATCCTCGACTGGCCCTTCTCCTCCTCCTCGCCCCACGTCGATTAGGCAGTAGGATCTCTGCCGTCCATCGCTCTCCTCACAACGGTAGAACCCCACGGTGTCCCTCGCCCTCAACCCTTTCTCTTTCACGAACTTGTTCCAACCCTTGGTGAAGACGTAGCTTTGGCTGCTCTTCCAGTAACAGTAACGAAACACCCACACCCTGCTTTCGCGGTCTCTGAACTCCAACAAGAGCTCCTCCGCCGCCTCCGCGCTCACCGGCGGAAGGTACCTCGTGGCGTACTTCTTGGGTATCACGAGCCTGTTCAGCTTCCCAACGTCGCTCGGTGTCAGCTCCTTCTGAAACAACTCCCTGAACACCACGCCGTCAGCGGCAGCTGCCGCCGCTGGGGCGGAGACAGCGGCGTCTGTTTTGCCGGTCGCAAGAGCGAAATCCGCCAGCTTAGCCTCGTACGAGCCGTCCCGGATCATGTCGAGAACGGCCTCGGTGGTGAAGCGGTCTTGGAAGGCGGGCTCGTGGACGGTGACCTCGGTACAGGGGAAGTTGCGGTGGGTGTCGCCTCGGTGCAGCTTGGCGGCGGCGCTGTCATAGGCCCGAGCGGCGGCGAGCTCCGATTTGAACGTTCCCAGCCAAATGCGGCTGTGGTGGAAGTAGATCTGCGCGCCCCAATGGCCATTCTGCTGGAGGACCACGCCCTTAAACCTTGCAGACGACCCGGACGCCGCCCCCCGCGCCGCCGATGGCATCGGACATTTCGGCACATTGGTGATCTCCCGGCCGCCGTCCCCAGCCGGCAGCGTCTCCTCCTCCTGGGGGCAATACCTGCAACGCAGAAATTGCCAAATTTCTTATCAAAATTGGATTTTAGGAACGACCCAATCCTCACAACAGAAACGTAAACCGGGAAATGGGTGATGAGGGTTTATTCGTTACATTGCCGACCGGCGGTTTGGATTCCAGGAACCGGGCTTCGATTTTTGCGAAGAATCCAAGACGGAAACAGAGGATATTTCAGCAGGCTGGGGACGAGGGGTGAAGGAAAACGGGTAAGGTAAATATCTAATTAAGGCAAAGTTTAGGTGTCGAAATGGCTAATTGTGGAAATTCCTAGGATTTTAGTGTGGTGCATGGGAGGAGAGTTACACGTGGCGTGAGACGAATGGGAATAGCTGGCTGTGTGGGGCCATGCGTGGCGAGAAAAAATCTAATGGGTTGCATAAATTTTGGGTCGTGTGATTCTCTCTGTACTTAAAAACTGTTTTCTTAGTTGTAATCTATTATGACATTTTAAGCTGTGGGAGACTGAGGTCCTGCCGTAATGCAATTCGAATTTGGACAAAGATAGGGTGTTTTGTGTCAATTTTGAATTTAGAAGGTACTAAATTAAAAAAAAGTACAACAATCACATGCTATTATCACGTATTCTAGCATGCAGAACAATTACTTAGAATTCAAATTTACTTGATTACATGGTGTGTTATTGGATATTTGCTTATATGAATCTTTCTGTTATTAAACACACATGTTCAAAATGTCAAAACTAAAATGGTCTACTCATCCCACATTTATGATTAATCACTTCATTAAATTTCTTAAAAACGAAGCTTATATATATCGATTATCAGAATTTCCTTTGTAATGCTCATTTTTTTGTCTGTGTATTTTTTGACCAAAAGAAAATATTATTGATTTATCATAGATGATATTATTACTGAGCATATATAATTAAAAATCATTCTTAAATTAAAACAATGCATTATAAAACTAATTAACGACATTTCATTTATAAATAAAATAAATAAATAAATAAAGATTGTCATAAATGTAATACTATATTTAATATAACAATAGTGTCTTATAAATAGAAGTTTATGTCTATATATTATCATGAATAAATAAAAAACATAATATATAAAAAAAAATCAAATTGGGCTTAACACAAAATAAAAAATTTTATATTAAAAGAGAAAATATTGAAAAAAAAAATCCTAATCAAAAGATTTAAAAATTGATCTATTTTTATACCTATATAAAAGGGAGTTTTATAGTTTTAATTCTACTATAAAATTAATTAGTTGTACTATTTAAAGAGATATATATATAATTATGGAACAACTTACTTTATATATGTGTTTTTAAGAAAATAATAAAATAAATTAAGTGAGCTCTATGTGTACCTTTTTAATATATCTTAATCAAGCTCTCTTATATTATGTGAATCCATGTCATCGATGTATACATATATATTTTATTATATTTTATTGCCTTTCAGTGCATTAATCACTTTAAGAGAATCCCTGTTCAATAATCAATTAACAACAACCAATGATTATTCATTGTTAATTTGCAACGAATAATCAATAGATAAGTATCTTATGATTGTCAAATTTTTGGTATATTGTTTAATATTAATAATAAAACTTTTTAATAATTGGTTTTTGAATGATATTTTAGAGCAAGACTGATCCTTCTTATACCCCCATTAAACCCTCTACAACTATAGCATCTCAAAAGTGAGGGCAAATGACTAAAAATATATTTTTAGGATTTTGAATTATTAGATATTTAAATTAAATAAAAAATTTGTGATCTTAAGGTAGATCAAATATACTATAAGAAGAGAAGAATTATAATATTCTAAATACAATAAAAATATATATTTATAATTATTTTTGAATTATTAAATATTTTAGATTTTTTTATATTTTAAAAAATTAAATTATTTTTTCTTAAAAAATCATACACTACCAAAGAGACTTAAAGAAATCTTTAAAAAGTTTTTTGAAACATCGAGGGTAAGCTCAAAATGGTTTTGATTTATATTATTTTAGATCAAAAAACACTTAAAGAATTTTTAGGCATGACAAAGTTGATGAAAGGTGAAAAAATTATATTTTGAGTTAGTTAAATGAATAAATCAATTTAGCAAGTAGTCTCTAAAAGTATTTTAAGACTATATTTTTAAGGTAGGTAGAGTAAATTTTGTATCAAAAAGTCTTAGTCATGATTTGTAAAAAGATAACTATCTCAAATTCTTTTAAGAAAATATAAAGATACAAATTTTTGTAATAAAAAGCGGAGTTATGAATTTAAAGTTTATGAGATAAATGTGGAAAGGATTTTTTTGATGAAATAAGAAACTTTCTTAATGAATTTGGGTTATACCCATGTTGTCAAAATAAATGAAGCTTATCATTAGAGGGATATGGATATCTTTAAATAGATAAAAAAATAAGAGCTTATGGTATTTCAAGATCGGGTCGTGGATAGAAGGGGGCTTTAGTAAGGCGTGGGCTGAAGGGCTTTGTACCATAAGATATAGATGCGTTAATGGGATGCTATTGAGAAGGGGTGTGCACTAGAAATTTTGACAAGTGGGTATAATGTATTAAGGTTCAAGTGTTGTAGATAGGGCATTGAATAACTCTTTGTTAGAATGACAGATATTTGGTATATTCTCCCTTAGTAAGATGATTAAACTTACTATAATTTATTTTCTTATTTGCATGAGAAGAGTGGAGAAGATTTTTGTAAAATATTTTATTTGTTATTGAAATAAACAAAAATGATTATCAGTAAGAGATAAAGAAGGTTACAAAGTTTATTAAGTTTGAGATAAGGGTGTAAGGGTCTTTATTGCTTTTTTATTTTGGTTATCAAATGCTTCCTTTTTAAAAATAAGTATGACTTCCTCTTGATTTTTCATTTCAATTTTTTTTATTTTTTCCATAGATGATGCTAGAAAAGTTTGATGCAAAAAAGAGATTTAGAGAATCTAAACAAAAACTTACTTTAAGTAAAGACAAGGATACTTGATCGGTGGATTTTCAAATAAATTTGGGTGGAGAATTTGGGCACACTTCCAAATGGATCAGTGCAATACAATAAGATTTCAATTGGGAGGATTAATTTTAAGTTGTTTTGTATATACAATGATATTGAAGGTAGCGTGTTGCTATTTGGGATGCTCAGCAATGTCAGATGCGAGTAAAGTGTCCGACATTGAGGCAGTATAGTCAAAAGTAGCAATGGTCTAGATGAGTGCAGATGCACCACAAATCGTTGTAGAGGTGGCTTAGCTAGGCATGGAGTGGCTTGACATGACCTGAATGGGCAGGTGAGAAGGTATGATGGGGAACACAACTAGCGTTGGTCCGTGCAGACTAGAACAGGTCGACATGAGTCAATGAAAGACTGGCAAGGGTTCAAATTTGATTTAGTTTGATGCATGTTTGATGTAGGTTAGACAACACACATATACGTATCACTGCATGAGTCATTAATAAGGAATAGGGTTTTGGAAAGAGGAGAAAGATTTGGCCTTCAACTTGACTGTGTTAAGCTAAAATAAGAGGTTTATTAGCTTAAATGATAATAAAACATGTGACATTAAAGTAAAAGATATGATATATAAATAATAATAATAACAACAAATAACCATGTTTCATATATTTCTTACATCGTTTAATAACCACATTATTTTGTATTATTTTTCTTTTATTTATTTTTTGCTAGAGTTTGATTATGATAACTTGAATTTTGGCCACTCTTTAGACCATCCAATTATCTTCATCAAGTTATTTGATCATCTATTGATTTCATCAAATTATTTGATCTATCAAATGGTTGCTAAACAATCTGATGGATGCCTAACAAAATTATTCTTCTTCTCCATCTAATAAACACATGGAAATATAAGTTATGTTTTAACAAATTTCAAAATATAATATTATCTTTTTTATCTTTAAAAGGCCATGCTAATAAAAATCACCAAAATAACAAACATCAATTTCGTCAGCATTTTAAAACTAATATTTCTTTTATTATTAACAAAACATTTCAATAATAATAGCAAATAATAAATTTTTTTTATTAATTTTATGTTTAATCTTATTATACAATGTTTAATTATATGAAGAAATTAGTGGCTTAAAAAATTTCTATATCTGTATATCATACCACATTTTAACATGTGATTTTTGAATAAAAGTTGTATTTTATATATATATATATAATTATTAATGTTGTTTGAAGGATCATTTCATAAGAAATATTGGTCATAGTAGTCTTTAATAGGTAGATTTGGAGAAATTTTGGATTTGAGCAAAAAATTATGTTAAAATATTATTCATACAATTCAAATAAAAATATCAAGCAAATAAGACCATGATTAAATACAACAATATTGCATTAAAAATGCACAAGATTTATGTCATGCATTTCTTACCTATTAACTTTTAATTTCTTATTATGTTAGTATGTTTAAAGAATAAATAAAGTTTAGCACATTTAAAAGATACAAAAGATCTACCTAAGCAAGGGCTGCTCATAATTTAAATTATCTGTGTGTTTGTGTGCATGCACGTGCATGTGTGTGCGTGTGACAAAATTATACTACCACTAATTCACAACATCACTATATCCACTTCATCATGATAAAAACTACATTATCATTCTAAAGGCCACAACACTACAATAAAACACACATTATTACATAAAACCACCACATTATGATCACAAATTATGACATCATAATGAAATTCATATCACAAAGTCTCTAAGAAGTCTATATATAAGTATTATATCAAAATCTATATTACTAGACAATCATTTACAAAATATATTACTTTAAGTGTTATGTACCTACTTATATATCTCTAAGTATCCCTACTCAATATATATTTGTATTATATCTTATAATATAAGTAGGGGCTGAATGTCAAGACTTAGTAGATAAATTAATGATAAAAATAACAAGAAAAATAAATATTTAATAAAATACACCTAGTCTCAAGCATGATGTAAATATATGTGACATCAAATATTAGAAAATCATATCTCTACAACTTTGTGAGAATATAAAAAGATTTTTGAATGTAATGCAAATCATTATATAGCCTTTTATCATTAGAACACAATCACTTTCACATTTGTTTATATAAACATCTTATATAAATACTTAATATATATATATATATATATATATATATATTAAATTTTATCAAGTCATTTTTATTTTTATTTAAGATCTCTTTTTAATTAACAAGAGTCCTAGTTTTCGCTAATGACTATTTCTTCATGATTCTCATCTCACTTCTCCTGACATCTCATCATATCTATTGTTCTATCATATAACAAGCAATAGTTATAAGATCATATAGTAAGTAATGTGCATATACATTATCTCTATAGACATCTTCATTGTTAAATATAATAAGAGGTGATTATCACATCACACAATAAGCAATAACTCTTAACTATACAGTAAGAAGCTCGATCAACGAAGTTTGATGCTAATGATACTAATATCACCAGATTGTACAACAAGTGGTAGCTATTAAATTACATAGTAAGTGACATTTATATACATCATCTCTATAGGTCTTAACTACTAAATTACATAGAAAGCAGTAGTCGCCAAATCACAACACAAGCACTGGCTTTGGATCACATAACAAAAAGCTCAATTAATGAGGTCTAATGTTAGTGATGTCAAACTACTAAATCACATGGTAAGCGATAGTCACTATATCACACAACAAGCGATACTATGAGATAAGGCTATAGAGGAAATACATTTTCATTGTTAACTTTATTTTTCTTATAATACTTAATTCAAAGTTTGAATTCTTTCATATATTTTCCTTTTTATTACCTTTAACACATCTCATCAAAATTTTTTTTATCAAGTCAATTATTCTTATTTGTGTGTGTGTGTGTATGTATATATATATATACTCATCATACATAAAATTATTGATATTTATATTCTTACTCTTTTTATCATAGTCATACAACACTATGTTAAGTCACCCATGTTACATTATTTTATGAATATATATATATATATATATATATGCATATGTCATTGGCCATGTTACTTAAATTAACAAAAAGCATTGTACAGGTACAAATGAATAGTTATTCATACCATATTATTTGAGCCTCTAATTAAGCCTCTAAAACTGTTGGATTAGCCTCATCATTTTTCCCTTGCGTCTTCTCTTCTCTTTTGAATTCTCAAGGTGAGTTCACCTTAGAGTGTGATCCAAAGTTAGGCACTAAGTCAAGGGAAATCAAGTGAACCATAAGACTATGGGAAAATGAGAAAGAAGGATTTTAATAACATTAAGAAAATAATATAAATAATTATGTTAAGAATTCATTTTTATTTTTTTTCTATCATTCAAAATTTAAATAACTTTTAAAAATTGTAATAAACATACAATTAGATTGCTTACGATATGCTCTTTTTATAAGCATATTCACAATCAAATTTTGGAATATTTTGAAATATCTTATATTCAAGATAAATAAAATAATGCCATTTTATCATGTTTCAAAAAAATTTAAAATATTAATATCAAGCCTCTAAGATAAGAATATATTAGAATCATGAATTATGGGTTGTCATAATTTATTACTATTTTTTTAAAATAAGATATTTTTTTAAACAAGATAATTTATCACTATATTTTTGCATATTATATTATATAATGAATAGAATAAAGTATTTTTAACTCTTATGTTTTTTACAATAATAATAAATACAAAAAATTATTTTTCAATGAGAACTTTTTTCTTACAAACTTTGTATCCATAGTTGTGGTTTACATGTCTACTTTTTTAGATGTAAAAAATTTCTTCAATACAATATGGTGGCACATGGCATCATCCAAGAAGCATGACTAAGTGAATTATATTGAATCTATCCTTCATTTTTATCATGTATCAAAAAATAAAACTAATATTTTTTAATTTGAATAAACATGTTCTTCAATACTCCTTAACAAGGAGTAAAACAATTATTTAATAATATATTAATGAGAGCATAAAAATATTATTTGTGGACACTTAAAAGATATTGTTTGAGAAAATAGCTATTAATGTTTTTAGACATACAATCTAATCTAAGTTTTAGCCATTTTCTTGACTTGGAAACACTTAGCATTATAAGCTTAAGCTATTTAATCTTTTTAAGACTTAGACTACATTACTTTAGCTTGAGTTTCTATCTTTTATGGATGGTTGGGATCAAACATATCATTAATAGGGTTAACACAATTCACATTAAAGATTATATCAATAATTTTTTTGGTATTCTTTTGTATATTATGACATTCTACAAATCAAATATTTTTATTATTTATATTCAAAGTTGTGTATAAAATGATAAATAAATTTTTATATCTCATTAATAAAATATTTAGTTCATAGATACATTTTATCTTTTAATTTTTTTAAGAGAAATGTCAATACATAATAAAACTTGCTCTTTTTTATTGTTTTTTTAATAGATAATAGCAGAAGAATTTGAAAACTTAATTTATAAATAAAAGTTTTTATTTGATAACTAAATTGAAAATTTATTTTTATTCTTATATTTTGTACTAATATTTAGATATTACATGTTAATTCAAATCGAACGAACCGCAAACCGAACGAATGCCACAACAGATTTCGACAGTGTCGTATAGCCGGCCTTCCGTGGTGTCGGTTCTTTCTTTCCGGTGATGGTAGGCTCTTTCTTCCAGGTAATGGGCTGCTCATGAACCTATTCGTCACGGTGCAGTCTGATTTCCAGAAGATTCGTGCGATCGTCTTGTTCCTTTTGCTCACTTCTTCCCCTCTCCTCCTCAACCAAACTGCAATTCCCTTATCTATATTCCTTCTCTCCCCGTCTCGCTTCCGGAAACATAGATTGCTGCTTCGGAGAAACCGCCCGCTGCAAACGAAGATTCCACTTTCTTTTTCCTCTCCCTTCTTCCTCTTCTTCACCTGGCAGCAGAGGCCTCGTCCCTGCCGAGATCATCTCCGCCTGTACCAGGTTCGCTGCCGAGAAGCTTGTCCGTCAGTGATTTTTTCTTCCTTTCTGAGTTCGGGACGGCTAAGGTCGGTTCTGGCTCGTAATTTTTTAATATGATATCACATCCCGCTTACCCCCCCTTTATCCGCTCTCTGCTTTCGTTATGCTTGACATCGAGCATCTATTTCTACTCCGAGGGCCTCATTTTCCCTCGCCATCATTTGTCCGAGAATGCCACTCCGAAAAAAAAAGTCCATGCCATGCTTTAAGCTCTTCGATATTTGAATGTAAATGAATATTCTGGCGCTGATCTTATGCTTATTCACTTTTACTTTTTCAACTGTCACCCGGGCAGATCCATCCATAATCTATGTATCCATTTCTCAGTTCTACTCCCCTACAAAGTACATTGAATGCATCTACTTGGGGTGTAGAATTTGTACATTCTAAGGAGTGTTTAGTCTTGTTGATGTAGGCTATATTATTTCAGCATATGATTTTTCTTTTCGCATGCTCAGCTTATTACCTTGTCTTTGTGGTTTTTAATTTTTCTATTTAAAATTCAATACTGATATGTAATCGCATGCAGAGATGTGTTTTTGAATCTATACAGTCAAATGCATGGATGACAACTTAAAAAGGTGACGGTGAATTCTCTTATATTGGAAAAAAAAATTGAAGCTTAGTAAAGGAGTAACACAACTGTTTTTGCAATTCTTACATCAAAAACAGAACAGGATGATAGTTTCACTGCTGCATTGGATCCAATAGAATAGAATTCACTATACTTAAGCAATTTCATTATATTTACTTCATAGACAAACAACTCAAGCTTGATAGAATTCAATATACTCTCATTAAATTTCATTTTAAGAATACATATATTGCAGTTCATGTAGTTCACATACCTTCAACTAGACATTAGTTGTTTAGCAAACTCACAAATACCACAAAAACCAAGAGTTTTTATTGTTTAACTTCTTATATCTAGTATGCTTACAATTTATCCTTGTCTTAGTAGGTTTTTTTCCTGAAGTGATCAATGGAAGTGTGAGCATTCCTCTCTTTATCTTTAAGATTTTATCAGTTCATTTAATGTGGTTTGATATGAGCATTTCTGACATCTTAATTTGTTGATTTCAGTGTTGTGTCAGCTCCTGGAAAGGTTCTAATAACTGGCGGGTATCTCATTCTTGAAAGGCCTAATGCTGGGCTTGTACTTAGCACAAATGCTCGGTTTTATGCTATAGTAAAGCCGCTCTATGAAGAGCATAATCAAAAGAGTTGGGCATGGGTAAGAACTTCTCCAATTCCCTTAATTTGTTCCATTGACATCTTTGCTGTGTTTTCCTGTTTATTGGTTAACGTTTGTTGAGAAGATCGTCTGGAATTTATTCGTTTTGTTTTTACTTTTAAGAAAAATTCCTGCGATTCATTTAGTTTTTCCGCATCTTAGTTTTTTTTCTTTTAATGATAAACTTGGCTTTCTCCAGTCATGGTCAGACGTGAAGGTTTCATCCCCACAACTTTCCAGGGAGGCAACATACAAACTATCTCTTATTAAATCAGTGCTTCAGTGTACCTCCTCAAGGCAGGTTCATGGAGTTGCCGATTGGTTACATTTTATATTCTCAATTTTCTGAGATAATTTTATTTATAAAAACTCTTTGTTGATGATCCACAAATCTACCTTCTAGAACTATGACTCAGTGCTTTATGTGCTTATACATGTAATAAATGGTTCAAAAAACTTCTTGCATTCTTATATTATAATTTGTTTTTTTTTTTTTGTTTTGTGAAATTTTTTTCTAGTTCTGCATTTCATAGCAAATTACATGCAATATGTTCATCATAATGAAAAAAAGCCAATGATTATTGAAACTAATATGTTTCTTTCCAAGACAATTCTATAAATATTCAAATAAACTTGGTACCAACTTTGTGCACTTGGAAAGCATTTTAGGTTAGGGATACTAATGATGCAGGGACTAGACTTGGTTTGCAAAAATAATTTTTGTAATGTAAAGCAATGTGCTTCCAACCTTCAACAAGTTTATGGCAGTGTTTGGCAACTTGTATGTCTCTTGGCTTCTTTAATTTCCCTTATAGAAATTGGATACTCAATTTAAAAATTCATCAAAGGTTAAAAACTACGGATTTTCTTATCTTTGATCTATATTTTAAAATGATGAAAATACTAATAGGACAGTTACTAATAGGATATAAGTAGTTTGAATGAAATAGAAGAGTGTTTTTGGTGTGTCTTGTGATCAAAACCATGAATTTAAGATTAAATGCAAATATTATTGTACTAAAATAAGATTGACTATATTATATTATATGTACTGTTGTCTTGTGAATTCTAAACGTGTTTTAAGGAAAAGGTTAGTGTAGGAGCATCATTTGAGGATAAGTTTAAGAATAGTCAATTGAGATGATATTGACATGTTAAATTTAGGCTATTAAATGTCTTTGTTAAGAGATGTGAGTTGTTAAAATTTTCTTTTGAGATTAAAGTAAGATGTTGAGCCAAAGAAAATGGAAAGATAGTATTAAAAAGACATTGAAATGCTTAGATATTAAATTTTTATTAGTAGATAAAGTGTAATGACATCAAAAGATTTATGTAATTACCACTTAGTGGGATTAAGGTCTATTTTGTTGTTTATATCCAGTAGTACTTATCAGCACCCTATTATTCATAGCATCCTTATGGATCCTATTTGAGTTCATAGTGTACTTTAATCTGTAAATCATGATTGTCTTCTATGTATGTCTTTCATATTCTAATTTTTGTCTAGCAATGTCTATGAGACAAAGCTTGACACCCTATTTTAATTGCTCTAGAATAGATTTTCAACATGCTTTCATTTTTCTGATTTGGTTTAAAAGCCAGAGATCTTCATTGTTTGTTTGGCAGAAAAGGAAAATGCTTGACTTTCTTTATAAAATGAAACAATAAGCAGTCTCTTGAATCTGGTATTTACTGTGTTGCCCAAGTACTTGGTTCTATTTATAAAATGAAGCAATGGGCATAGTCTACAACATTGAATCTGGTATTTTGTTGCGTTGCCCTGAAAAACTTTCGGTTATGTTTTGCTTTCAGTTAATATTATCTGTTTAGTATATTATCTTTGTTTGCTTTATTAGTCAATATTTTTGCGTGCGTCCTTTTGACAGATTCAACGTATTCTGCATTCTCTAAGTTAAGTTCATTGTATAGGAAAAAGAGATGTCTCTGCCACAGATCCATATCTCATTTATCTTATTTATTTTCAATGTTGTTTTGAGTTTGATGTGTGATTAATTTTTCTGCAACTTTTTATAATTTTTCCATGAACTTTATTTGGTATTCTGTATTGCCTCAAGGTTTCAGGGATACAGAAAATCCTTTTGTGGAACATGCATTGCAATTTGCTGTAGCAGCAGCAAGGAGCATTATCATTGAGAAGGGGAAGAAGGATGCTCTAGAAAAGCTTCTTCTTCAGGGTAATATTTACTTATTGTAAGGATGGTTTAAGCATGCAATTTTTTCTTCATTAAGAGATTGACTTTTGAATTGGCTTCATAAAAATAGCTTTAATATGTCTGATGGTATATCAGTGCTGTTTGACCTCTTTGTGCAGGGCTTGATATCACTATCTTAGGATGCAATGATTTCTACTCGTATCGGACTCAGGTCTGTTTACTCTTTCTGCTTTTGAACATTTTGTGGCATTGATCCAACAGCTTATCTAATTCACAAAAACCACTTTATATGTTGCCTTGCTTTATTCTTGGCATGGGGCACAGAGCAATTGAATTTCATGTGAAAGTAATTTGCCTATTATTGATTTAAAAATTTGAATTGTAGTTACAGTCGTTGATGCATGCCCAGCACTGTCAAGGTACTAGGTCAAGTGCTGCATTATTCAACAGCCACAGCCCCATCAATATCTGATCAACTCTAAGCAGTTGTAAAAAAAATGTATTCAGATGTTATTTAACTGTATATAGAATCGAGTTGCATTATATGGAACTGAAGAGGAAGATAGTAAATGAAAACATGAAATTTATGATGAATTTTTTCTACTTCATAATTTAGCAACAAATTTCTTGTGCTTGATTTCCATCATTTTGATTTTATTGAAAGATTGCCTTTGAGAAAGCTATTTGGTTTTCTTTAAAATGCATGTGAATTTTTATCAAATAAATGCTTCATGATTTTTTCTTTGATAATGGAGTTTAGTTGCATTATGTGCTTGGTGGTTGTTTTTAACTCTCCATGCACTCGTTCACATCATAAAAAGTGTGAATGGGGTTAATTAAAGAAAAAAAATCATTAATACAAGTTTTTTTTGTTGATCTCTATGTTTTAGAAGTTAATTGAAAATCACCCTTTGATTTCTTGGATGAGATTTTGTCATAAGACAGGCTACATCAATGACTTGGTTGCATATCATAATATTTCAGACTAGAATCGGTCTTAATTTAGAGCCCAATTAGAGCACAAATATATAAAAAGAAAGCCTCCAAAGTGTGATTGATGATTCCATATTACTTAACAAGTTAATTTGAGTCTTTATAGGTTAATAATGAGACTTATTACAATTTTTAGATATCAACTTAGTGATTCAAGATTATCTATAGCTCCACATTTTTTGGAATGAGTTATGGCTACCTCAAATTCAAGAAATATAGATTTAAGGGGTGAGGACATTTTAAATTCAACAAAGCATAATTCTAAGCTCAAGAAATCAAGTTCAAGACTTCAAGATTGTTTAAATTTAAGAATTTAGAGGTATATTTATATCTCATAATTTTTTATCTTTTATTTTTAAATTTAAAATTGAACAGAGTTTATTAGGATTTGGATTATTCTTGAAGTTCAATTTTTATTTATATTATAATCCAAAAGAAAATTAATGAATTTATTTCATATGAATTTTGGTTTTTTGATTCTTTTGAATCTAATCCACCTGAGTTATTCCCTTGGAGTCTAAGAATCAATTGAACTGCCAAAAGAAAAAAAAATTGAATATTTATTATCGCAAACAAATTTTGTTCCAAATTTTAGCCTTATTATTAAGTATCAAAGTTCTTTCACTTGTATGTAAATGTTTTAAGTAATTCTAATTTTATTTTATATAATGTTTGATTTAATTTTTAATTTAAAGATTATGTTTGTTTATTAGGACAAATCAAGGTCACTAATTTTTTTTATAAGCCTAAGACATAGAAGATACATTGAATTGGATTGTCTAATTTCTATGTGGCTAGATCACTAGATACTTCGCCAAAAAATATTCTCTAACCTAATCTTTCATTTAGTTTACTACCAGATGACTTGATCTTATTGACCTAATGACAAACACACAACACCTTGTTTTGGAGGTTTCTATTTGACAGACCATTTGAAATGGAAGAGTTTGTCATCCAGCAATATCAAATCTAGATCTGTAGAATATAGATTTGTGGTGGGGTGAAATGATACAAGACAAATTGCATCAATAAATTGGTTACATTGTTTAGCATTTTAGATGATATCCAAACTTAATTTGGAGCTCAATTAGAGCCCAAATTCATAAAGAAAAGATCTCCAATATATGATTATTAAAGGTTCTAGATTACTTAAATAAAACAATTTGAATTTTATGGGCTAATAATAAAGCCTATTATACTTTTTAGTTGTTATCTCAACAATTTAAGATTATTTTTATCTTTTTATTTTGTGGGATTAGTCATAGTTACTTAAATTCAAATACTTAAGATTTCAAATTCAAAAAATTATAATTTCACATTCAAGAAATCATGATTTTAAATTCAAGAAATAAAGATTTAAGAGATCAAGGTAATTTAAATTTAAGAAAGAATGATTTTAAGTTTAAAAAATAAAAAACTCAAGTTCAAGATTTCATAATTCATCAAATTTAAGAATTTAAAGATATGTTTTTGTATCTTAGCTTGTTATTTTTATTGTCAAATTTCAATTCATGTAGAGCTTCTAAAGATTTGGATTAGTCTTAAATTAATTATATTTAATTTTTATTTTATCTTATATATATCTCTATGTCATGTGGAGATAGATTTAGAACTGTAAAAACTATTCAAACTTCTTATGGAGTGAATAAAGGACATTTTTTGGATAATCTGATTTTCAGTTTGGATACATTTGTGGATTTGTGTTTGAGGGAAGGCATAGGCAGTTGATCCATTTCTTTCTTTAAAAAGGCAAGAATGACCTCCTTTCTTTCTCTCTCCTCTATTCTCTAAAAGAAATCATTCTCTATCCAATTGGTATCAAAGATTTGCCCATCATGTTTTATTTCTACAAATGGTGTATTTCTTATTGTCATACATGGTGAGTTTGCCATATTTGTGTATATAAATCCATAACTTAATAAGCCACATAATGGTTCTTACATAATATAATTCTACTCATTTTAGAACTCAATTGGCATGAGTTGATGTACTTGTATTTTTGATATAGAAAGCTGTAAATAACGAGCCACATAAAGATTCCTTCATACATGCTGTAATTCTTTATGTTAAGCGTATAATTGATATGTTTTTGACTTACTAAAGAAAGTCAAATATCGGGTAGATCTATTCTTCTTTAGTTTTGTTTGTATGATTAGCTGATTGAATTTGGTGTTTCTTTGATTCTTGGTAATATGTACATGGAAAGTTTCTTATTTTCTTCATTTAACATTTAACTATACTTCTTTCATTTGACCATTTCCATTTAATAATTGTTTC
The DNA here is from genome assembly GCA_023846275.1 of Vanilla planifolia. Classification (NCBI taxonomy): domain Eukaryota; kingdom Viridiplantae; phylum Streptophyta; class Magnoliopsida; order Asparagales; family Orchidaceae; genus Vanilla; species Vanilla planifolia. The sequence goes on along the minus strand of CM043875.1, from coordinate 3,529,926 downwards.
ATTCATAGTGCTTTATTTATTCATATATTTTACATATAACACTCTTGAACTTTTCTTTCTTTATCTGCTATCTTTTTTTAGTCATCCTTTTGTAATTCACTAAGTAATCTATATTGGAAAATTTGACTTTCAAGATTGAAGCTCATGGAATACCATTGACAAGGGAAACATTGGCTTCATTCCCACCCTTCTCCTCTATTGCATTTAATGTGGAAGATTTACATGGAGCTCCTTCTAGAAATTACAAACCAGAAATTGCAAAAACAGGGCTAGGCTCATCTGCAGCAATGACCACATCTGTTGTTGCTGCTCTCCTCCATTACTTAGGAGTTGTAAACCTTCAACCAACATTGATTGGTACAACTGAATGGGAAGCAGCTAATAAGAATCTTGGTTTGGTGCATATTATAGCTCAAAGTGCTCATTGTTTGGCTCAAGGTAAAGTTGGCAGTGGATTTGATATTAGTGCTGCAGTCTATGGTAGCCAATGTTATGTTCGATTTTCTCCTTCAGTTCTTTCTTCTGCTCAGGTGATTTCTCTTCTGTCTTACATACATATGGCATGCACTTATCTTTTTCATTAAGTATGCAGAATATTTGATTTTCTTTAAAGACTCTTGGATGCCTTTAGGATATGTTCGACATGATGAAACTTTATAGTTTTGTGAAATTTTTTATACTTCATTGCTGAAGAAGTTACATTAACCCCAAGAGGCCAGAAAATTATAATTCACCAAATATACCAATGGGTATTGTCCAAAGATGTGCTGCACTGTATGGTCTATTGCATGCATTCTTATCTTAACCTTGTAAGAGCTTGTTTCCACAAGTCAGAACCAATGGCCAATATATTGCATGAAAAATGTGATGTAAAATAGCTCATAATGAAGAAAACTTGTGTGTCTGAAGATTCATTTATTTAAACATATTCATTTTTTTTGGTTGCTCATGGTTTAATATTTCAAACATCACAATTAGAATTAACAGCAAAATGCTACCTTGATATCCAGTTCATGTGAACTACATGCTTGAATTTTGATCGCATCATGATCATTCCTTGATAAGTTTTTTAATACTTGGGATTTGTCTAATAATGATTGCAGTCATTTCATATGCATCTAATCTTCTAATAATTTTGTGCTTAAGTAATGCAATTCCATTTTAATTTTGATTTTCCAATGCGGCAGGTTAATTCTATTGTTCTTTTTTCATGTCCAGGTGGGAGGAAACTTTTTGCCTGATGTGGTATCTGACATTCTCAAAGGGAACTGGGATCATGAGATATCTCGATTTTCTTTGCCACCTCTAATGAACCTTGTAATTCCTGCAACCTACGCATTTGTTCAATTGAATTTTCTCCAGCTGCTTTTGGTAATATTATATTGTAAAAATCAAGTTTTTGGAACTGGACCATGGGGGTATTTAATTATGCTTCATAAATCAATGGTTTATCTTTGGTAATTTTCCATTAAAATATATACTTATTGCAGGATTCCTCAAAAATTATCGTATTGTGTAAATCATTTTATCAATTAAAGTGTCTTTGTATAAGATTCCAGTGAAGAGATATGTTGGTTTTCTTTGCCTCAACCTTGTGTTTCCTGCAACCTTCTCATTTTTTTCAATCTTTGTTCTTTCTAGCTGCATTTGTTGATATTATATTACACAACAAAAGATTTTGGACTTGGGCTATATGTGGAGGCTCAGAGATTCAACCCAATGTATGACAGGAGGTTGACCCATGTTGTGATAAGTAATATAAATATATCACTGTTGTTATACAGTTTATTGCAATACAAAACTGCATTTGATAAACATTTTTACGGTTCATAAATTAATGGTGTATCTGAATGGCATCTTATCCAAGACCCTTTAACTGCAATAGGATGATTTATACAATATAGTAACTTTGAGAATTCCTGCAATAAAAATATGTTTTAATTGAAAATTAACAAAGATGGTGCAGAAGTGAAACACATGACACCAAGAACATATATAACCAGAAATCTAGATATAAAAGAGTGTAAATTCAGTTGGTTTGAAAACCACGCAGGTTTGATGACATCATCTGTTTTTTCAATAATGAGCTGTAGTCTCTCATGGGGAAATCAAGCGGATAGCTCATCGTTCAACTCATTCTACTTCTCATTCTGTTCAAGTTCTTTAAACCATGAAGAAGCTACTCAACCAGTTTTAATAAACTTCTTAGAATAGCTATCGTGAAAGTCAGTTTTTTCTGATATATGTTACCTTTGTATGCCAGTGGAACATCGCATTAGAAACTGTAGAACCACTGAAGGTGAATATATCTTGTTAATCTTAACCGTTATTGATTTTCCTATTAGTATATTTATTTATAATTTTTCAAGCTTAATTTTTATGGTAATGGTCTATTTGGATTATAATTCAGAATAGCAAATTATTGCTAATCATTTACATATGTTGTTTTGAGGATAACTAGGCTTGTAACTTTTCATAGTTGCTTGGTGAACCTGGTACTGGCGGATCATCTACACCCTCTATGGTAGGTTCGGTGAAGCAATGGCAGAAGGCTGATCCTGAAAACTCTCTGGAAACATGGAGAATACTACACAGTGCTAATGCTAAGCTTGAAGCCCAACTGAAGTTATTAAGCAAATTTGCTGAGGGCGTACGTGGGACTTATGAGCATATCATTAACATATGCAGTAGGTTTACACATGAAAAGGTACCCATTTCTCTCTTCCTCTCACACTGGCATTGAAAGATTGTATCCATAAGTTATGCTTGCATGGCATTGTTTTTTAGTTGAAATCAGTATGAATATAAACCTGCTTTCAGGCAAACTGAAAACGGTTATATTGATAGAATTAAAAGAAATATAAAAAACTTTTGCTGGTAAAAAATCCCCAACATGCAGCTAAATTTTGTTCTCTGATAATTGTATGCAGATGACTTGATATCAAATGAATGTAGTTTACATATAAACCTGCTTTCAGGCAAATTGAAAACGATTATAGTGATGGCATTAAAAGAAATATAAAAAACTTTTGCTGGTAAACAATCCCCAACATGCTGCTAAATTTTGTTCTCTGATAATTGTATGCAGATGATTTGATATCAAATGAATGTAGTTTACAATAGATTTAAGCTTTATGGCTGTTCTTGACATTAAAACATTTTATGTAATGGTTTTCCAGTATGAAAAGGTAGCTATTTTTACATCTTCCTCTTATGTTAACATTGAAAACTTGTGTCCCTCAGTTGCTATAGTGATGACAGTATAAGAAATATGAAATTTTTTTCTGGTGAAGTCACAAAAATGCAGCAAACTTTTGTGCTCAACTTGATACTGTATGCAGCAGACTTGTTATTGGATGAATTTAGTTTACAATAGATTTAAGCTTTCTGATTGTTCTTGATATTAAAAATTTAGTGCATGAAATGACAGAAAAACGTAAGATCTGGGTGACATTTGGATGTAGTGCGGCTTTTAACACCTCAATTGATTTAATTTTGTAGTTTAACCATTCACTTCGAAGTTTCTATGTTTCATTTCCTTCTTGAGGTACTCATTACCTTCATTTCCCATTCTGCAATGTTCTGCTCATATTCTCTATGTGATTTGGTTGGTTGGGATGGCCGTAGAGTGTTTGTGTGGTGGGGGTTGTGTTTTGGATGTCTTGTACAATTTTGATGCAATCTTTCATTCAATATTTAAAAACCATATATATGATAAGCTGAATTTGACTGTTACAACACTTGCATGGAACTTGCTCATTTACTTCTACACTGCAACAATAACATTGACAAGTATTGATTCCATTGGGTGGTCATAACTTGATACCTTTGATGCTATTACACGTCAGATAGAAAACTTTAGTAAAGTTTATTTGTTGATTTCTAATTCTCTGTTGAATATCATTTTACTCCCCAGTAAAGCTGCAATCGAAATAAAATATCATGTCACCACCTAGTTGATGGCAATGGTGTTAATATTATAGAAATGGAAATTTTCATGGAAGCTATTAAATACATGAAACCATGCATGGCATTTGACATGTGATGTGGTCAATGTCACATGCAAGTTAGGCCCAAGTAAAAGAGATGAAAATTAGAAACTCTATTGTTTTCATGAGATGTTAGTGATGTCTTAATTGTAATAAAATGATCAGAAAAGTGTTATTACATGATAGAATCTAACAAACACAGCTACTAAATAGGCCAACTTATAACAACTTATCATAAACCAACAAATTCATAACAATAACAATAAGTCTTTATCTCATTAAGTGAGGTGAATAACATGAATCTTTTAATGTCATTGTTCTTTATCAATTAATGTATTTTGCTTATTATTTAAGTACATTAAAGTCTTTTTTGAGATAGAGATAAGACTGCTCATGGGGATAAGTCTTCTAGAGCCGTGGGTTAAGTGAATGGCACCACCTCATGGAAAAGTGGTCCACCAAGAGAGTGCAAACCTAACCATGATCCACGACCTGACTAGCAAACCTAACCATGATCCTCGACCTGACTACCATTTGGATTCAAAAGGTGAGAAATGACCATCGCATTGCAAGCGTCCACTTGGTGTAGTCATCAACCCATTTGCCCCTGAATTCTCATTATCGGTTAACATATCGCTTTGTTTGCTATTTTCCTCTTGTTGTAATTAGGACAGGCCCACCATGAATTCATCGAGTTTGTGTTATGAAGCAGGTCACTGCTCATATGGATTTTGTTAGCGGTCGTGCAAGCTTTGTCTATCCAGTTTGGCTTTTAGTATCTAATATGCAGTTTTATATGCTACGAAACATCCTTGAATGAATATCTCTTGAAACACTGAGACAATTGTAGGATTCATTGTTGACTTTACTAATTGTTTAGGGGTATCATTGTCACTCACCTTTAACGATAGCACAGGATTCATACTCCTTGCACCAACATATTCCACAGATTTTGTGGATTGCCATAGCCTGTGCCACTCCAATGTTCACTGCATGCTTATTTTGCTATGTTGACAACATTGCAGGTTGCACTAGTTTGAATGAGTAAACTAGGTATTTTAGCTCAAATATTAGATGGGTTGGTGTCACAGGGGAGTTGGCTCATGTTGCTTCATTGCTACTCAACAAAAGTTGTAGTGCAAGTTGGTACAGGGAGGACGAATCCTGTGTTGTTATCAAGGATGAATGGCAATAATGTTCACGGCCAACTAGTAAAGTTAACATGATTAATGGTGGATCCTACAATTACTTCAGTGTCTCAAGAGATATTTATCCAGTGGATTTTATAACTACTTTTCTAGTGTATAATGTAGCATGGGCAAGGAATACAAGCCAGGCCAGGTACATGAAGCTTGCACGATTGCATGCAAAATCTAAATGAGCAGTGACTTGCTCCGTAGTACGAACTCCTCGAAAGTCTGTCTTGGTCAGTGCATGGTCATCCAAACGCATGGGGCCCACTGCTTGTCTCCAATCTCATGATGCTTACACCTCTAGAAAGTGCCCATGAAGGCCAACCATCCTTTCTAATGCTTGGTTGTTACCCACGCTTGCTAAGGTTAGCCCCCACCAAGTTCCCCACCCTCCCATAGGAAAAGCATGCTAACGTCAAACCCATTCACCCATGCCCATAGATAGAATTAAACAGTTCAAATTCATCCGTCATACACACTTGCACAAAAGTGTTGTGGTCCTATTTGATGGATAGCATCTATGCAATAAAGAGTCAGTTGGGGCGTCTGAATTCCTACAATAATTGACATAACTACATTAGAAATAGGTACAAAGATCACTGACCTAACATCAAAATTAGGGGCTTATCCTACAAGTGTCTTAAGGCTTGCCCCACTAGGTCACATCTCTATCCATTCTCTAGTAAAAAACATGAATTTTGCTATCAAATTCAATACTGTCAACCTTAAAGTCAGCTATTTATCCACCAATGATAAAATTGCTGAAAAGAACTGTTTAGGTGCTCCCACCAAGTCTCGTAAATTTTTCACATATGTAATAAGAATGACTGATGGGCTTGTCACTCATTCACGTTTCATTTTTTTCAAAACTTCTGTACTTCTATTTTTTTTTTTTCCATGTTTTATGTCATTCTTATAAATTCACTATCAAATAATTGTAAACTCTCTAATGACTAACTAAATTCAAATGGCTTGTAAAATTTATAGAACAACAGAAGTCTCGTATGTTAGTTATGTAGAACTTCCTATATTTAGAACCCATCTGTGAAAAAAAATCATCCTCTAGTTTGTTAGGATTGATAATCTTCTATCCTTTGAATGAAATAGGAAGGATCACTTACATTCTGTTATGATTAGAAAAAGTGGATAAATAAAAATAGACAAAGCTTCATAAAGTTACTTAATTTTAATCTCACTTGGTCCGTTATCGTATTGTGCTGTAGATATCTTTGTAATTTCCATCAGTAATTTTCCTTTTTCATAAATTCATAGGTTACTTATTCCTCATTCTTGTGCAGTGATGTTTCGATTTTTGTTAGCTATGGTTTTGTGTTTAAACCTCTCAAGGCATTCCAATGGTAGGAAAGAAATCTCCATATAATAGAAGGGTATAAAGTAACAATACCTGAATTTTGGTGTAGACTGGGCACATTCATAGAGGATGAGAGGAACTTAAGTGCATTAAAGCAAGCTTTGCCTGCGATTCCTTCTAGCATTGAATTTACTGGAGATTGCCTAGTAAACGGCATAATGCTTGTCAAGTAACTGGGTGGCTATCAAATAACTCTCAAGTGATTAAACATCATTACTTGCTGAAAGATATGTCAAATTACTATTTAACATTTCTTTAACCAAAAACACTTTTAAATTAAAAAAGATCAGCTAACATAGAATGGCTAAAGGTGTTCCAGTAGATATGCTGACATGATGTTTATAGGCATTTCATTGTTATTTACTCCTCAATATATAAACATGCTTGACCTGTTGAGAATTTTGGTAATGCTGATGCTAGCAAAGATGATGGGTATGTTGAGCTAGTGGCCGAGGAAGAACCAGTGTTGTATAATAAGGTCTTGCTCAATTGTCAATTTAGTTTTTTTTAATCCAAAAAAAAATCAAACAACTGAATTGTCTTGTACATTAAAGTTTTCAATTTGGTTTTTTGGTTTTTGGTTTAGTCCAGTTCATAATCTGGTTTTCAAATTTTTAATTTGATTCATTAACGAAAGTCTAAACAAGTTTTGTTTTTAAGTCAGTTTGGTTTTTTTTTTGGTTCAATTTGAAGTTTGACAAAATTCAGCTCATGAAGGTTTTTGGGTTTTTTTTTTAATTGAATAACCTATTAATATTGGATTTGATTGTGAAGCAGAAAATCATTCTGCACTTCTGAGAAATTTTATTGTGAAGAGAAAAGAAGCATTGTTGGTGATCAGTACTTGAATCTTGACATCAGTTGGACTTTCCCCATGATATTAATGCATCAAGTAGACTAAAAATGCTTGAAAGAGAAATGTTTGATGTAGAAATGTTTGAAAGAGAAATGTTGTAGATCAACTGAGCAATACCTTAGTAGAGTCGTTCAGCAGTTGGATTAGAAATGATAGAGAGATAAAGCATATAAACCTTTTAGAAAACCTGACATTAAAGCTAACATAAGATTCACACATTTTGGAGAGAATGTAAAATTATTTAATGATACTTCGGCACCAACTGCTTAAAAATGCCTAGAGAACATAGAAGAGATGCTGTTTGAAGGAGATTAGTGCATCCAAGTGATGTGGAATACCGAGTTTTAGATAAGGGGCTTACATTTCATGGTTGTTTTGGCAGGTCAATAGCAAGGACGTGAATGCAAGGTGAGTGACATTTTATGGAATTCAATGTAGGCATACTCATTTATGTATTATACACAGAGAGATACTTGAGAAATTGATGGCAATCATTTTTTTTAATAAGTTTACGTAAGAACTTATCAAGCTGCTAATAATACCAGTTCAATCGAAGAAGCAGAGAGAAAATGGTTGATCTGAACTACAAATAACATGAAAGAACACTGATTTGAAGCTGAAAAAAACTGGGGAAGTCTGCAAGAACTTATGAATGCTGCTACAGTCTACAACCTCAATGAATGGAGAATCCTATAATGCACATCGGAATAGCAAGCAAAACAATAATTGATGATGCGAGATCCACATTTTTTATCATCGAATTTTCTGCTAAGGCTCCCACCATTCAAGGAACCCTCAATCATTCCTTGCAAAAACACAATACAAGCTGTTTTTGTTTAGAATCAAGTCGTAGAACTTTGTAGCACACTTCTTGCAAAAACGAAGCTCTCAACACTTAGAAAGTGAAGCCATTTGTGCATCTACAGAGTTCCTTTGCTCTTGACAACACATCTAAGTTGTCAGTCAAAAAATGCTCAAGGCCCTTTTCTCCCTTTCTCCCATATGCAAGCATGAGGGCATTTTATCCATAACAAAAAAACAAACAAATGTTATGCATGCCTATTCCTTTGAGAACCAACTTAATGATTGACTTTTGATGAGATCTATATTGAAGGATCCAGGTGAGGAACCTTCAATAATTCACGGTGACCTAGTACATACTGTTTCAAAATGGGGCCAATATGATATTTACTTTTGATTTCCGTTAGAAAACTGAATATTAGAGAGTTTCTTATCACATAATTTTGTGGGTTTCTCCTACCGAGCTGTGGAAAGATACATAGATTGAATTTAATTTTCGATTATCAAGGCTTTCAATTTTCATGAAGAAGAGGAAAAAGAATTGAATAGTTGGCTGAAAGACATTTATAACTGTAGAAGTAGGGATTTGATCTTGACAGTGATGCTCAATCCCTTCTAATAATGTCCTGTCTTCTCATCATGCTCAATCCCTTCTTATGCAGTGGATGGAGCAAGTTGTTAACAGAGATGAAGAGGCTATTGTGAAAGCACTTATCGAAACGAGGGATGCTTTCATTGAGATTAGATCTCATATGCGACATATGGGCCTGGCTGCTGGAGTTCCAGTAAGTTGTTTATTTAACCTTATGGTTATTTTTGCTGCATTTTTTTATCCATAATGGTGGTCAACATCACAACCTGAACAACTTAATCCATTTCTGATATGTCTCCAGTACAAATTTGACATAATGAGCTGTTTTTAATTTCCATGATGCAAATGTTACCGGAAGCTAAGGTTTCCTTATTGTTTTATTGCTTCATCTGTTTCATGCTATATCGAGCAGATTTGCATACAAATTGGGCGAAGTTTTCTATAGATAACAGTATTATTTTGAATAAATGTTGCAATTAATTTTTTGTGGCTTCATCTTCTACCAACCTGTGGAACACTCATTCTTAGAACATGAAACAGAGTTCCAGATATTTCATCATTTGACACTTTTGAGCAGTGGGTTTTAGTTTACGCCATGGTTGCATTAGGGAAAGCAATCTTGAAGCAATGAAATCAAACTCCATCCATTGATCTATGTTGGTTATGATGATCAAAATGGCTAATGAGGGGATCAATTGGGATCACTATTTTGTTATTGAAATAATTTCTATGCTTCCTTATTGCCACACATATAAACACCATTACAACTCTTGCAGATAGAGCCCGAATCACAAGCTCGTCTCTTGGATACAACAATGAACTTGGAAGGTGTTCTGCTGGCCGGAGTTCCCGGAGCCGGTGGCTTTGATGCTGTCTTCGCCATCATTCTGGGACAAGCGACCGATGCTGTGGCGAAGACCTGGAGCTCGTTTGGGGTGCTACCATTGCTTGTCGAAGAAGATTCACGAGGCCTGTGCCTGGAATCAGGTGATCCAAGAACCAGGACATTGGCATCTGCTATGTCCTCAATCAAAATAAATTAGAAGGTATGACTTTACCCATTAAACTTTGATTTTAATAGAAGCTTGATTAGGTGTCATCTCGTTGTAGAGTTTAAAAGTGAAATCTTAATTTTGAGTAATATTATTTAATGTAATAATACTAACCAAATGAAATGCATCTTTATACATGAATAGAATTGATAACTTCGAAAGTAGACATTTCATATTAGATGGCAAATAAGACTATATAGGCATCATGCAATAACACTATTGAAGGGGTTTGATGAAGAACAATTCCAAATTTGTTTTTGTTCCAAGGAGAAGTCTCTTGTAGATGAGAACACTATACATCCAATCCAACATGGGTCATAGTAAAAGATCATTTGCATTTTGTCCTTGACACCGGTCCACTGTGTGGAAGAAAAGAGTGAACCCCCATCACTGTGTGGGCATTTGCCCAAAGCAAAGGCAGAGAATGTTTCGTGCAATTTAGCGTCTGTTTTGTTCCTTCAACTGATATGCGTTGCCTTGGTTGCCTTTCTTTAGGAAGCCATGATTCTTCAACTGGGCCATTGAGAAAGCTTAAGATACATTTGATGGAGCTTCTACCGATCTGCGGGCTTCCTAATGGTTTATCTCTCTAACTTTCTATTTTATTTTAATTTAATTTAATTTTTAAAACCCATTTCACGTTAATTGCCTTGCGTCCTTTATGAATATTAATAAATTTGTGATATGTTATTTGCTGCTTTTATTTGAGATCTTATATATGTCGTTCACTATTCAGCTGGTAGTACATCGGCAAAACTAGGAATTTATTTATTTTTGATTAGATAGATTAGGCACTTTGTTCTGATCACTTGAATTTTGTCTCTCTATACTAAAAGATCAAAGTATTCTTAATTATGAGTTTTCATGAGGTTCAACTGTCTATTAGATCTCATGAAAATTTTGTAATTAAACATATTTAATTTGTTGGCCTTTTGAGAAACATTAGTAGATGTCTTTTAAAATAAAAGTATAAAACTTAGTGAAAAAAAATAATAATTTATTAGAAAAAGTTAGAATATTTCAAAACAATCTCTAATTTCCCTTAGGATCTCCATAAAAGAACCCAGGTGTGACACTCTGTTTTCTCCTTTCTTCCAGCTACCCTTCCACATGGAAATCTACTTAAATTGAATATCACAACTCTCGACTTGGATTACTAAACCTCTGCTTTGCCTGATGTTCCATGACATCTACTCTTAACCACTTCCTGCGTATAGTAGGAACAGCAATTCCATCTAAGGTAAATCTTTCAAGTAAACAAAACGTACTGCTTGGTTCAACCTTCCTCTCGAGTTAGGACCTTCCCTTTTATTTCCTACTACTCCGTTCCTCTACAAAGGAATAAAACGTGTTGCTGTTGTCCGTCCATCTTTTAAAAAGCTCAAGAATCCTCTCAAGCTCCGAATCGCATTAGATTGGTGATTGATTTCTTTTAAAGCTAATCCTCAAATGTTACAAAAATGAATGTGATAAATTAAAACATTTTATAGAATTTCAATGTTCCACTTAATTTTTGCTAATTTATATTAAATTTATTTGAACTTGGAAAATTATAAGTCAAGTATTAAGACGAACTCTTCCTAAATTAAAACATCAATTCAAAATTTGACATATTTACAAATTGACATTTCTTTTAGATACTTTTAAACATTATTATTTTTGTTATGATGGATGTCAAATTTAAAGTTTAGATTTAACAATCAAAATGTTAAGCTTTACAATCTCATATATTAAAACTCAATATAATAAAGACATGCGAACCTAAGTTATGATATTAGAAGTATTTTTTATTGTTTCAAATTCAGATCAAATGTATTTTTTATTTTTTCATATGAAAGGCAAGTGAACAATTTTGATATTAGAAGTTATAAGAAAATATGATAAGCAAATGAAAGGATGTGAAATTATTAATGTGATAAGCTAGATAATAATAACTATGAAGATAGTGTAAGTTAACATTTAAAAGAAGAATAAATAAATGAATTATCATACATACAATATAATACATCGAGGTCAATTTGTATGATAAAAATATAAAATTTATATTTGACAAATCTAGTGGTTTTAAAGGACAATCCCAAGCGAGTGACAAACATTGATAGAGACTTTAATCATTTTAAATGATGTCATAAACTATCTTTTAAATATAACATGATTTAAGCACAACATGCACTAATAGCCATTAATTATCTCCACTTCCACTAAATGACGACCACCAACTATCATGGTTGAGCTCGTAGTTGACTTGCATAAGTTTATTATTAGTTTTATAAATGTTGTAAAAGCACCACAACCTAAGATTAATAAGGTTTGATAAAAAGATATAATTTGATATAATATCATATAACAATATTTACTTGTGTTACGATAATAATTATCAAGTTAAACATGTAAAATTTCAACGCTTCGGCTTTATATATATATATATATATATATTGTCACTGCATATTAAATATATTAAAATATTTAAATGAAAATCACATTAATATAACATTAAATCTTCATTTAACGTGAGAGACCTCTAAGCTGATGCCTAAAGGTTGCGGGCTTCATACGTAGAACATGGAAAGGTAGTGGCCAACAACAACTTGCTTTTCGCAGTACTTGCATGCAACTCATACTATCATCATAATTATCATATATTTTTGTTTTAAAACTTTTAAAAATTTTTTTTTTTTTTTTTTTTTTTTTTTAATCTCATTACTTAGTTCCTTTTGTTGGGCATCAATTCTTGGAACAAAATGATGACATAAATGTAAATGGAAGGTAGCAGATTAACACAGCCGTACAGTTTTCCTCGAAGTTTAAAATAAGGTAGAGAAGAAAAATTGGGAACTATTGCACAGATTTATGCAAGAGAGGGAGTTCTTACGATAGTGTAAGTTCTTGTGGAAGCCCTTTGGCTTTCCATCTCTCCTGAATTCTACCTTTGATTGCAGTTTCCTGTCAAAACAAGACCCATGGGAAATATATTTAAATTTTGAAAAATTAAAAAGATTTTTAAAAAATAGAACGACGATTTGGTTACCATGATGTGACAGCCTTCCTCAAACTTCTCAAGGAAGCCTGCAACCCATCGATCTGCATTCTCCAGCCATTCATTGTGAACAATTCTGGCCGTCTTCGCTACCGTGTGAAGCTGCATGATTACCGACTAATGAACCAAACAGTTCTAAACGCTGATGTACACATAACATGGCAATGCAGATGAAATGTAACCTTTTGTTGATGCTCCTTCACCTTCTGCCTCAGCTTCGTAATGCCCATGTTTACTCTCAACTGCTTCTCCTGTCAGGATCAACCATGGGAGAGCTTTTGGAAACGAGTCGAAGCGGAAGAGGACGATGAGATTATGGATGTTTGCATATACCTTTACGTAACTAACACCGAGATCCTTCCTCGTGTAGCCGCGTGCCAAATTGCGCATCACGTATTGATTGTAATCTTTGAGTATCCTCATGATCACGTCGGATGTAGATATCCCTTCGGTGCGATTCGTTTCTTTGAACTTTCCGATGGCTTTAACCTGGAATGGATTAGGGATTTCGAAATGGTTAATTGGATGATTTGAGAAGCTGAATGTATGATCGAAGAGAAGTTAAGAGTTAACTAACAAATTCGTAAACATCCTTTCCAGCTCCGCTTGCATCTGCATATCTGAAGGGAGAAGATGAGAATGTTAGAGCAGCAGTGGAAAGGAGTCCTGAAGCAGGGGTAGATGAATCTTTGTGGTATAACTTACGGAAGTGAATCATGTGCCACGTAGTCAATCTCGTGCTTCTCGATAAATTCTTGTGAGATAACCCATGGGGCATTAGGAATGACCTCATCAACCCACCTGTTAAGTAGGGTAAAATAAAGTAAAAAAAATGTAAATTATGTCTTAGCATTAGGGTTCCTTTCCCATCTAAACATTTACCAAGAGAGTGTTTGGTTAATGAGGCATACTTGCAGTGACGGAGTGATTCATAACGCTCGGCTTCTGTCATGACAGTCTTCCCCTTGTATCTCTGAGTGATTTCATCATTACAACACCCAACAAGCAAGTAGGTATTGGGAAAACTGAAAGGAAATCGATTCAGAGGGATGATTGAAACAGATGGTATACAAGAAATGCTAATTTTCAAATAGTCGTGCTAATTTTAACTAAATAACCATGAAGATTAGTTGGAGCATGCATAGGGCTATTAACCATTCAATCTTGATCAAATCTGACCCTAACACAAGATTGGCTTGATAAAGTTTGTTTTGAGTTCATCCTATTCAAACTTTGGATAAAAACAGTCCGGTCCGATCTCATGTTTTATCAAATTGAACTAAAAATGGCTCATAATCTAATCATGATATGGTTTAAGACAATGTTTTTACTCATAACTCAGCGTGATTACTTCATTTTGAACTCAAGCTAAATTTCAATCAAGATTTCGTCTATGGGAAAAATTCTCACCCCTAATCGTGCAAAATCAGTAATGGAAAAAAGGGACCATACAATCTATTTTGCTTAGCACCGCCTTGCATTTATAAAAATTTATATCGGTTTCAATGCACAGTATGTACATTGCATTGCAACAACTTTTTCGTCACACCATGGATTACATTTACGTGTCTTTCAATTCATCTGAATGAAGGACTTGTAGTAAAAAGGTACACAGACTCAAGAATCTACCAATAATAAAAGCATGCTGATAATTATTTAATAATCATAATTGAGGCCGCGATATTAACTACTCGGTAAATGAAACTAAATATGTATTACTAAACATATGTAACTAAGTGAAACAAAATATGCATTTCTTCATGTGTTAACTTAGAAATTTGTCAAGGAATTAGTTAATTCCTACGACCTATTCTTCTCAAATACAAAACAGATTCTAATTTTCTTAAACCGTATTAAGGAAAACAAGCAAGAGAGAATCCCCAATTTTCCAAAATCCAATCGCTCGAATCCGGTACTCCACGTCGGTCCAAACCATCCAAAGAAAGGGAACCGCATCCCTAGTTCTAACAAAACGATCGAACTCATTACGAGATCCAAACAGCACAAACGCAGTGCAATCACAACTCGCAACCATTTCTAACTCAACAAAGAACACATCTCCAATAAAGAAAAGACTACGCCGCGAAAGAAAATGCGCAGAGAAAAGGATCGACAGATCTCACAGTTTCTTCGCCTGTTCAAGGGACCGGGCGTGCCCGAAGTGGAATAGATCATAGATTCCATCGGCGTACACGCGGACGGGCTTTTCGATTGGCGTCACCTTATCCGGAGACGTGAAGGCCGCCTCGGGATCCACGACCAGGGGCTTAGCCACATCCACGGCCATGGTCGGCAGATCGCTGAGTTTCCCTTCCCTCGAAGCCATCCCTCCTTGCCTCCGCTTCGTCATGCGCGCCATCGTTCGATCTTCGCCACAAAGATCTCTCAGCTCACTCCTCGGATCGCTCAATAGGGCGGGAGAGAGAGAAAGAGAGATGTCTGGGAAGCCTCGGGCATGCCGACTGGCTGCTATATATAGTTCGCATTCTGGAGCGGCACGCGGTTTTCCGTGAAGAGTGGGAGGGGTAAGTCGCCAAATTAAAGACTCGGGTCAATTATGCAAAACCATGGGGTTGATTCCATAATTGTAAAAATGTTTTGGGGACAAAACGTGAGGGGAACATTTATTGAAACTCCTTTCAAACGCGGACGATCTGCGGTGGGGGACTGGTCGGGCGAAAAAGTCGAACCGGCCGTCCGATTCCTCTCTGCCGACACCTCGTGATTCGTGCTACGACAGTGCACTTAACAGATGCGGCCGGATTATTTCATTTTCTTAAATTTAACAAAATTTGTTAATTTAATTAAAAAATAATAATTTTGAAAGCTATTTTTCTTATTTTACTTTAATATTTGATTAAAATAAACTTTCAAAAAAAAAAATGATTAAAAAAATAAAAAATAATAAAAATAATAAAAATAATAAAGTGCATGCACCCAAGAAAATCTACGGCGTGACACCAACTTTGAGGAATTCAATGAAAAAAAAATAAAATAATTTAACAAAGATATTTGAATTATTTTGAGCAGAAATGTTTGATTAAGTCAAAGCTCATTATGTCTTCACATGGGGAATACTCAAGCAACGTTAGTATACAATTAAATAATGTTCTTAAAATAATTTCGAGTTATTTTCCATAAATATTTACAAGAAATATACAAAAACATTTTTTTATCAATATTTTGTTATTCTTATACTCATAAAATGATAATTTGACTCTTCCTTATAATGGAAATTGGATAAAAAAAATAACAATTGAATTTAATAAAAATAATAGAAACTTTAGAACTAATTAACACTGAAAGAAGAAGTTTTCAACCATTGAAGTCATATGTCAACTTTGGAGTGCAATTTCTAAGTTCAATTAATCAAAGAAAAGTAATCAATTGTTCTTTAATTTTCATGTTTTCTTAACTTACGAAACTATATTTTTATATAATCTTCTAAATATATTATATTCTGACTAACAAACATATCGTATCATTGAGTTTTCAATAAATATTATCACTTAGTTAAATATAACATAATGAAAAACAGTGAAAGAAGAGAAAATCTTTTTTGTAGCTAAACTATTTTAATTAGCCTCTTAAGCACAAAAATTTTCATACAATTTACAAACTTGAATACGTATAAGATGATATTAACAAATTAGAGACAACACTAAAATCAAGTCTCACACTCAAATAGTGTGTTTTAACAATTTTTGTCTGACATTATCATGTTCAAATTGTATATTTTATTTAACTCGATTCAAATAAAGTCCAATAAAAAACATGATTTATAAATATTATTAGGTATTATAAAAACTATATATTTTATAAAATGTTATAAAAGTTTAATAAATAATTTGTTATAAAATGAGTAAATTATATTTTGACTTTTCAATAAAAGAACATAATGAATTTTTTTATGTTATTTTAAATTCTCTTTTTCCTATTTAATCTTTTTTGTTTTATTTTTTTCAATAAAAAATCCAATTTTAAAGTATGATCAAATAAACATTTAAAGATGTTGACAAGGAAAATTTAGACCCTAGCACAAACAAATATGAGCAAGAAGAAATCAATGAAGATTAAGTCAAAATACTCGACTCTATCTCTTGTCCAACATAATAATTAGCACAACATAAGCTTAAGTGGTTTATGAGCTACATCTTAGAGGCTTAAAAACTGCTTTTAAGAACATCTCAAATGAGGTATATTTTTATTTTTTTAAAAGAATTTATTTTTGTTGATTTGATGAAAGTAAATAAATTAGTATTTTTTATATAAGAACTATCGGTTGAACTTTAGCGATTGAAATGAAGAAGCATCATATGTGGCAGAAAGTCTGCGAAAGAGTAATATTAATGCAATGGGCTTTAGCTTTTCATCTTGATGTATATTATTGAAATTTTCATATATAACTAATGTGGTCTTTATTCATAGATCTAAATATCTATGTTATTGGATATTCATCTAAAAATATATTTGATTCATTCTAGAATCTTATTTGGTGTAATTGTCTTAACCAATAGTTCTAAAGCTTGCCATTCTATTGAAATCAAATGGTTAATATAATTTGAAACTTTCATGGGACCTTAGCTCTCTTTCGATAATGTTTGAATAGAATTTTAATAACAGATGCTATCTTAATGTGGTTTAGTTCTTCTTAATATATACAAGTAATTTGAAGATGTTGATAAACTTCTATAAAATTGTTTACATTTTGTTCCCATGAATGATGGATGGCTTATGTAGTTTGAGCATATATGATAGAACAATTGATATAAACCACACTCAACATAGAAGATATCATGAAAACAAGTTGAGAGTCCAAATAGTTAAAGGGATTAATGGATAGTTTATATGAGATTCATACAAGTTTAAACTAGCATCAAAATCTTGAAATACTCTTAATAAAATCCTATCCGTATGATTAACTTTGAGTTCAACTCGAGCACATATTTAATACAACTAGCATATTTTTTTGGGCTTTGACCAAACATCAAATAAGAATATCACAATAGCTCAAATTGAGAATAAATCAGACACATCACAACTAATGGTTTGATTAATACAAAATCGATTTGTTAAACATTGCATTAATATTGAACAAAGAGAGGTTAGCTTGAGAATAAGGTCTTGTGAGCTTCTTGCTTGACGACATTTCCAATCTTAAACCAGCCATCATTCTCAATCATTAGAGTAATCTCTTTCTCATCATTAAAGTGTCATGCAGAAAGGAAAACAATATGATGTGTGAACGATGCAAGTTTTCAATGTTGTTTCTAACCATTTGCAATAGGGTTGGAGTGCTTCAAAGCTAACAATAAGTTTCATTCATCTGTTTAAAGATAATATGAAAGCATTTTTTATGAAAATGTTATATGATTTGAATGCTTAGGTTGTATTTGTTGTAGCTATATTGAACTCAAAATTCACTTTTAGGACAACCAAATTTCTATATTATATTCAATAATTCAGCTTATGATGCAACAAACAAGATATTTTCTTAAGAAGAAAGAAGAAAATAACAATTCTAAAAAAGTTGTTGGGCAACTTTATACCAAATGGGTTGAAAAAAAAAAACTAAGTTGCCAATACCAAATGTAAGGGTGATATTGATTATTTAATGCTATTAGTTGTCATTATAATGTTATTGGCAATTTGTGAGGCTTGTAAAGACTTTTTATTTGTCATTATGTATTTTTTAATATATTATTATTATTAATATTCTTTTATGTGAGAGAATATTTTTATTTTTATATTTTTATTAGGACTTTTAACTATTTCTTTAAGCATTACAAATGAATGAAAGAGAGCTTCTTATTTTGTTCATCAACTTGAGAATTATGACAATTTCTTTGTAAGGCATGTGTACTCCTTATTTCTCCAAACTCTCAACAGAAAGATGATTTTTGCTTCTTTCTCTAATATCAACAAGAGGTTGGGTTTCCCTTTATTTTCTTTTTCTTGTATCACCATTGATAATCTCAATGCCACTATCAATCATTATAAGAATTTTCAACACCATAACTAATAAAAAAATTATAGCCAACCACAATGGTTGTAGCAAAAATTAACTTGTTGACTCTTTAGCTTTTTCAAAGAATTCACGATTGCTCATAGAACTTTACTGAATTAAGATAGAAAATTTCTTTTTAGTTTATCTTGATTATGCATAATCTCAAATGGTTTCAATCAAAAAGCATGATTCAATAATTATCATTGAATCTTTAGAGATGTAACTCAGAGAAGGATGGTGAATTATGAATTGAAGTTTCTTAAGAACATTCAATTTCAAATTGAAGAATCAGATAATAGAATTCAATCACTAAAACATAAGCCAATAATTGTATATAAGAGTTTCACCATAATTCTTAATGAGCAATGCTTTTTACAAATTTTAGTATTAAATCCTCAAGTTTCAACCACAATAAACTCCATCATGTCATATCTTCAAAACCACATAACTACATAATGAAAAGGGACAGAAGATGAATTTACTCGATAGACATATAGAACGTATGTATGCCACAATCTAAATAAAAAAGATTAAAGGATGAGTAAACTTTACACTCTTCTTAGTAAGTATGACATCCTTAACTTTTGGCAATAATTTTTTCTCCATTACGATCCATAACTTACTTTATATGTTCTTATTGAAACATAAAAATATATCTAAACCTCTAATTTTATTTTAAAAATAAGAAAGGCATTTATAAAATACAATTAGCACTCACTTTTTAATTCTTTTTTACTTTTTGCTCATATTCTTTAGTATTTATTGGTGATATGTGAACTTAAAAAATCTAAATATAAACCTAATAATTATGTCAATGACAATAATAAAAAATAAAAATTCATTTTATCTAAATTTTAATTTATTATTACTTTGTTTAAATCATATTAATATAAATTTTAAAATTATTCAGATAATATAATCCATAAAGATGTTATATTATAATCATGTTATAAGCTAAAGCTTAAAAATAGTTAAATAGTATAAGTAGATATATCATATACATATATTATGTAGTGTAACTAAGAATATTTAAGAAGGATGAATTGTATAAAACGTATAATGACAACTTGAAGAGAAGCAAAAAAAATTGATGAAAAGAGGGTAAATGAGATGGCAATCATTTAGAGATGCAATGTTCGTTAATGGTGAAAAGCAGTAGAGCATGAGGAGAATGTCAATATACATGCTTTTGCTAGAGATGATGGTGGTAAAAATCATGAGTGTCTCATGGATAAAGAGCACATAATTTAAGAGAATGTAGTTAATTGGTTAGGAATTGTGTTAAATCTATGAGAGAGTGTTAATCAAAAGCGTCTATGATTCAGTGGGGTTAAGTTAACCCCATCAAACCAACTAAACCAATTTGTTATCTAGTTAATGTTTTTTTATTATTTTTAATCTAACTCCATTAGGCATCCCTTTCTATGTTTTCATCTTTGTAATGACAATTTTCATTGATAATAAGCTTCAGAGATATTTTTTAGCCCAAAACCTTTATTGACATACTTTTTCTCAACATTTTTGAGAATGACACTTCTTGAGACCCCTAACCCTACATTGAGAGCTCTAATAAGTTTTTTAGTAGCACTCTTCCATCTAGACTAAGAGATGCCTAAAGTGTTGCCTTTATGATGACAATAATGAATAATTTTGAGCCACTACACTCAAATTTGTGACTCCAAATAAAGTAGTAATCGTGAAAGATAATACATTGCATTCAAGGAAAGGCTACATTGCTTATTGGTGGAATTGAAGAAAATGGTCATTGTTGTGGAATCAATTTTAAAGAGCCTTCAATCTTAGTCATTTGTCAGTGCATAAAAATTAGTAATTTTACCCATATTGTGAACATTTTTACAAAGTTAAGCAAGCCTATTATGGAATTTACTCCTTTGTTCTATGTGACTATGTTGATATATTTGCATGATCACATTTCAAAAGACCTGGATTAAATTATTATTAAAAATATCCCATTTTAAAGTATGTAATTACATTGATACAATAATAAAAAAATCTTTCAATATTAAGAAACAAGTCATAACATTAGTGGAAGGTTGAGAAACTCATAAATATGTTCATTCCATGAAATGTCTAAGTTTGATTTTGAGTAGTAATTTTGCTAAAATGCAATGAAATGTTTGATGTGGTGATGAAGTAATGTAGCATGATAAGACTGATGGGACAACAGAACCAATTTGGTGTGAAAAAGCTAATAATATGACATAATTGATGTTCAACAGAGTT
The DNA here is from genome assembly GCA_023846275.1 of Vanilla planifolia. NCBI lineage: Eukaryota > Viridiplantae > Streptophyta > Magnoliopsida > Asparagales > Orchidaceae > Vanilla > Vanilla planifolia. Next base: position 3,508,783 of record CM043875.1, on the reverse strand, counting down.
GATAAGAGTTACACAACTAACAAGAACAATTAAGTTGATGATGATTTTTATTTTGACAAGGCTAACAAGGTGACAATTGATATGATGTGGTAGAAATGATATAAGTAATGGATGATACTCCTTTCAAAAAAAAAATGGATGATACGATTAACAAATCCAATGTAACATAATTGTGTCGATAGGGTTAACGAAGCCTCCAACGAGGTGGAGCTGGTATGACATGGTAGGATTGATTGGGTGTAAAACTAATATAACATTATATGGTTGATGAGTTGACAAAACCAATTTGGTGCCAAAGAACTGATAGGATGACAAAGTAGACATTTAAGAAGGTTGATAAGTGGGACACAACAAATAAGGACAACTATGCTAATGATGATTTGTTTGACAAAGCTAATAATTTAAAAATTGATATGATATGGTAGAGATGATAAGGCAAAGGAGCCAATAAGGTAAACATTTGACAAGAGAGATGTAGCCTTAAGATCTGATAGAATTGGCATATAAACTGATGTGAATGGGATTTTCACTTGGGGATGATTTATTGGGTGCAAGTAATAGTAGGTTTAGTCTTTCATAGTTAATTAAAAATAATTTGGTGTGACAAAGAAGTTATATTATAATAATGTTGTAAGCTAAAGCTAAAAAATAGTTGAATAGTATAAGTAGATATATCATATATATATATTATATATTGTAATGATTAATATTATTTTTTTATTCTTTTTTATTTCTTTTTATTTTATTTTGTATTGGTCATCTTATACTCATTGAAGAAAATTATTATTATCAATTATTAAAATATATCTCAATATCTTTGAAGTCAAAACATAAGAATCCTTTTTCTCATTTTTCTTAAGTGAAGCCAATTATTCTCATACTCCTTGACATATAAACCTTTGTACAAAAGTCATGCTCTATTTGATGATTCCTTCATCTTGTCTCACATGCAATCATTTGGTGATTCCTTCTTAGATATACTCACTTGACATTATTATTAGTGTTATTATTATTATTGTTATTATTGTTGTTATTATTATTGTTGTTGTTGTTGTTGTTGTTATTATTGATATAATAATAATAATAATAATAATAATTATTATTATTATTATTATTATTATTATTATTATTATTATTATTATTATTATTATTATTATTATTATTATTATTATTATTATTGTTGTTGTTGTTGTTGTTATTGTTGTTATTGTTATTATTGTTGTTATTATTATTGTTTTTCATTATTATTATTATTGGTATTATTATTGTTGTAATTATTATTATGTTATTGTTATTATTATTGGTATTATTATTGTTATGATTATTGTTATTATTATTTTCTTATTAATTTTATTATTATTATGATTGTTATTATTATTATTATTATTATTAGTATTATTATAAATAAACCCTCAAGCACCTCCCTGGATGGATCGGCCATTTCGTTGCCATTTCAAAAATGGCGACCGTCATCCTCATCTTGACCACAACGATGATCTGCCTGGTATTCATCGTGTCCAGCGCCAGCAGCGACTACGTTCTCTACAACGGCGAGGTCCTGATGGCCGGGCAGAACCTCACGAACGGGTCCCACCAACTAACCATGCAAGCCAACTGCGACCTCGTCCTCTACCACAGCGGCCATTACGACAAGCCCATGTGGAAGTCCAACTCCTCCATGTCGCGGGGGGACGGAGACAGCAACAATAACCAAAGAAATCGCTCCTGCTACGCAGTCCTAAAGCAGAACGGCGAGCTTGTCGTCCGCCGCGACGTGCATTACCTACTGTGGACCAGCGCCAAGAAAGCAAAGAAGGGAAAGTACGTCCTCGTCCTCGACCCCGCCGGCCACATTGGCATCTACGGCACACGCCGTTGGATCAGCAACAACCAGAGGGAAATGGAGCAAGGCCAAGAAACAACAGCAACGGCGTCGGGAAGGCCCAGCCCCTCTTCAGAGTCGACTTGGGATTACGTGCTCTATTCCTCGTCCGGCCATGGGCGGCTCACCACCGGGACGAAGCTTAAATATGGGGAGTATGAGCTCGGTTTCAGCCGCCACTGCAATCTGGCCATAAACAATACAAGGACGGGAAGAACGCTGTGGCAGACCAACACGAACGCAGCTACTTGCTTTCTTGAGCTGGATTCCAACGGGGAGCTCACGGTGAAGCATGGGAGCCAGCGGCTGTGGAGCAACAACAAGAAAGGAGACAGAGGCCGGTATGTCGCCGTACTTGGTTTCGACGGCCGTTTCGCAATCTATGGACCGTTGCTTTGGTCCAACGCCAAGTTCGACGACATCTCCTCCAACTTCGCCATGCCCGTACATCGTGAGAGCACGTATAGTAAGCACGAAATTTAAGAAGCCGTGGGCATTTTCGTCCACTTGTGTTGTGTTTTTTCAAATAAATGCAACTTTGTAAAGCTATTTAACGAAGCAACTAAATATATTATGCCATTTTTATTATTTTATTTTATGTATATATATACTTGTTTTTATGCTTAAACACAATATCTCATTTCTTTCGTCAACATAGATGCACAATGCTCAATTCCTTTTCAAGAAATGTTTTAACGTTAATAAAAAAAAAGTTAAGTCATTGTAAATTCTCAAGCAAAAACCATTGCCTTATTGTCTTTGGAAAAAGATGATGAGGGTAAGAAAACTTTTGAGTACCATTTGTCTCATCAATAAGAAAGACCTTTGTCTTAAAGGAGCTTAAAGATTTTGGGAAGCTTTTCAATTTAACTCAAGACCTCTTTTAGAGCTTGTTTGGGTTGGATGTTGATAAGTCACTTGGGATTATCATAACTTGGTTAGTGATGTATTTGTGGAGTAACTTTTGTTGACATAAACCAATTTTTTATAATGTATCAATTATGTATTTTTTTAATAGTGGCAATGCATATTTTTATGTAGAAAATAGCAAAATATTATTGTAATCAATTGTAAAAATAGATCTTATGAAAAATACATCCAATGATATTCAAGAAGGATAAATTGTACAAAAAGTATGATGATAATTTGTAGAGAAACAAAAAAAAAACAAAGAAATGAAAAGAGTGCAAATGAGATAAAAACGATGGTCATTTAGAGATGCAATGTTGGTTAATGGTGACAGGCAATATAGCAATAGGAGAATGTCAATATACATGCCTTTGCTAAGGGTGATAATAGTATGAATAATTATGAATATTTAATGGTTAGAGAGCACATAAATTAAGAGAATGTAGGTTATCTGATTAGAAATTGTGTTTAAGTGATGGGAGATTGTTAGTCAAAAGTACATATGATTGGATGGGGTTAAATTAACCTTACCAAACTAACTAAAACAATTGGTTTGCTAGACAATTTTTCTTATGTTCAACATGAAAATTCTACTTTCATTAGGTATTCCTTTTCTATGTTGCCATCTTTGTGATGACAATCATCATTAACATTTTGTTTCAGAGATAGTTCTTTTAGTCCAAAAATCTTTATTGACATACGTTTTCTTAATACTTTTAAGGACACTTCTTGAGACCCCTAAACCTACATTGTAAGCTCTAATAGGCTTTTTAGTAGCATTCTTATATCTAGACTGTGAGAGATGTCTAGAGTGTTACTCTTAGGATGACAACACTGAATAATTTTGAGTCATTGCATCCAAATTTGCAACTACAACCCAAAATAAAATAGTAGTTGTAAAAAGAATACATTACATTCAAGGAAATGTACCTTGCTTTATTAAAGGAATTGAAGACTAAAGACCACTTTCACTATTATGGAATAAAATTCTAAGGAGCCTTTAATCTTAGTTATTTGTCAATGCATAAACATTAATAATCTTACCCATATTCTGAACATTTTTACAAATTTAAGTGAGCCCATTATGGAATTTGTTCTTTTGCTTTATGTGATTATGTTGATATATTTGTAAGATCACATTTTAAAAGACTTGGATTATATCAGAGTATTGTTAAACATAGACCCATTTTAAAGAATGCAATTGCATTTATACAAAAATGAAAGAGATCTTTCAATATTAAGAAACAAGCCATAGCACTAGTGGAAGTTGAGAAACTTGTGAAGCTAAATATGTTCATTCCATGTAATATCTTGGTCGTGTTTTGAGTAGTACTTTTGTTAAAACACAATGAAAGGATTGATGGGTGATGAAGTAATATACATAGTATGGCTGATGGAGCGACAAAACTAATTTGGTGTGAAAAAGCTGATAGAACGACAAAGTCAATGTTTAAGAGAGTTAATAAGAGTTACACAACAAACAATGACAACTAAGTGATGATAATTTTTCCTCACAAAGCTAACAAGTTGACAATTGTTATAATGTGGTAAACATGATTGAGGTAATGCAACTAATGTTGCATGGTAGAACCATTATTGTTAAAAAATCCAATATAGATAATAGTGTCGATATGGGTAACGAAGGTTTCAATGAGGTGTAGCTATTATGACATTGTAATATTAATGGGGTGAAAAGGCTAATATAGCCCAATAGGGTTGATAAGGTGCCAAAACAAATTTTTAATAATACAATCAATTGAATGATCGAGTGGATATTTAAGAGAATTGATAAGAATGATACAACAAAAAAAGACAACTAAGGTGATGATTTTTTTTGACAAAGCTAATAAAGTAACAATTGATATGATGTGGTAGAGATGATAAGACAAAGATGATACCAAAGTTGACAATTGATTAAAGAGATAGAGACTTAAGAGGCGATATAATTAACCTAGAAATGATGGACAATGTGAATGGGATTTTCACTTAATGATAATTTGTTGATTGCAAATGATAGTAAATTTAGTCTTTCATTGTCAATTGAAAGTAATTTGTTGTGGCAAAGAAATTATATTATAATCAAATTATAAGCTAAAGCTCAAAAATAGTTGAATTGTATAAGCACATATATCATATACATATACTACTAATGTAATGATTAATATTAATCTTTTTTATGCTTTTTTAATATCTTTCTATTTTATTTTATATTGGTCATCCTATAGTAATTGAAGAGAATTATTATTATCATTTAGTAAAATATATCTCAATACCTTCAAAGCCAAGGCACACATAAGAATCATTTTTCCTTTTTTCTCAAGTGAAGCAAATTATTCTCATACCTCTTCACATATAAGCCTTTGTATAAAAGTCATGCAATCATTTTTCCTTTTTTAATATTTTTTTTGTTTTATTAGTTATTTTATTATGTCATACTATTAAGAGTCTTATTTTGTGTCATAATTTATGATATATTAAATCATTTTTATTTTACTCATTTTTTCTTCTTTATCATATAAAATAATTTCAAGAGTATTGCATAGTCTCAATATTCAATATGTCTATTACGATATGTGCAAGAAACTAAGATAAAATTAGAAAAATAATCATAACATGCTTGAAGAAATAATCTTTCCCATGTGAAACAAAATAAGCATGTAAAATGACATAATCACTATTTAATAAAGATTAGAATATAGATGTTTAACATATTATCATTTTAACAAACATCTCTCCATGTCTAATCATCAAATTATGTGCCACCACTTTAATTAATTTTTTAAAAAATATATTTATTATACTTAACATCTTATCATATAAATTACTTACAAAATAATATTTAAAATATATTATCATTGCAGCAAACAACCCCAAGTATGTCAAATCATCAAAGTAGGTGTTAGTTGAAATGAATTTTGTAGATAATTTTTATTATACTTAACTTTTATCATATCAAATACTTATCTCTTTTTTGAAAAATTGCTTATTTCATTTCTTTTTCTCAAAGTCCTCTATATCGAAGTGTGCTAAGCCATAATTTAGATAGATTACTTGGTTAATGAATCCTAACTCTCCAAATTTCTAATGAAAAAGTAATACTTTTGTTAAGAAATATAAAACGAAAGAGTATATGAAAAAGTGAGGGAGAGAGAATGTGTTGGGATAGAGAAAACAATATCATGATAAAGTAAAAATGTCCACTTATCTTTTATTGCCTCCCTTCTTTATAAGTACTAAAAAACAGTTTTAATGTCGCATAACAAGGGTGACATGTTTAAAAAGAAGTTTTAATGTCACATGACATGAGTGATATGTCTAAAAAACTAAAAACTTAGGTTTTTATATACATATTATTAAAAATTGTTAAAAAAATAATTGTACATAAGATTTCTCTCACCTATTATACATGGTGACTGCCAGCACACACACTTACTTGCCCAGGTGAGCACCTAATATGCCTTGAATGCACTCTCACACCTCCACACTCAATTGCCTCTTAAGGGTGCCAAGTTCACACAACAATTGCATCGCCTCCTTAGCCAAACAAGTAAAATGAATAAGCTTGGTTCAATTCTCAACAATTAGCTTTTAGTATTAATTGTGAAACTTTATTTTTAAATATAAACATATTTAATGGCATCATCTTATGATTATGATTTTTCATGTTCTAATATACGATATAATATATAGCATGCTTTGTCAGAGGGCTCACTAATGAGCTCTTTCTATATGTGTATGTAAAGATGTAAACACATAAGATTTACGTCACTTATTTGTATTTATCAAAGTATAAAATTTTGAAATGAAAAAAGGGAACAAGAAAGAAAGAAATAATAAGGTTGGTTAAAAGCAGAAAATATGATAATGATAAAAGATTTTTTTTAATATACCATCTAAAGACTATCATAGATATGATGAGAATCCTAATATATTGAGTAGGACAATATATATACATATACATATATGTACATATATGTATATATGTGTGTATAAATAAAAAGATAAGCATAATATAAGAAATTCTAAAGTATACATATATGTATATATGTGTGTATAGATAGAAAAAGAGAAATAAAAATATAGATAATTTTAAAGTTAGATAAGCTAAATTAACTACATATGTTACATGTAGTTGTTATAAGTCGAAATTTAGATAAGCAAAAGGGCCTGCTCGTGCTTTATTAGCTATATGAACTACAAATTTTTCTCATGATATGAGGATATGAAATGAAAATAAAAGGATATGAAAAAATGAATAAAAGGAAATTCTCTTGTAAACTATTTCACAATTACCACTAGAAATAGGAATTGACTGTGTAAGATGCAGACATAATAGGCCATAGTTATATACTGGTCATGACTTAACATTTAAACCCTTTGTCATTAACATCTCTAATATTTTATTAATAGTCTTTGTGTATGGAGATGATATGATTGTTATAATCAAATTTTAATAACACTTTTTAAAAGGTGACAATCAGGCATTGGTTGGAGGTATAGTGGTGGCTATTGTTGGTGAAGTTGAGAGCCATGGCTTGGAAGGAGCCATTGAGAAGGAGTTGAATAAGGTTCGCAGCACCGACGAGCCACAATCGTCAGAGCTATTCTCATTGGTGTTGCAAAGGCAACCAACAGGTTCACCAAGCCATTTGTCAATCTAACGTACACCGCAAGACTATTCTTCAATTCAAAGGTCAGGTTCACCAAAATTATGTAGAATGTCAATAATGAACAATGAGTCTCTACTATTACAAGCAATGAAAGCACACACACATTCACAACCAATAGCTAAGATTGTAACTTACTAACTTTTATAAAATTCAAGGAATTCCACCAATTTCAAGATATTCTAAGTATTTGCTCCAACAATGTACTATTGTTTTTCTTTTATTTTCTTTTTAAAATTCCATGTAAAATATTATATTTTTTTAATTTTACAAATTAAAATAACTAACGAAACATGTTTCTTGAATTATATTATCAAAAAAATACATCATTTCCAAATTTTGGTACCTTTACTTTCCATCATTTATTTCTACAAACCCAATAACTAAATACATTTTGAAAGTGCAAATAAAACAGGTTATTTTTTTAACACAATACTATGAATAATTCTCACATTACATTATCTTTTTAAAATCAATATTATCTAAACAATATTCAATAAAAAATCTCACAAAAATATTTTATAAATACTTTAAACAACCAACCTTTAACTTGAATTGAGATCAAATCAAATTCATGTAGGCTTCAAATAACCCAATTCCATCACATAATGAATCTTGAAACAAACTCATCAAAAACCCTAAAATTTCCAAAGAAGCTTAGGCAATTCTCACTACAAGAATCATGTTAATCTTCACCTATTTTCATGTTCTTCGGGGATTCTTGCAGGTTTCTATTCTCTTCAAATAAACGTTCATAACATCATCTGAAAGCAATGACACAAACCTTACAAAATGATGTAAAACACTAAGAAACAGAAGGGTGGAAAGCCCCCATTCTCATGCTCCAGGTCTTCCATTCGTGCTCATTAGTAGCCGTATCCTGCTCAGAAATGGAGAAGATGAAGGTTAAGGAAAGGGTTGGTTATGAAGAAAGAGATGACTGCAACAAAGCAGCTGAATCAAACCCACAACCTGAGTTGTCCATTGGGTTCCCAGCTGGGGCTGGAACAGGTTCCTTGATGTCAACCACCACAACATCAGAAGTCAGGAATGTCTTCGCCACAGATGATGCATGTTCCAAGCAGCACCTCACCACCTGAAGACAAATTGAGGCACAGTTTAATATCACTAAAGAAAACATTTCTCTTCTTCAATAAGCTCCACTTCAAAACCTCCTTCTCACAACTCCACAGCATAAGTCATGTTGCAACTCTCAACACGCTTCTTGGTTAAGAGCTTAAGGAATAAATAATTGTGCATTGAAAACTATCTATACGCGCTTCAGAAGCTTAGCTTGTTGATGGTCTTTTGGTGAACAAAACCGTGAAGCCAACGGATCAAAGAGAAGAACAGCTCAATATGATGTCAAGGGTTATGTTTAATAAACATTTTTCATTAAGACTTCATACTCGCAAATTTCGTAAATCACTGTCAATCAATCCTCTAAGTTGAGAGGTTTAGAAATAAATAATCCTATATCACAAAAAAAGGAACTGTAAGTAAAACTATTCCTATACATCACAAACTCATCAAATGATCTTTTTTGGGGGGATAAAATTGTCAGGCTAATGAGTAAAGCAGATTATAGCTCAACACTACACCAGTTAAAACACTTAGTCAAGATGATGTTATGGTCTATGATTGAAGGCAGAGGTAACAACATGCCTTTTAATAGCAGCCATTTCATGCAAAGGATGCATTTCCCCTTTAAACAAAATCAAAAAACATTTTTCATAGCTACCTTTCCAGCAACTAAATCCAACCCAAAACGTCAAATTTAGTGTAATGATAGGAAAACTAATCTCCCTTTCTCCGCTTCACAGAAACTTAGTCAAGATAATGTTATGGTCTATGATTGAAGGCAGAGATAACAACATGCTTTTTAATAGCAGCCATTTCATGCAAAGGATACATTTTCCCTTTAAACAAAATCAAATAACATTTATCAAAAGTACCTTTCCAGCAACTAAATCCAACCAAAAACGTCAAATTTAGTGTAATGATAGGAAAACTAATCTCACTTTGTCAGCTTCACAGAAACTTAGAATTCTTTACCAGATATAGTGTAGACAATGTCATCAATCTCGTTGAAAACTCAACTATGAATCAACCAAAAGTAATGGCAGGGATAAAAAACATAAAAAATACCTTAGTGGGGTCAATGATTCCTGCAGCCATTAAATCTTCGTAGTTTCCAGTAGCAGCATTGTAACCATGCTTGGGATTGTCATTTGAAAGGACCTGAGCCAAGAGACCACCGAAATCATTCAAAACCCCTGTAAGAAACTAAATCAATCGAGTAAACGGACACATGAGGTACATACTCTCTCAGCAACAACGCTACCATTCACCCCTGCATTTTTTGCAATCAATTTAAGAGGGTAGCTCAGAGCTCTTCTTACAATATCTGCTCCTACCTGATCCAAAGCAGCTGTCAGTTAATTTTTTATTGATGAAAGCAAACAAACAACTATACCCACACAGTGAAGTAAACAATATCATTAATCACCTTTTGTTCATCGTTTTCAAGAGTATCCCGGATGGCATCAACCTTTGATGCCAACCTCAGAAGCGCACAGCCACCACCAACAACAATACCTTCTTCAACTGCTGCCTGTTGATGCAAGCAAAAAAAAGATGAAGTCAGTCTTCTGAAAAATTATATAACCACGAAGTGTAAACCATAATCCAGTAGCAAACCTTGGTAGCATTAAGAGCATCTTCAACTCTTAGCTTCTTCTCTTTAAGTTCTGTCTCTGTTTGTGCTCCAACCTGCAAATGCATTTTAAAAGAAAAAAAGAATGCATTAGAGATCTTAAGACAACCTAAGTTTAGGAATACAGAGAACACACAATAGCACAGATTCACCTGAATGACAGCTACGCCACCAGAGAGTTTTGCAATCCTCTCATTAAGTTTTTCTCTTTCATACTCCTGTTCTGCTACCTGAACACCCAATAAAACTTGTTACATTTCATCATAAAAGAACATAAATAGAAGCAGCAGAGCAATACCAAACCTCAATCAAGTTTCTAATCTGTGCAACTCGTTTGTTTACTGCATCTTGAGTGCTTCCATCACCTACTATTGTGGTTGTATCTTTTGTTAGCACAACTTTAGCAGCTGTACCCAATACCTCATTGCCAGCTTTATCCAAAGTAAGGCCAACCTCATCTCGTATAACAGTTGCTGTAAGCAAATTTACCAATTAGTATCCAAAGATGATTAAAACAAAAGATGCGCTGAGCAAAAATATCTAATAGAGCATTTAACCTCCAGTTAGAATAGCAATGTCATCAAGGTATTGACTCTTGCGCTCCCCAAATCCAGGAGCCTTCAATGCAGCAATTTTCAGAGCACCTCTTAACTTGTTTACAACTAGTGTTGCTAAAGCTTCTTGTTCAATATCTTCTGCAACAATAACAATAGGATAGGCTCCTCTAATTGCATCTTCTAACACATTGATAAGGTCCCTTGCATTTGTAATTTTCTTGTCAACAAGAAGTAGCTGCAAAGGAAAACTAGAAATTACATACATTAAAGGTATGGCCAAATCATAAAACCTCGAATCCAGACCTTGCAATTTTCATATTCAACTGTCATTTTCTCACTATCCGTCACAAAGTATGGAGAGATATAGCCACGGTCAAATTGCATTCCTTCAACAACATATAGACTGTTCTCTGCACTTTTCCCCTCTTCAAGTGTTACCACCCCCTTCCTCCCAACCTTGCTCATGGCATCAGCAATCATGTTACCTATCTCATAATTGTTCCCAGCACTCACAGCAGCAACATCTGCAAGTTCACTGTCTTCAACCTGCAGCATAACATTATGAAAATGTTATTTACGATAAAGTTATTTAAACGCTAAAGTAACAATTCAGCATTCATTAGAATCTTTCAAAAAAGATTACAACAAAAAATTTATATTCCAAAAATGGTTCTGTGGAAAAAAAATACCTCTTTGGAGATTTTCTTTAGTTCAGACACAAGCGCTTTTGTAGTCTTCTCTATACCTCTGGTAATCTGAACAGGATTAGCACCTGCAGCAACAACCTGGAAAACCACATTTCATGCAAGACATTTAACATTGTAAGGTTGTTGCAACAGAGTTTACATCTACTAAGATAGAACACAAACCTTGACACCTTCAGCAATCAAGCCTTGTGCAAGAACTACAGAAGTGGTGGTTCCATCACCAGCAAGGTCATTAGTCTTTGAAGCAGCCTGCCTAACCAATTTAGCACCGATGTTTTCAACAGGATCTTCTAATTCCACCTATAATCAAAGTAAAACCAGGTAAAATGATCTAATAATCCATCAACATGACACATTTTCAAGACATTCAAATATAAAAGACACATGACATTGAAAGGTGATTCTTATTGCTGTCAAGCTGAAATTAGCAATGTTAAGTTTCAATAAGCATGAGAACATAAATGACCTCCTTAGCCACAGTAACACCATCATTAACAATCTTGGGTGAACCATATTTGCTCTCAAGAACAACATTTCTGCCTTTTGGCCCAAGCGTAACCCCAACTAGATCAGCAAGCTTGTTAACACCAACCTGAAACAACAGAAAGATAAAACTATTAATTAGGAAACATTTTCTGAAAACCGAACCACAAACTAAAAATAATTCACACACTTGTAATTTCTTGGTTGCCGATCCATCTTTATTAAAATACAATTCTTTAGCCATGGCACTGATCCTTGTCCTACATCCTCTATGGAGGCTCAACCGCTTCCTCCTGTCATTTAAGGAATTGGAGGAAATAGAGGCAAAAGACGAGCACTGTGATGACTTCTCAGTTGAAAGTCCCCTGACAGCCAAAGAGCCAACAGTGGAAATCGTGCTCAAGGTAGCAGCCATGGCCTATGATTAATAGAACAAAACACGAGTTAGTTAGCTGAAGGCAATTACTAGATAGATGTTACAATAGTACTACTAAATGTACATAGAATAACCTCAGAAACAAATTCAGACCGCATGGACCAGGTGGGGATGATGGTAATCATTTACTTCAAAAGATTTTATCTATTCCTTCTAAATAAACTTGAGCCCAAATCAACGAAATAAAAAACAGTTAAATTAATCCCAAATTGAAAATTAAATATCATATTAAAATTTTAATGCATCATTTGATATATAAATTATTTTGATTTAATTATCATTGAGATATTATCTAATATTATTAAAAAATATTAAGTGTTTGGCTTGAAGATATCCTCAAATAACATTACTAAAAATTATAATTTTGCCACTCCAAAATGACATCACAATACCAATCAAATATGAGCAACCTCTACATGTAAGACTTTTAGATGTTCAGAATAAAAATAAAAGATTATAAGCAAGATTTGACTAAAATCAAAGGATTCAATGATTTATGACTCTCATGGAACACTATCAACTATCTATCATTTAAAGCAAAGTTGAAAGCATTGGATAACGCTAACAATAACTCTAAACATGGACTAGCTCTTGAAGTGCATAAAACTCAATGTCATTATACTTGGTTCAAGTTACCCACATTCAATTTTTCTGGTTTAGCCAAACATGATAGATCATTTAGAGTATCTCCATTAGAAATTCACAATAGCAGTTATGGTCGAACAAGCTCTACAAAATCCTTGATGCAAAATTCAACACTCAACACAGTTTATGCTTTCAGAGTTTCAAAGGATGCACAATGTAGAAATGACACCCTTTAATGGTGGTTTAATAAGCATGATAGTAAGTAAGATTAATTCCACAGTATAAGTCCAAGATGACATTAGAATCATAATAGATAATTAAATGACCTTTTAATTAAAGGATCATACTTCTGAGTTGGTAAGAGCTTAGTAATGGTGTATTAGATCAAACATGGAAAACTTGATTGATATACATAATCTAAACTTTGTATCATGCCAAGATTTATAGCTCATTGAATAACATTGGTTAGCAAGATCAATCTGAATGCAAGTGCCATTTTAGAATTTAATGGAAGGACAAACCTACTTTATCCAATTCAATAATACATTATTGCGTATGAGTTGATGAATCTATCAATATTGTTATTTGTATTTCATGTATTTTTTATCATTTTTTCATCACATTCATGCTCCAATACCTTGTTATTGATGCTTTAACAGGGAGTTTCACCCATAGCAAAACCCCTCTGTTCTTTTATACATTTTCAGATCTAGTCAAGCTAATGGAAATATCGTCATCCCATAATTTTTGTTAGTGGATTCATGGGTCAAGCAGAAGATCTAATTTTTAATTTCCACAATTTCTTACTAGATTAGAACATTTGAAGTAGGTTGCTCTAATTTTATTTCTCTATTTTAATTAGAACAAATTGAATGTTTTATCTACCATCTCTTGTACATTGGAATCCTTAACCTAAACTTGACTCATTTTGGTACAACCAAGTTAAAATTAACACCCATAACAGTAAATCCCGTTATAAACTAAAGAAAAAAAAAAGCACAATAGAAGCAAAACAAAAAGCCAAAACAGTGGGTAAGCTCCACAACACTCAAAACGAATTCGCAAGACTAATGGTCAGTGTTTCCACGATATGAACCTGAAGACCAAACTTTATTTCTCACAGAATTTTTGTCAAAAACTTATCTTCCTTCTCTTATAAGTCGAAACACAAGAACAGTAGCGTCATGGAGCTAAACAAAGAAGCATATAGGTAAAACTTGACATGAACAAGGCAAAGCCAAGCGCAAAGAGAACACGGACCACGTATGTTACCTGACCGATAGGTGAAACTGAAGGCTAGAGAGCTCAGTTAACTCAAGAAGACGCGGTTGGATTTGGTGGTCTTCGAGAAGCTCGCCGTCGGCTTGGATGAGGGAGAAGCTAGAGCAGTTCTTTATCGAGAGACCAGAGGGTTTTGAGTGGGCCTTTCGTTCTCCAGAAGGCTCACTTCGGACGATCTCATCCGTTCGATTTGGGTTCGGTCCATAGGAGAAGAATCTAGAAGGTTGGAGGACAAACTGCATCGACAGTTTAACGTGTTTAATTCAAAATTATTTAAAAATATTTTTTATTTTCGTTGAAAAAGTTAACAAAGTAAGCAAATTTCAGTATTAACTACTAAAATAATTATCTTAACTAACAAAATAATAATAATAAATATTTTAACTAACACAATATAGAATTGTTTTAATTACTTTTTAGTTTTATTATAATTTAAAACAATCTTGCACAAAAAAATATTATCAATGCACCGTATAGAAGTGTAGCATTCATATGAAATTCTAAAATAAAATTACATGATTAAATGAAATATTTTTTTTTCTTTTAATTTTCCAAAATTTTAACTTATTTTTATTAAATTAATGTGATCATAAATCCTATTTATGTACAAATTATGAGTTTGATCGATTATTTTGATCATAAATTGTAAACTTTTAATAATTTGTGTATAGATTATAAAACTCATATATAATAATAATTTGAAAAATAGATTAAAAAATGTTAAGAATGCTAAATATTTATTATTATGAATATTTGTGAGTATTTTCATTTAAGAAGAAAGAACATTTGCTGAAATTAGATTATTTTGATATATGTCACATATTCATAAAAGACACATTTATGTTCTAGGCTATTGAATATAAAGCAAAATGGCACTCAAATAAGAGACTAAAGAAAGAGACAAAAGTTTAGCATCACATAAAACTCTCTTGAAAAGATAAAATAATATTGTTAGGGCTCCATTTTACTATATTTTTAATAAATAAAAATTCATAGGTTATACAATATGTAAATAATTAAAATTATCACGTTATAAAAATACTAAAACCCAATCCTAACAAACTACTATCACTCTTATGTCTCAAAGATGTGACATTCTTACATGGTATCAAAATCTTTAATATTTAATATAGTGGATGTATAATCTATGATGTAAGTATTATTAAGATTATCTCGATAGATTAATATAAAAGATATTTGATAAAAAAAAAATATATAAAAATAAGTCTAATGATAAATCATATGAATTGGTCATAAGTCATAACATAAGGCATTCATATATCATAAGAAAACCATGTGCAACATAGATATTGACTACCTTTTGTTTCCAAAATCTAATATTTTATATGATTATCGAATCCAATCCCTTCACATCATTATCCTATTTAGATCAAATAACAGACATGTATATTAATGCTTTTCTACTAACATCCATTTATAGTAAAGTAATATAAAATGTTAAATAGTTATGATCATAAGACCTATACCCTATGGTTCATCTCTAAGTATAGTGTCTAAATAGACATAATACAAAGGCCAACACTCTAGTTCATCATTGAGACTGATATCATCCACACGCGCGCGCGCACGCACGCACGCTTAAGCACACACACACACGCACGCACGCACGCACGCACGCATGCACACACACACCCACATATATATATATCACTAGGCCTAATGTTGAGGATAATGTATATAAGAATTTAATTTTTATTTTTAGATTTTACGTATTTCTATTATGTCATCATTCTAATCAATATGTCATTTTTAAAATCAATATAATTTTCATTCATTTTTATTATTATTTATATTATAATATATTAAGTAAAACTATATATGAAAACTATCAAGCTACTAACATTTTAAAATAAAATATAATCTAATAAAAAATATATAAAAATATACCATTATATTAAATCACAGGTTATCAAATTTAATACATAAATTTGAGAGTAAAATAATTTTGTTTAACTTTAGCTTTTCTTAGTTTACAATAATATCATGCATGTGTAGTGATTAACATATATTTTATATACAACACACTTATTACATAATTTACATGCTATAAATTATTCTCTAGCTCTAAATTTTTTATCTTAGATCATGCTAATATAATTCACCTGACGTACTATATGACCCAATAAGAATCCAAGAATATAGACTCGTATCATATGTGTATGATCACCTAATCCAATCATCTGATCCTCAATCAAGTGTTTCTTTGTTATTCATATTATTATGAACCTGACTGTATACTACGATCAATAGGATTGTACTCTATGATCCTACCCAAGCTATTACGAATAATTATAACTTAATATTTCTATTCTTAATGATATGTATCTTTTCTTTTTCCATTATATGAACATCATAATAAATAACATGATTCAATAGAGCATGTAAATAGAGTATCATAACAAATATCATGTTAAAACAAGTCATGTGTAAAATCAAATATCACAATAAAAATCACTACAAGTTAAAGGAAACATTTATCCTCAAATTTATCATTATATTCAACTCTTAAGGGCTCTACAATCTCAATATGCATCAAACTTTAAACATATATATATATATACACACACACACACACACACACAAACACATATAAAAGATTATCTATCTAATGTTTTGTAAGTAGTGGTCATATTATGAAACAAATGATTGAAATAATACACTTTCTTTCTTCTTTTCTCTATGTTTTAATATTATTACAACACGAGTCAATTATAGCTAATTATTGTTTATTACACATTTCAATTTACTTTCATCATTTTGTTAAATTATTTGTATTTACATTTAGTTTAAGTCATTTGAAAATAAAATAGTAGCTTTTCAAATAATGTTAACTTTAAATTTATTATAAGAAATTCTTTTGGGAGTCCTGTAAATCCAATGGTGTAATTTTTTTTAAAATAAGACAAAACACATGCATCGACCCTTCAACATGCACTGATTCACTTTGACTCATGATGACTCGCGTCAACCTGACAATTGGAATTGAGGCATCACACGTTGATCACACTGCACATCACCTGGTCATTCACTATTACTACTACCTGAAACACATATGCATGTTTGAGAACTACTTATGACAATTAAGTTTATAGCATTTTAAGTCATTTTTGTTCAAACTTTGGTGCAAGTCAGAGTGAATCAGTGCAAGTTGATGAGTCGACACGCATGTTTTTGGTCAGGCGCATTCACTGATTGGGTCTACTCTTATCGATGGGTTGACGTGGATAGGTGGGGTGATGTGGGTTAAGTAGGTCAACGAGTGCAATGGGGCAAACACTGATCAAGTGGGTAGTGCAGGACAAAGCGTAAGGTCACTAAGCTACTAACGGTTGTGGTAACACTAGATGACGATTGGAAACCCCAAAAACTTATTTTTAATCCCTTTTAGCATATTATCCTACATCAACCTTCCTCTTCAAATACCACTATAAGATCTACTCTCGCCTATTCTACATCAATTTTTAGTATTAGGGTTTTGTCATCATTAGCTGTAGGGGTTTCTCATGCCTATTCTCTATTAGATTTTTGGCAACAAAGTCTCATTCATAGTATTCCAAGCATCTTGATGATTTGATGCCAATCCCCTTGCTTTCCTTAATTTTTACAACTCCATTAACATTAGCCTTTCATGCCACCATCACTTTTGCTACCATCAAGTTGCAAAAAAATAAAAAAATATCTCAAGCTTAGTGCTACCACCCACCACAATTTTTTTCAAATTGTTAGCACAAAAACTTCTTTTAAGACTTTCTAAAGAGTAGGAGAAGAAATTGCATCCAAACTAGTGGACTTTATCATTCTAGTCTCTTAATAACCTTCTTTCCATTCTAGCACTAATATGGGATTCTATTTTTTAAAATTCCCTTATAAATCTTTTCACTAAAAACAAAAAGTGTGTCAATCTCTTATTATTGGTAATTCAACTTTTCTATGATAAGGCAACAAAAATTATAAAATTATAGTTATTTGTATGCTATATTAGTGTCCTTACTAAAAAACATTTTAGTTTATTAACTTTGGGTTTTGATCCACTTTGTTAAGCTTTGTCCATCATAAACTAATTAAAACTAGATAAAAAACTTAAAATGCCCAATTATTGGGTTTAAAATAGAGTATGCAACAAATCTATATAACACAAACAAAATTAGAGTAGCGATGATGGCTAAACATCTCAACTTAATTCTCATCTCTAAAAGGGTAACCAAGCATAAACAATGTACAAACTCATCAAGCTACTCAGAAGTTACAAATAATAAAGCAAAATATAGTACATTATTTGCCTTTAAAGTACATTAACCTCACATACAAAATATTTCTTAGGGCTCACAAAACACTACATAATCTCTTACATTTAGAGTCCTAAGATATCGTCTAAGAATGCCCAACTCTATGAATAACAGTATTATATCTTGTAGAACAATTACGTGATGAGCATGATATCGACAGACAAACTATTAGTTTCATGCATATAGGGCAATATAAAATGTATATACATAGCAAATAAATAAGAAAGGAGAGATAAATTAATAGTGTCTGACAATCTATAAAAGATATGAAATACTAAGCCACTATATAATATTCACATTACATCATATCTTTCGCTTTCTTTCTATATTCAAATTCATTCGATTTTTTAGTTTCTATTTATAGATCTTAGATTTTCTCGTATGACTACCACCCCTACTCTTAAAGATCTAATAGCATCTATATTGAGGCATAGCCCACATTATCTAACATCATATGCTCACAATGATGAGATCTCTATTGTGTTGTGACTTCAATTAGTGTACCAACAACAACAGGATAATAACTTTCTTTCTTATACATCGCTAAGCCATCTGTCATATGCTCATCGTCCTATGTTTATGATAATGGGTCTTTTGTCATATTGTTTCCCCAATTTAGATACAAAAAATAGTGAAAAAGTGTCTTTCTTTTTTTATATTAAGCAATTGTACATATGGTTATAAAGAAAATATTTTCGTAATCTTGTTTCTTTCTTTTTCACATGCTTTTTGATCATTGGGTTTAAATAAGTTTCTTTTTTTCTTCTTTTTTTTCTTTCATTTCATTCATTTCTTTCTTATCATATATTTTGATTTTTATAACGTAATAGATGTATGTCTGTATATATATATATATATATGTGTGTGTGTGTGTGTGTGTGTTAATAATAATAATGTAAAAACATATAAATCAAATATATTTAGATAATTTAAAACCAAGCAAGGTGTTCACATTATATTATATTTCATTAGTATTTCAATTAAACAATTCAATCTACTTATATCATAATTAGTTTATCTACCTAAGATTTTGAGATGTTTCAACTATATTGCCGATTTTTTTATCTCTTCTTTTCATTTTCTATATAATTCTCATTACATTATATCAATTCTCAAGATTTAAAAGATCATTTACTTTCTTTCACACTTTTTATTCTTTCTTATTCTACAAAATTACTTAGTTTCTATATCAAAAATACTTGCAAATCCTATCATAGATAGTTGTCAAAGTTATTCTAAAATTATAACGGGATTCATTGTTTAAAGTTTCATATCATACAATTTGATCCCTTATAGTGTTGTACAATCACTAGCTAATAGTCGATCAAACCCTTGGTTTGATAGGTTGATTTCAACTTTGGTCTATTTCTTCAAGTAATTATACCATTAGATAATTCAATTTGACTATACAATCCTTCAATTTTAGTTAGATGACTTCATTTCAAATAATCTCATATATTGAATAAGGCCTGTTCATATGGTCCAATGAATATTCTCAACTGTAAAATTTTCTTTAGAATTCAGAGTCAAAGTTGCTTAACTAATGATATCATCTGATAAAATATTATTATATAGAGTCAAACTTACAAATAAGGCCTGATCATTTAACCTCTTTTACTAATTGCATTATTTATTACCTTCATTATACTGTCTAATTATGCCAATTGTATAATACAAAATATATTAAAAAAATAAAAGTAGGAGATTTTGACCTAATCTTTGACCAATCCGAAACCAAAATTTCAATCAATTCAACATAAGACCTCACAAACACTTTAAACAATGTAAATCTTGAATAAAAGCTTACATTACATAGATCTTTTGGTTGAGAAGAGATCTGTGTTGTTTTGCAATTTCTTTCCTCCATAATTCTGCAACCATTAACCACTACAGATTAAGCAAAAAAATTCTTCTTTTCCCTCTCCAATACCTTTTTCTCTTTTTTCCTTTTATTTATGAGTTCTTCCTTTCTATCTTATTTTCTCTCTAATCACCCTTGATTATAAGGAAAATGTTAGGTTAAGGTTTTACATAATAAAAAATTGTAATATAATATTTTATTTTTTATCACTTAAAAAAATCGTAAAAGATTCAAATGACTTCTAAAATTTATAAATAGAATATTTGAAATTCTTAAGATGAAAACATTCACTATAGTATTCTAAAACTTAAATCTAGCTACTCACATTTCAACATTCTTTTTGATACACACCAAAATACATGAATTATGAGTTACGAATTTGAAAACTCACGTCTAATAATAAAGTAATTTTTAGGATTATATTCCATAATTAATTTCATTGAGCTACTATAGCACATGTCTCCTATAATCCCTCTCTAATCTCTTACACGGCTACTCTTGATTTCCTTCTAACACTTCGACAACACCCCCACTAGAATCAATCTTAATCACAATTTTTTAAAATTCTTGCTCGTTTATGTAGCCCCATCCTTTTATAAGAATTTGATACCAAGTCCACTTCCCCGCACTTCAACTCTTTCAAAATGCTCACATTCCTTCAAAGAATTTCTATTGATACTTCCTCACCATCCAACCACTTGGAATCGACTTTTTTTCAATTCAGGTCACTGTCAAGCCAAATCCTTAGGCAATGCGTTAGGTTAGGAAAGTAGTGATTTTTAGTAATTAAACATTATGATTAATTAAAAACCTTAGGAATTCCAATTCCTTTAGCATTTCTTTGATAAATGTGAGCTCCAAAAAATTGCCAACTTTGTTTATATGAATTTATTAAACAAGCATTGAATCATCTATTGAATTTTATATTTTTCTTGTTCCATCTAGCATTTTTATTAATTTTCCTTACCTAAAAATACTTAAAAAATTATTTTGTCATTTTTCCTAAAAAAACCTTTCAACTTTTTATTCCAAAAGTGGTGCACCACTTTTTTTGTGCCAAAAAATATTTGTTGTCATATTAAATATTTTTATATTTTTCAAGCTTTTTTAGTATTTTTTTACTAATCTTTTAAATATTTTTGAACTTGTAAATAAATATCTATTAATTTTTAATCATCCGTTTTAATACTTAAAAAATTATGATTTTTACAAACTTGATGTCACTACAATCTAAATGATGTATATATTTTATTTCTCAGTTCAACTATTTTATTTGAAGTGTTATACTTTTTATTAAGATTACATAATTTTTTTTAAAAAGTAAATATAATATTAAAATTTTCAAAAAATATTTAAAATTTCAAATAATCTTAAATAATAATAAAATATATTTCACTACACAATTAAAATATTATATAATTCAATAATAAGTCAATCCACTATACATACAATAATGACAGTGCATTATGTCTATTCTCAACAAAAAAATAATATATCACACATAAGCACATAAAATATATACAAGATCTTGGCTCAAATTCTTAAATTTCTTCCTCACTTGTGTTCAATTATTGACAATTGTCTTTTGGTTTTGTTTCCTCTTCAAACCCAACCAATTTCTATTATTGAATCCATGTATAAATTCTCTTTTCTTCTTGTCTTTCTTTTTCTCTCACTTATTTTCTCTTTCTCTCTCTACCTTATCTTTCTCTCCCATTAAATCTCCACTTTCTCTCTTTTGAGCATTCTTATTTCTTTTTATTTGTTTTTAGTTTCTCATTCTTGTTTTGTAAATTGTCTCAACCTAATTTTTAACTATATTTTAAATACAAATGTAATTAGTATAAAAAGTAGTGTAATGTAAAATTTTCTTTTAACATAATCACTTTTAAATATATATATATATATATATATATATATATATATATATATATATATATATATATATATATATATATATATATATATATATATATATATATATATATATATATATAAGATATATTACTCTTTTAACATAATCTCCTATGATAGTCGACTTCTTAGTAGTGAAAACTTTAAATCTTCTTCTTTTTATATAAGAACAACTTGTTTTTCTCTATAAAAAAATCCTTTCAACATAACATTAGTTCTGTAGAAAATTCTGATAGATTAAACTTTTATAAATAATGTATTTATAATTTCATCTTAATATTATAAACAAATAATTACTTATCTTTTTGAAAATAAAGAATTATAACATATAAGAACTAAAGGTAATATTTTAAATAACTATTTTGAGATTTTGAATAACCAATTGTTTAAATTGATGAAAACTGATAAGCAAAATATTGATCAAAGATCATGTGAAAAGACGAAAAATTTTGTAATCATTTTTTAAGGATAAGCAAATATTAATTATTCTAACAAAAAATAAACATATTAATTTACAATTTCAATAGTCATTATTAATTTCTAAGATCTATTATTTTCATACAAAATCATATATTATCAAAAAGGGTGCATGAACCTTAAAAAGAAGGATATCTATTATAAAAATAAAAATATAATTAATCAAAAAGTCAACAATACCAAGTTTATTCAAATAGAAGTAATCCAAGCCATAAATGGAAAAAAAGAGTTTTATATGATCAAATAAATAATTGATTCATAAAATTAAAATATTTTATAAACTATTAAAAATAAAGAATAAATTCTAAAAAATATAAAAATAAGTTAAAACATAAAACCTATAAAGAAGTTCAACATAAAGGATAAATGCTCATATTGAGCAATTTTTAAAAACTAATAAAATAATCATTATTAAAAAAGTTATATTTTAAAAATATTAATAAATATTAAACAACTCTAAGAGCTATACATCAACCCTTAAGTAGTCAACAATTTTATTCCTTTGTTTGAATTCTTGAAATCAATAATCTCAATACTAAGCTACACTAAGAACTTCCTTACCACTTACCTAATTCATTTGTCTCTTCTCTTCATCATTATTTTTCTCAAATTTAAAAGAATTGCTCACAAAAAACCTCCTCAAGTTGTTCCCATGCCTCCTTTGAATCCTTGCCTCAACACTTGTCGCTTCCTTCTCTCCTAAGTATAATTTGTTTGTGTATAAAAAGTAAATCACCTCCTAGTTTTAAATACTTTTGTAGAAACGCTTGTGGTATAATTAAAAAAGAATATAATAATTTAATCATATTAATGACAAATTAAATAGCATAAATTATATCAAATACTAGAAAAAAGAATTATACATTTACGAAAGAGAAAGAGACATAACAAATCTTGTAGAATTAGAGGATAACACAACATAATCATGATCCATCTTGATTGTAAAATACAATATAATTTATGAAAATTAATAAATTAAAAATGTGAAAGCAATAAATAAATAACCACGAACAGTTTTATACAAAAAATTATAATCTTTTAAATTGTAATTGTCACAAAACATGGAAAGATGGATTAAGGACACGAAAGACACCATGATAAACTATTAGCAAGTAGCTCTTTTCAATGATTTCTGACAAACCAACTAGACCTTATCCAAAGAGATGTTTTTTTGTTGATAAACCTGAGCTGGCAAAAATATCCTTCAAATATAAAATTAATGCACAAACTGATATTTATTTGGTCGCATGCTTTTGTAACACGTAATCATTTCTTTATTGTTATATTTAACTTGAAAGGCAGTTATTATTAAACAAGTTGCGAAATAGATGAATTACGTTGGAAAGACTGATTCTGTAAGTATACAACGCCAGTTTCAACATGCTTTCGACGCAAAAACTCTATTTGAGGGACGGGACAATTACAACTGAAAACCTTTGGAGTTTACAAAATTTTTATTTTTTTAATATAATTATTATATATCAATTTAAAAATTATTATTAATCCACCCACCAGAGTCTTCTACACTATGGTTGATTTGTCGTCAAAAAGGTTAATAACTTGATTAACAGATTCGGTGTAATTTTCTTCAAACCTTTTCGTCAGCCACAAAAGAAGCGGAACGGACGACTACCATTGGCTGATGCATCAACACATACAGTTATATAATGTTCTTCTTGTCCCTGAGTTTATTGATATATCCCAATACTTTTTATTTATCTATAGTGAGTACCAGGGGAGCCTGCAGTGGCCGAGGCTAGGCGTGGAGTGACTTGTCGAGGTCCTCGAGCTCGAGAGGGCGGAAACGGACGGTCTGGTCCAGCGCCGAAGGTTCACCATCACCTGCGGCCGGCGAGTGGCGGAATCCCCTTGCGTAGCCACCGGAGGATCCGTTAAGATCCGCAGGGCCGAATACGCCGGTGGTAGGGTGTGGGCCCCAGTACTTGTCCGAGCTGGCGTCGACCATATAATCCGGCACAACGGCGGGGCGAACCTGCTCCTCGATCTCTTTCTGATAGTGAGAATCGAAGTGCGACGCCCTCCTGAAACATGGACAAATATGGTAATCGTCCATCTGAAATCGGTTTCGTGAGGGGTGAAATTAACTCGAAAACATTTGGTGAAGCGAAAACCCAAGATCTGAACATACTACTTGGCAAGAAAATCCCTTGTTCATAAAACTACAGAAACAACAGAATAAAATAGCAGAGGTAAGTCTACTATATTTCTTCTCTGCAAGTTTTACCGAGAAAACCAAGCATCGGTCCCTCACCGCTCAAGTTAACAACGAAGTACGAAGCGATAGGTAAAAGAATTGAATATATAAAATCTCACAGTTCTTGGAGACAAAGTTCAATAGCATCCAGCTTAGATAACCAAGTCAGATCCAAATCTGAGGCCCCTTAAACTCCAAATAGAAGAAGAATCAAATAAAGAGAGATATCCATATACACAACCGACCACAACAGACAACCAATCGAAACAATAATCACTTCATAACAAAAGATCGGAAAGAAATCGAGGAGAACGAGACCACCTGGAGATTGCAACGGGAATCAAATCGCGAGAGTCGGCGCCGCAGATCTGGCTCGCCAACCGCTTCCCAAAGCTTCCAGCGACCACTCGCCCTTTGTAGCAGATTGCTGCCATGCAAAGAAGGATTCCTTCGAAGAGAACGAGGAATAAAGGATGGACGAACTGAAGAAAGGCAAAAGCAGCGGTGTTGTCCTTCCCGCTTCACCTCCCACTTCATTTTATAGTGCCTCCTCGACTTCCCCTGTTTTGCAATTCCATCCAGGATGGTGTAGGACTCCAAATGACGTCATTACCCCTAATTCAAATAGGCAATTACAGCAATAAAAGAGCAGAAAAGACATCTCTTTCCGTATTCCAGAAGATGCTCTTCGCTATCGTATTGACAGCTGAAGGATCGACCGATTCCTGAAATACCCCTGGCAAGGTTTTTCTCATTTGTTACAGTTTTTTGTGATAAATAGTTTTTGAATAAATAATTTAAAATCCTATTATATACTAAAACCCTTGCTAAAAATATTATATGTTTCATATTTTTTCATTAAGAGTACTAATTTGAATATAAAATAATAATAATAATTAAATTTTATGTAGATAAATATTTTTTTTATTTTTTGAATAATATAAATATTGATGGAATCATGTTTAAGAAAAGAAACAATTTTGTTAAGTACTTAATAAGACTTAATACAATTAAATTTTCTTTCAAAAAAATAATTTAATTAATCAATGATATTTGATGAGAGTTGAAAAAATATTTTTATATAAAAACTTTTATTTTTAAACATGATAATAAATTTTATAAATTATACATATTTTTATTACATTTTATTATAAATAATTATCATTTCTATTTTCTAACTAAAATTAAGATATAATTTTATTGAACTTCAAAAAATAACACTTGCTAATACCATATTACTAAATAAATAAAACTTTAATGACACTAATAAAACTACAACCTACATTTTATTGATATTTCAGAATAATTGTGTTATATTGACCTTAAATTAAAAAAAAACGTGATTTTGAATAATGGTTTTAGGCAACAAAATATAATTTTATTGAAAACTATTTTTGTATAATTTTAATAGTTTTGGGTTTAAAAATATTAACAGCAGAATTGTAGCGTATTTTATAAATAAAAATTCAATATTTAAAAATAAATAAATAAATCTGTAAGCTGTTTTTTACTTGGTCTTGTTCATTAGATTCCATAAAGGTGTCTTTATCTTTTATGTGTGCATCATCGGTGATGCTGTCGTTCGCGCTGCATTTCATGCTTGTATTTTTAATATTATATATTGTTTTCACTTTTAAGAAATATATCGTACATATCTAAAATTCGCGGGAATCATGAAGTGCTTTCCCTTGTGTGCATATCGTTTTCAAAAAAAAGAAAAAAAGAAAAAAGAAAAAAAAATATATATATATATATATTCCTTTTCATGATCATTGATCTGGCCGTCCATCTGACTTGCCGTCGATTTTTGACAGATGTTTGGATCAATCTAGACCATCGAATTTAATGATTAGATTAATCTAGATTAATCTCGATGTGGCTTGCGGTCAGAATCGGACTGTAGAATTCTTAAAGAAGGCATCTTCGAATTGGAGCAAATTAGGAACTAACAATAACCTAACAAGAAGGTACTGAAGTATAATTAAAAAGTAGGTTATTTTATATGTTAATAATAATATTATAAAATTAGTATTTTATGTAAAAATAATTTAGTGAATACTCATTGAGTTGAATGTAGAGATTGTAATTTGTTAATTTTTTAAATATTAATGAGTTTATGATCAATTTTGTAAGAATTAAAAAAAAAACTAAACTATTATGCATACGAATTTAATAAGATAGAGTATTAAAAATTAAAATGATGCATAAAATTTAAAATAAATTTATAAACACATAAAGGGGTATTTTGCTGAGACTCTTCAGGTGGTGTGCGAGATGATTTCCTACCCTCCCGTGAAGGGGGCTTTTGCTAAGACTCTTCAGTTTGCTAGGGTCTGGAGGCTGTCCAATTCACCCATATCCACAAAGAGGGGAACGCGCCTGCTGACTGGGTTGCTCGTGTTGTATGCCTCAATAAGTTCGTCTGGGCTCCTAGGGACTCCCTCCCCAAGCCCCTACTCAAACTTATGTTGTCTAATTTCATGTTCGATCCTCTCTGAGGATCTATCTTGTAACACTTGCATGGTTTTGCCATTTTTATATAATATATATTATATTCATTCTAAAAAATATATATAAACACATAAAGATTAAAGAGTTGAATAGCTAAAAGATAATATAATTTATTATGATATCTTTGTAATCAAAATATAAAAATAAAATAAATTAGATTAAAACTAAAACTGTGTGTAGTCATAAAAGAATGAATAATTAAGAATTTATATATTATTATTTGTATTTATACTTTATCTTTAAACGTTCAAATGAGTTAGTTTTGTGAGTTTTATATTGATTTGAGTAAAGAAATTTTAGATTTTTTTAATAATTTTTATTTCATCAATATTACTTATTAATTGATCAAATGATTTAAAAGTTAACCGTTTATTTAAATACATACATATATATATATATATATATATATATATATATATATATATATATATATATATATATATATATATATATATATATATATATATATATATATATATATATATATATATATATATATATATATATATATATATATATATATATATATATATATATATATCTATATATATATATATATTTGTGTGTGTGTGTGTGCATGTGTCTATGTTAATGAAATAGTTAAATTATATTTATTAAGTAGATATATTATTTTAAATTGAGTATTAAAATTTATTTTTCGTTATTAATTAAAATATTTATAAAACTTCAATATTTAATTAAAATTCAACCAAATAATCTATCTATAAATTATTGATTAAATTGAAATAATAATCAAAAGTTAAATTTCTTTGACTTGAGTTCAAGTATAATAATAATTATTAATTCATTGATGAAATAATTATAAAGACATTATATAAAAGAAAATATAAACAAAGAAAGAACATTTTTAGATTTATAGATAACTAATAAAATAATCATAAAAATTCAAATAATATAAGAAAATATATAACTTATTTAAGAATATTAGAACAAAATTCTAAACATGACAAGACAAAGTTAAAGATGGAGAAAAATATAATTAACAAGTTCAATAAAAGAATATTTTATTTTAAAAATATGAGAAATTAGAGCCAAGATTTATCAAACATTTATAAATTGTATAAAGAATTAGACATATGACCAATTTATTAATTGTGCCGTAGTTAGTATTCACAGTAACATTAACAAGTTTTCGAATCGAACATTGCTATCTAAATGATGATGTCAAATACAAAGTTCATTAGATGTAATGAATATCGTGACTTAATATTATCCTTATTATGTTTATATATTTTAATACTTGATATTATCATAATAATATTATCTTAATTATTTAGGTGTATAAAAATAATTTATGAAACAATATGCTAATACGTTTAGCATTACCAAATATTTGACATCATATTGATCAAAATTGAGAAGTAATTAAAGGTTGACTTCACTTTGTCAAATCTCGCTCAAATTGATAATTAATTAAAGATTTGTGGTTGTTGTAATAATATAACACAAATAGTCATATGAATTATTTTGGAGGGCTCATGCTTCAATATTTTTAACCTTTTTTATTATTTTAAATATAATTTAATATTGTTTATGACATTTTTAAAATAAGTTATGTAAAAATTGTTAGTTTGATAGGCATGTTTGTAAAGCATCATCTATTATCAATTTTTGTTCTTAAATTAGAATCAGTTAGTGGCAAATTCTATCTTTTCATTATTTAAAATAAATTTTATAGTTCATAATATATTTTTAAATTATTATCAAATTAATTTCTCTTGATATATAAACTATACAATAAAAAGTCTTGATATTTCATATATTATAAATTTAATTTTTAATATGTATGTATATATATATATATATATATATATATATATATATATATATATATATATATATATATATATATATATATATGTGTGTGTGTGTGTGTATTATTTTTTGATAAATAATTTTTAATTATAATTAAGTTCATATTAAATTTTTGTTTATATTGACCTTGAATTAATTTATAATGAATAGTTTCAACTCAAAATCCAAAAGTCGAGCTAAATCAAAATGCGACTAGTCGGTTTTGATCGTAATATTATTAGCTAAATATAAGTTAAGAATAAATCATATAAAACTTGTATAAAATAATTTTATGAATATGTTTATGTATTTATTAGTTTTTTCATATATGAATAATTTATAAAAATAAAAACTAATTGAAAACAGTTTGGCTTGAATCTGAATCCAACTCACATTGATGGCTAACAAATGAGCTTCGAATTAAGATCATATCAAATAATTTTTATATAAAAAAATATTTTAAACCCTATTATGTTTTTATTTATTTTTTAAAATATTTTGAACTCACAAACACAAATGATTTCCCACCGCGTACGTTATAGGTAGCTTCTCACCGATTTCAGTTAACCTCCAAAATCCCTCGGGTAGAATGTCCCGTCCGCCGCCACTGCAACCGCCGTGGCCTCACGCCACCGCGGCATCCGGAGGAAGCAGTGGTGGCGTGGTTCCGACCCCCGTGTACTTTCTTGCAACCAATAATTATCCGTTCGCCTGTAACCCGCAGAATGTTCAACTGCCTCTGAGAATACCCCAACCCTCGTTTCAAAACCCTACTAGACCTGTCGCTAGGAACCCTAGTTTACCTTCCCCAAGGGCCTTCCACAGCCCTCCGTTGGCCCTGGAAACGATTGAATTGACTGCTGCGAAGGCTCAAATGGACCTTGCGATTGCCGGAGAGCATGTATCGGCGTGGAAGGTTTCTCAGTCTGTTCTAATCACATTAAACGTTGATTGCTGGGGTTCGTTAGGTTTTCAACTGCAGGACGTCCCTACGCTCCGCCGCCTCCTTCTGACTGAAGGAAAGGTAATCCTTCTAAAGGACTCCTTACCTTTTTGGATTTTTTTTTTTCTCTCTAATCTGCTGCACTATTTCTAATTGACTCTTCTGCAGGTAAATGCATTCATACATTGCTTTGTCTGTGCACGGAAAATTACATCCGTGTATGAATTGGAGGCGGCTCTTTGCAAAAATGAAGGTATTAACCAGTTTGAAGAGCTTGGTATGGGGCCCTTTCTGCGTCATCCACTTGTCAAGCATTATTTCTCAGTTCCATCAGAATTAACCGAAGTATTTAAAATAAATAGCGAGGACATTATTATTTCCTTGCAAACTTTCATGAACAAACACACGAAAAAGGTTTCTGCCGAGGAGTTTGTTGTTTTCCTTGCGAAAGAGAAATCTGTTTCAGTCAAGGAAAACCTTGGTGTACGGATTCAGAATATAGGGTGCGTATAATGAATTATGTGAATTTCTACTTTTCAAGTGATTGCCATTGTAATGGATCAGAGCACGATACTGTCAGTTTGCATTTTGATTTTAACGTCTAACTTTCTTGGCCGGTGTAAGTTCAAAAGCTCCTATTGTTTGTTGATCTTGCTTATAAACAATTGGCAAATGGAATGAACTTTTTCTAACAACAGTTACCCTCTTCATGGGAAGCTTTTAGGTGAACTAATTATTTTAATAAAAAAGTCTTTTGATAGGTTCTCATAGATCTTAAATAGTGATGCTATATCTTCTGTTTAATTATGCTTATAGAAACCACATTATATCTTTTATTAAAATCACATATATGATGCCCTTTTTTCAGCCCTTCCAGTGAATTAGCTTTATCTCTTTGATTTTATTGGTTTTATTAGTTGTTGATCTTTTTTTCTCTGCCATCTTGATCTGTTATTTTCCAATCTTATGTTGATTGTAATCACAGCTTTCTTAGCCTTTCTCAGATTTTCTGGCTATTATACTATTCTTTTTTGATAAATCTGATTTCCATTTTGATGGGTTTGTTGAGGGAAATAAATATCTAAAGACAGTACTTTTTTGATTACTTTTATTTCTTCAAACAAAATATTTATTACTAATGAACTGAAGTACATTGTAAAGTTGTTGGCACAATCTTATGTTTATGTATTCTAACATAATAAAGCAGGATTTCTCTAGTGTAACTTCATAGTGGAGCTGGATGGACTTTAACATTATGCAAATTTATTGCCATAAACTATTTTGGATTTTGTTTAGACTCATGTCTTCCTCATTAATGTTTTTATTTTGTTTTTCAATTATTTTGATCCTTGGTGTTGTCCCTTGATGAAAGTGTAGTGGATGTAAAACAGAATTTATACCCAATTTAAGTTTTGCAAGCTTTCACCATTTTGGGCTTGTTGTTTCAATTATATGTTTCCTATGAAATGGTGGATAGTGAGAAAAACTGTCTCTCTGTGCCTTAGTTGTGGTATTGGTGTGGTTAATTGAAAGTTTTTTTTATTTATTTCCTCTGATGCATAGATAAATTTTTTTTTTTTTTGAGATATACTCGTTATCTTTCACACTTAAAAAGTAGAAGTTCTGTGTTTATTTTCTCTATGAATTGTCATACACACGAATGGCTCAAGAGTATGTCAGTTGACTGAAGAACGAGAGGATAAATACTGGAAGTGTTGGTGAAGGTGAATATTGAAACAGGAGTATTGGCTGTGGGAAATTTTGATAAGAATTCAATAGTCTGCAATATTAAAGTCTGGAAAAACTAATCAGGAAAGGTTGTGCATGCCAGGAAATTGGATGGATATTTATTAGTTTTACTATCTAATTGTTTCCATTTATTTGCTTCATGGCTTACTTCTCTCATTCCCCTTTTGTGCATTTAGGATTTCTTTTCTGCATAGATGTTTGCATATTATCAGTGGATGCATGCCAGTCTGAAGAAGTGGTAATATATGCATTTACAATCTCGATCTGTGCATATGTAAGAGATGAAGATTTCAAATAACTTCGTTGGAGTCAATGAAGTTAAGCAGTTTAGCATGATAAATTCTGTCGATCTTTTGGAAAATTTGACCCGTGTTTGTTAGTGTTGTATATTCAAGCATTTATGATAGATGTTTTTTTTGGGCGGCACAGGATTAGAAGTCATTAAAAGCTCCTTGTAAAACTAGTGTTGATTGATCAGATTACAAAAATAGAGGTAAAGGTGGATGAATAGAGCATTAAATCTGTAATACCTGCCCTACATTGTTAGATGGAGCTTTTGATGATGAACAATTGCATTGGTGAAGTTCAAAGAAGTTTAATGGAGCAAGTATGGTCAGTTTGCTTTGGCACTACTTTGTTTTCTTTAGTTGGAAATATTCGAGGATGGGTTAGATTATTTTGGAAATAACTCATGCTACAAAATAAGTTCATTTGTTTGTTGAGGTCTAGTAATATTTCTTTTGGTATATGTACATTTAAATTAAATAGAGCATATCTTCTATTCGATGTGAATCATGTTTTGGTTGATTAACCTTTTCTTCAATTTCATGTTCTTGTATTTGGATATATTAGGATTTTTGCTTTATATGAATTAGAACATGTTAAGCAGCACAAAATTTTATCATCTTGTTTATCTGTATGTGAGCTCTTTTTATTTTGTCTAGACCAAATAGTAATCACATTGTGAGATATAGCAAAAAGTATCTTTTGCAATCTAACTCATTTTGCGAAACAGTAGCATTGAAGGTTTAGAAGGTGTTATCCACTGAAAGCAAGGGATATGTAAGTTAGGCTTAATCTCAAACCCCTTGTATGAATTGGGAGTCAACATAAATAAATGATGCAAAGTGAAGCCTTGATTTAAGATAACATATGGTGTATGCTGCATTGTTTAAAAATGGGATGGAAACGAGACGGTAAATTAGTTAGTACCTTTGTTTTCAGGTACATCTAATTTTTCTTGTCTAGAATGTACATCACACTTCGTGTAAAGGCACAGTAGGTTATGTTCATGCTCTATTAATGTCATTGATGGCTGCCACCATTTGCAAAACCATTAGAAAAGCTATGTATACTCATGCTTTTCTAATACCACTGATTATAAGCTACATAACATAATCAACAATTGATTATTTGTTAAGGTGATTTTACAATGCGGTATAAAGATCACTCAAATGCAGATTAGTTGTTATTTAGTTGGACTAGCAAATCACTTCCATCACTACAACATAAGAGGTGAACGACTTTGTTTAGAAGCCACCCTTATGCTCAAATCATCTTAAGCAATCTCATTGTATATCATATGTTTGATTTTTTTCTACAACATGGTGAACAATTGTGTGATATGATTTCCAAAAATGGCAACATTGAAGGCGGTTTTATATTAAACCTTATGGTATGTTCTTCTTTTTGGATTTATTGGTGTTTTTTGACAATTAAGAAAGACATGGTTAAGTATCTTTCCAATGTTTGTTACCATAGGAAATACTAAATAAGGATTTATTGATCACGACAATTCAGATAGTTGCATGAGAGGCAAAAGAGAAAGGAATAAACACATGAGAATTTTTTTGGAAAGCCCTGTTGTATAGGTAAAAGTCATGGCCATCAAATAGTTCGCAAATATGTTAATAGCAATGAAGTATAGGCATTTCTTTTTGGTGGCTGTCCAATAACCTTTCTAGAAAGGGGCTATCAAATAAGGAGAGAGGAGCACATGGGTTGAGAAGGATGATGTTTGTTTTGATGGGGAGAGTTAAGATTTGTTTTGAGTGTGTTAGTAAAGAGAGTTTGAATAGTCCATCCTTTTGATTCATTGTCTCATTTTATGGGCAAGTTTATGGTAGGAAAGTCCTTCACTTTGTTAGGTATCTGCTTGCTAATGGTGGCCATGATTGTGGGCCACCATAATGGTGTGAATTTTTATATAGGGAAGTTAGTGGCATGTTTATAGACAATTTTGCTTCTCAAGGTGTTTTGGTGTGACCCTTACTAGATCATGGATATAGAGGGTTATTGTTGATGTGATGTTATGTTGTTGGATTATAAGCCATTGTGATAAATCTCTTGGAATGCCTCATGCTTGGGTCCCTCTTGACATGCAAATCGTGTTGGTAATCAGGTGATGGAGCACTTTACCTTTTAAAAAGACCAAAGGAATTTCAAGTCTTATTAAATTGTCTAAATTTGATACAAGAAGCCCATCCCATCAGTTGTCATGTCAAATTTTTGAGTTATCAGATATCTCATCATTTAGTGTCACCATTTCTTTTGGAGTTCAATGAAATGATCATTGGTAAGGAAAGCTATAGTAATCCAATATTCATTGATTCATAAATCAAACGAAATATCTTTTTAGAGATTTTTGAATTGCTAACATGAGCTGTAGACTTAAAGTTGAACTAGTTAGAATAATGTCAAAACCAATAATGTACAAGTGAACCCTATCTTAATGATTTTGTAAGATTGTGGCATCTTATCATATAATTTGGTTTGTTTGCATAATAAATTGGACCATCATATGGTACATTTTGTCTAAGACAAATATGAATGTACATCGTATCATCAATTTTACACATTATTAAGTCGCAGATACATCACATCAAAGATGCTAAATATGTTACAACATGATCAATTGCTAGATGGCTAACGTTAAGATGTGAAAGAATTCAAAAGGTTATTGGAAGTCACCATAGTGTTTAGAAGCTAAAGTTGTTCAAAACATTGCCAATGGAATTTTTATTGAAGCCAGAAGAAATCTAGTAATTATTTGAAGAAGCATGATTAAGTTATTGTCTATAAGAGTTTTACAATGTTAATTTGAAATAAGAGTAGGTTCCTTTTTTATCATTATTCAAATGAGCACCACTTTGCATTTGTGTCAATTTGGACCTATGGTGGTCTTTGGGTCTTGTTGGAAGAGAGGAAGTTATTTATCATTGCTTGAGAACCTATAAATAGCCAATATAGAATTAATAAAAAAGAAAAGAAATAAAAAGAAAGATATTGCATAGATACGACAAAATCATGATTGAATATTTTAGAGAAATTTTTGAGAATATTTTCATAACCAATATTTCTAATACACCAATATTCTTAAAAATATATATTCTTAATATGTCAATCTATCTAATAATTCTTTCCTTTAAGTTAGAGTATATCTATATATATGTACTAAAGATTCGACTTGGCACAATGATTAGAGAATTGATATGGTCAAAAGTCTTTTTAAAAATATTTGTTATTTGCTCTTCACTTGAAACATGAGAAGTAATGATCTTCTTTGATAACACTATTTCTTTGATTAAATAACAATCTGTCTCAGTGTTTTTTATTCAATTGTAAAAGATAAGATTGCTTACAATACGGATAATTATCTTATTATTATATTTAATAATTATTGGTTTAGTGACATGAGATTCAATTTTTTCAATAAGTTTTTTTTATCTATATTTCACAAGACAAAATGTGCCATTGTTGTATTTGTAGCTTCCCTGATTTAGCAAAGCCTATTTGTTTTTTTACTTCATGACAATTTCTTTCAAACAAAAACAATATCTTAATGTAGACTTTCAATCTTCAAAAGATTTGTCATTGGTAAATATTGGAGTAAGCTTCATTTTATCAACGGTTTTTAATATCTATCAGTCCATACCGACAATTGGCCTAAACAAATCCAACAATTTATTATAAATTTATAACCCCTGGCTTGCTGCGCCTTTGCTGATAATCCCCACTGTCATAGCTTCTGCAAATGTTTTACTTTGTGCAATCCCGTCCATCATAGCTACTCCTGCACTCTTCTTGTGAATGCCATGTTGAAGGAGATACTGTTCTTCACTTGTAACGTTTTCCTTTCCTCTGCCACTTTCTCAGATTAACTGTAGCAAGTTTGCTTTCGCTCTGAGCATGTTAAATATTGGCTACTTGATTCCTTTTATGGGACATGCGGGTTTTTGGAATGTCAAATTAGACATGTCAAGGATCATTAGAAAAGAGTTGATATGCTAAGATATTAATTAGCATAATGGTTGCATAAGATGCTTGCAGGTTATCTTACTTTGTGGGATCAAGACTTTTTGTTGTTGTTGATTATATTGCCTTCACTATTTATAGTTTATCATGCATCATTACGTTTCAACAGTTTATTACCCAATAGTTTCCAACATGGAGTTGGTCTTTTGTAGGTATCATGTACATCTAATTCGTGAAGCAGTTAAAGCTGAAAACACAGTGATTCGAGAAAAGCTAAATGAAGTTAAATCGTGTCGTGGTAAAACTAATGTGCTGGAGAAAAAGAGGAAACAACGACCTCTGTTTATTTCTGAGGAAAAACAAAATCTTGACAACCGCTTCAATTATATATCCAAGTGTTTCAAATCTCTTGCATCTAAATTTACTGATTCAGGTGGGAATCATGTCTATTTTAATTCCTCAGATGAAGGAAATGCTACACAGGAAGAGGATGATGATAATAGTGATGGAGAAGATACTGCAAGCAATAATAAGTATCAAAGCATCTCTCATGATAAGGGCTATTTTCCACATGTGAATAGCTGCCCATACCCCTCAAAAACTGAAGAATTGATGAGACTTGGTTTGAATACTGGAAAAGTTGATAAAGCAGTTCCCACGACCACGCTTGCTGTTGATAGCGAGAATAGGAAACCCATAAGGAAGAAAAGGAAAAGTGAAAGTACAAGTACCGTAAGTTTATCAAGCAAATATCAGAAAAAGGTAGAAAAGTTTGACTTGGATGCTAAGCAACAGTTAGGTGACCTAACCCTTAGTAACGGCGACATAGAGAAGTTCGTAACAACATGGAAAGCGGCTTGTCAGAAACTTTCTGTAACCGAGGTATGCTATATGTAAAAATATTTTGCATATTTTTGTTTTATGTTCTAAATTTGTGGTTTCTTAGTATTTTGTTTAGTTTATTTTTTCTGAGAAGTAAGAAGACCTTGATCAGCTGAACGTGTTTCTCTGTTTCCTGAGGCATTGTTTTTCTTTTGTGAAATTCTGTACCTTGGTTTACTTTCTACTTATCTGAAATTGCTTTTCATAATCAATTATCGTTTATCTTTAATCACTGCAATTGCAACTACTTGGTAATACTTTGAGTAACATTTTCTTAGCATTATTTAGTCTTACTGCAATTATGCTATCCTTTTTTAGATTCAACATGGTATCTATGAGCTCTAGCAATCACTATTGTGGTGACTGCATTGGGTTCTTAAAGACTTTCTGATGGCTCCAAAGAGCTTGTGTCGTTTGAACCTTGAGTGATTTAGATGTCTCTCTAGAGTGGAAAAAATCTGATTTATGTAATACTACCTAAAGGTGTTGCCTAACCGAAAAACTAAATTTTTAACATATGATTACATAATATTTTGATAGCATCAAACCAATTTTAATAAATATAAACATGATATATTAATAGACATTTTTGAAGTAAATTTTGGAATATATACTAATGCTTATTTGTATCTAAATAATGAATTTGATGCAAATGTAGATTTAAAGTTACAATAAAAGTTATTATTTTTTATAATGTAGAAGAGAAAATTATTTTTGTAGTAGTATTCTTGGTGGTTGTTTCATTGTTGATATTTAGTTACAGTTGATTATTTCTTATAAAAGTGGGTAGTTATTAGTTGATTAATAGTTATTTGATAATAAAATTCTTTATTAGTATTTTAGTGTGATCATGTTTATTGATTATTTTTAATACCAATGCATATATATTCTTGAGCTTGATTATAATTTATTGTTCATTTTAATAAAGTCTAGTATGGGTATATTATATATTTATATAGGGTTTATTATTATTATTTTTGATTTAAAAAGACCCAAATGCAAATAACCAAAGAAAAGTTGAAAATGAGCCTAGGCATGAACTGCTTTTTTTTTTTGTATAAACAGTGCAACTTCGACCAAGTGCATGGGGATACTACTTGATGCAATTCAATGATGTGGAAGTTTTGAAATTGTTAGAATTGGATTAATTTTACTATATGTTATATGTCTACACCTGGTGTTGGAAAGGTTGAGGGAATAAAGCTCAAAAAGGAGAGAGAGAGGGGGTGAATTGTGTTGTTTAAAAAAAGTTTAATTAGAATTTTTTTTTTAAAAAATGATTGTTTGTGATAAATGTGATTATTGTAGTTATTCAACCAATTAATCTTTTAAGGGAAAATTTTCTTTTGATTTTTCAAGCAAGTTATATTTTGAATAAAGAACAAGTGAAAAAAAGTATAAGCAAATAGAAAATTTATACTAAATTTTAGGTGGTTCAGCCTAGCTCATGCCTATATCCACCTTGAGTCAACCAACTAGGCTTGTATTGAAATCACCACTCCTTTTTATTGTAGCTAGTAAGGGTAAATCGTGCAAAAATAAAATCTACGAAGGGATCCATAAGGTGCTCAGAGGAGTAACCAACAACTTAGAGGAGTTAAGTAACAACTAAGAGAAATAGTTTGCAACATTTAAGAAAATGAAGATTGCAACAAACATATACCTTTCACAGTCAAGCAAGAGTAGCAAATTGACTAAATATGAATGATTTTACCAATGTAGATTTAACAAAGATAAAGTAATCTCAAACAAAAAGTTATTGCAATAGGAAGTGCTTTAGTTGAGAGATATGAGTAGATTTTTCCATTTGAGCCTTTGAATGTTTTTAATTATTCAATCAATAGCTTTTTCATTATTAATTATCCTCCTATTTATACCTTTTAATCGCTTAAGATCGTTTAAGGCATATCCAACAACTAAAATCATATTTTTAAAGAGATTAATTTAGTCTTTAGAAATCTCGATTTGCTTCTATACAAATACGATTTGGGGATTGCACAAGGGTGATAAGCAAAAAGGTTTGATTGAGGGTGAAACACCCGTACGACATGTATATTTTTCTTAAAGTTTATTGTACGAGCACTACTAAGAACATTGTATTATATAATTATCTCACACATTGTTAAGAACTCTCAAATTTTGTAAACTTTGTACTAGACAATCATAAAGATTGTACAAATATGATACAATTATGTTTGTAGGTTTTCTTAGTGATCTTAAGACGGTACACGTTCGATAAGAGGATCTTATGCGTATGATTAATTTTTGTACATAAGTTGTTTGCTCTTGGGTTTTTAGACACTTCATACGGGTATGATACTAGCATCATAACTTTATAAAGATGTGAATTATTAGACTTTGATTTATTGGTTGAATTGATATAATTATTGTGTACATATGTGATGAATACATTTTATATGTATGAAGATCTACCAGTTCTGTTACGATGTTTTGCAAATGTGAATTATATTTGTATGATTAATTTAATGTTCAACTTATTTTAGGATATTATGATACGAGTAATAGTTATACTTCGTATATGCATGATAAATGTGTTAACTTAGGAACTAGAAAATAACGTGTGACCTTTTAGTTTTATCCTAAATGATGATTATATTTGTGCAATGAGAACATTGTACATATATGACATGTAGATTATTCTAAATTATACTTGAGACAGAGGTGGAAAAAGAGCTCTATAAGTACGAAAGTTATTATTGTTTTGTACAATCATATGACTAGTAAGATGATCTGTTTAATGTCAATTGAATTACTTCAAATGTGTAGTTTTGTTTGAGTCTTGATTATTTTGTAACAATATTATTTATGATTTATGCAACTTATAGTTGTTATATCTCATGATAAGATGGTCTAACATGTACGTAGGCATGAGCAAAGAGAGTTCGAGTGACACCATATAGAGGTAAAGGCTTAACAGTCTAAGGTAATGTAGAAATATGAAACTCTAGATGGTTAGCCATTCTACCAAGAGGTTGTCTACGAGACTCTAAAGTCTGCAAGTTGTGCCATCGTCATTGAGCAAATTTAATAAGCCTTTGTTCTCTTGTCTTATATGTGTCTTACTCAATAAATCTTTGTCTAATCATAGCAAATAAGAAAAATTTTCAGATAACAGATGCTTGATTTTTTTATCATCAAACCTCATTGGATCAACACATAGATAGATAGATATATACATGTGTATATGTATTTTTATGTCTATTATATATGTAGGGAAGACATTGTTTTTCTTTTTATTTTTGCCCCTTTAACAATAACAACTCTCGTATTTTTCTTAATATTGTGAACATTCAAGAGAAATTGTTGATGTTTTTAGAAAATTATGGTAGTAACTAAAAATTGGCTAATATTCTAAAATAATTTATTTGGCTAATAATATACTTAATTACTTAATTTTTTTTTATGCATTTTTGCTAGTTATTTGTTTAATATCTAGTAAAAGAACTATTCATTATACA
Source organism: Vanilla planifolia (assembly GCA_023846275.1). NCBI lineage: Eukaryota > Viridiplantae > Streptophyta > Magnoliopsida > Asparagales > Orchidaceae > Vanilla > Vanilla planifolia. The sequence goes on along the minus strand of CM043875.1, from coordinate 3,468,153 downwards.
TCTAGTTTTTTATGGGCATTAGGACATTAATGGTACAAACTTATGTTAAATTTTAGAAGAAATCTAATATGTAATCTGTGACAAATGGAAGCATGAACATTGGAATGGAGCTCGTAGAATTAATGAAAGATGACTATTTTAAATATAATAAACAATTGTATTCTTTTTTTTTGGCATATAAAAAGTGAAACTTACTTCTTGTTAAATCATCTATGCTTTGAACTCTAAACAAAAAAAAGAGACTAAGTTCCAAACTGAGAGCTTCTTATTGTCCACCCTTGTTTTTTGTGGCTTTATAAGGAGTTCCTTAGTCTTCGTCATTGCTGTGGAACTTCATCACCAAAAGTTGTATCTATAAACAATCAAAGTTCATCTAACTATCGGAAGTGTATTCTCAACATGGTTTTTTTCTTTGTTGATAGAGTTTTCTATGATTAAAAAACCATGGTTTTCTCATTAATGTTCTCTGTCTTTGAATCATTTGTCTTTTATCTTTTTCAAATTATTAGTAAAATTATCTTGGTCATTCTTAATGTTAACATTTTTTGTTTTTTATTGAGATCTCTCACTTCTTCATGGCAAAAATGACCAGAAATGACTTATGTCTTTTTTCTTTTGCTCCAATGATAGGAGACTTGCATGCTAATTGCTTGAAGAAAGTTCATCTAATTTTTATCCTATTTAGAATGTATTAGTTCATTAAAGTTGTCCTTATCTTGTAAAACGAATGGAGTCAATCTCCTCCATTATTAATAAACTTTTTTCTCTCCATTTTTTGCTCTGATATTTGCACAAACTATTCTATCCCCAATTCCACTTCACTCATAATTTCCCTTTTTGTACAATCTGGTGACAAACTTCTTTGTAGTTATCTTCTCCTCCTACTTAATGAGCTCTCCATCCACATTGTATCTTTCTTTTACGCTTAACTCATTCATTTTCCATCCTTTTGCTATACTCTTTTCCCCTAATTACTGGATCTTTGAAGGTCCCATAGCCAATTTGAGTTGAAGCCCTTCAAGGTTAACCAGATGAGTTGAAGATTAGCCTCATCATTCTCACCACTTCGCACCTAGGATTTTGCTTCATTTTGAATAGTGTAATCCTCACAACTTTGGTCCTTTCTCTTGGAGTCGTTCTCTAAGGAAGTGGAATTTATTTATGCTCAACTTAACATTTGCAAAGGACCACTAACCCCCATGTTGAACCAATAGTCGTTTCTTCCTGTGTTGAACATTTGTTATTTATTTAATTTGTAACTTGTCTCCCATGTGTTGCTGAGAGGTAGCTCAATTGTTCTCGAAGAAGATTTTTAGTAAATTGAACTTTAATTTTCTGATAAAACTATTTGAAGACATCAAATAAACTTGATTGGTATTTTAATAGGTATACCTAAGTGACTTTAGTGTGACTATCTATAAAGGAAACAAAATAGTGATATCCTTGACAGGTTAAGATAGGACTAGGGTCCTACAAATATGCGTGTATTGAAAAAAAAAAAGAGAGGATGATTATTAGACGGTATGGATAAAGGAAAAGTGACATGGTAGTGTTTTTTATGTATACATAAGCTTCATTTTCGAACTTGGTGAGTTAGGATGGAAGATGTATGAAGTCTTCTTGATAATGAAGGGGTGAATGATCTAGATGATAGTGTTATTACTAATAAGGAGATAAGGTGATAGAAATAATTTGATATAGAGTTAGAGAGATGGTAGACGGCTTATGCTTTAGTGTCGCCACCAATCCTCTTTTCCACACTAAGATGTTGAAAGACAATAAGGAGAAAAAATGATAGTTTATGAGATTTGGTAAGGTAGTAAAAAGATAACAAATTAACAGGTAAGTATGGGGCATATAATATATTATTTAGAATTATTTAGGGTAAGAGATTAATTGTGTCTTTTTTTTCAAACAAAAGAAGATTTATTAGTAATAATGATTGGTGGTAGACTTGGGAGTGTAAGGGATGAAAATAATAGTGAATTATTTGTATGTTATATGATGCATTGAAATCTAAGATCCAAGATGTAGCGGAGTAGTTGTAATAGAAGTAAAAATAATATGTGAGGCAATACGTAGGTGAGGGTAGTATATCATATCACCATGGCTATCCATTGTAGGATTAAAAGCAATAGTTTAACATTTAAGCAAGCATTGGATGTACAAACATTTCCTAGCAATGATTCGCTGAGCTATTAGTCCTTTGAGAGCACTGACAATAGGAAAGGAGTTGCAAACATGACCTTAGCTATTAAGATCATGATTACCATGACCCCGTCTAGAACCAACAATAGGTGTAGTATGTTCAGTGCTTGATGAGGGTAGAGTAATAAGATCAGTGACTTGTAGAACACGATAAGAGCCGTAGAGATGTTTTGAATTTAAAGTTAGCCATCAATTGAGCTTGAATAAACTCAAGTGACAATTGTATTTTTAGAGAAACATGATTTCAAGAAACTTTTATTTTTGCCAATTCGTGTGATTAGTGGTGAAGGGATGATATTGAAGAAGTTATTCTCATATACTTTTTTATGTATTATAATAATCTTGAACAAATTTATCATTATGTTGCAATGAGAAGATATCAAATACAAGACTAGTATAGTACATGATGCATTTGAGGGGTGCAAGGTTAGTGGGAAGTTGAGGGTTAGGCAAGGGCTCGTGGGAAGGTAAGGTCATGTCAAAAAAACGACCTTGCTCTAATACCATGTTGAAGGGGTGGGAAATATTTTTTCATAACCTCAAAGTAGAGTTTATAAGTTGGGAAATGGAGCAGGTACAATTGGAAGGAATTAAGACAATTTTACAAAGTAACTCATGGAGTTTATAAGCATATTTTTGTTGTTACTGTTCTTGATATCATTGATATTATTTGTAATGTTCCTGATAAAACATACAAAGAGCAAAAATACAAATAAAGTGAATTTTGTAGAGATGGGGATTCTCCATTGCATGGATGACAACCATACTCAAATAGACATGTTTATAAGTGATTGCATTAGTGAGAAATTGGTGTGGCATGGATCAAGCTAAGCTTAGAGGAAGTTGGCTTTAATGGCTTAGATATGTTAAACAAAAAGATTAACATGGTCCTACAAAGCTTTTGCATATGGAAGTTTTGGATTTAGTGGGTTTAATGTATACAAACATAGACTATTTTTTTATAAAAGGTTTCATTAATGTTCTATCATGAACAGTGGAATTATTGTATTCTCTCCATGGAATGCAGTAGCAAGACTGAAGAAGCCATGGCAAGGCTATTATGAAGATCTTGGTTCACTTGAGTCTTCATGAATAGTTGCTTGTTTATGCAATGTCATCAGATTTATCTAGCCCTCCTGACTTAGTCATAGTAAGGCTTATTTTGTATTGAATTTTTTTGTGTGTAGTTGTGTATGGTAGTGTCTTGGGATCTGTATTCATGATTGGTTGATCATAAACACACATTGATATTATTTTCCTATATATTAATATAAATACCATTGATCTTTCTTTTCCTCAAATCAAGGCATTATTCTTGATTTTGATTTTGTTTCAATCTTCTGTACAAAATTTTCAGCTTCAGAAGTTCTGTATATTAAAATTTTGCATAACAAAAGTGTAAATCTAAATATATTTATTTTAAGATAACACTAAACTTGAAATTATGTGTCTAGACATGTTAGAAGCGAACTTAAAACAAAGCCTTATGCACTTGCCTCATTTTGCATGAAAATGGAGAAAATAGTCACCAACAAGTACTTGGACAGCATGCAGTACATTGAGCTTTGCTAGGGATCATGTTGGTTGAAGCTCAAACCCTCAAACGCTTGCCAGCTTCAAATTGTCAGGTTGCAGCCAGATCTTAGAGCAATGCTTCAAACAGAAAAATTAAATGTGAATTTCTGTTGACTGTTTTACAAAAGTTAATGAAATTTGTTAAAATTCAAAAACTTATTTTATACATGGTAAATTTCCATCGAGCTGAAGTTTCTTTTTTATATCCTATCATGTCTTTAGATATTTTGAAATTGATTACTCAGTTTTGAAAAGGAGGTGCATGTCAGTTACAATTATCAAACTAATCCTCTTAGATGCTTAATTGGGAAATATCATGCTGCATTTCTACTTTCCTGGAGTGTCCGAGAATCCCAGAATGTCCAACACTTATTTTTCATTCATGAAAATTTTCTTTGCTTCATATCTTGTAATGCACTTGGGCACTAAACATTAGTTCTTACCTTTTACCATGTCCCATATAGTTGTTGTATTCTTGCTTTCATTGCACTGAGTTTACGTGTAGGTTTTATAATGAAGGTGTAGATTTTGTAATGAAAGGTTTTTCTTACAACTTATCGGATTACAACTTATGTAAGGCAGAGCCCTATAGCTGCCAATCAATTGGTGCCTTTTCCCCTTTTCAATAGGCAATGCTTTTTCTTAAAGCGATGATTCACAAGTAAATGATGGTTGGATCCAACAAGCAGCTTTTGTTGCAAAATAAAAACTTATTCCTTCTGCTAAATTTCTCCCCCCTTATTGCCTACAGTTATTTGCAGGTGCTTGATATGATGCTGCATTACTATGTGAAAGCAAATGAAGAAAGAAGGAAAATAAATAAACTTCTATCTTCCTACCCAGTTATTGGGATGCTCAATGTTGCTGTGAGTTTTTTTTCTCTTTCTTCATTTCTAGCGTACACTTTGTATTGTTCTTCATGGGGTACTGATACACTGTTTCATTTTCTGTTCTTTTCAAATATGCTAGTGGCTGAATTAAATCTGTTATTTTTTGATGTATAGCTCCTATAACAAATTTTCTTTGGGTATATTCTGTAATATGGATTGTGCATTTTCCCATGGAAGTATTGCATACGAGTTATCACAATTGACTACGCGCATCTAATAGTTTGTTCAAACATTTTTTTTCATGAGCCTGATGTGACTTAAACAATGATTTGGCTGCCTCCAATGTGATATGTAAGTCATATATTTGAATCATAGAAACAACATACCTAATTTGCTGTTTAGCAGATAGCCTTGTGTATGAGGGTTCATAATTGGTCCTTTGCTTGAGTATTTTCCTACACGTCATCATTTACAGCTTTGTAGTACTGCTGTGAGCTTTCTCTTACAGCAGACTGTCTATCAGATCATGATCTCATGACAATTTAATCGATAAATTCTTATTACCTTAATCTTCAGTATGAGAATTGTCAATGTTTTTTGTGAATCATGAATTCTGATATAACTACATTGCACACTCCATCAAATTGTTGGAATCTCTCCAATTATAATATAGGTTTAAAAAATGTAGAGCTAGCTGCAAGTCACATTTCTCATTGTTTTCTTTTTTTTTGCACCACATGAGGTCCCAGAAGTCTTGTAGAAAGGGGAATGGTCTCTTGGATTTTAATCTGTTGTCTACAATTGTTGATTAGAAGTTGTCTACAGGATTGGTACTTTCATTTTACACGTCTGCTAAACTCTAAAAAATAATCTAATATGCAGAGAAGATAACCTTTAAGTTTCTATTCCCCTTCTAACATGCTGTTGGGTTCTGAAGCATTCTATTAAAATTGTGAATTCAGATAGACACTACTGGGTGTAATATTTGCTTGCTGGTTTCATTGTCTTTAAAAGCCTTACCTTCATGTTGTGAATCAAGATACTGACTATCGTTCTTGCAACATGCAATATAAATATAGTTGCATTGTCGGGATAGGCATTCCTAACTTTTTTTCATTGTTCCATGCTTTTTTATTTGAAAATTTCAGGTTTTTTCCATCAAGCAAGGAATGTTGGGAAGCCTGTATGATACCCTCCAAGCCTTAAGTGAAAAAGAAATGGAAAGAAATTGTGCTGTCTCTGCTGAAACGATAGATGTTAGGCCCGAAGTTGAAGATAGTGTTGCAACAATAGCCAACGAATTTTGTTATAGTGAGTCATTCATTTTGTATACTGCAAAATTGAGAGTAGAGCGTACTGCTATCCTTCAAATGTGATTGTGATTTATTCTCTAGTTCTTGTTTGCTCTGTATGGGAATTCTGCTTGCTTTAATATGAGTGGAACTAATAATTGGCCAATGGATTTTATTTTAATTTATACATTGATGACTAAATTGCAGCATAAGGAAACTTCGTTCTTCTCATCTATAAATTTATTCATGGGATTTTTTTACTTGTTTCCTGTGTTTATGGTATTTTGTGATGAATACCTTGGACTTTAGGCATGTCATCGAGTAATTGATGGGTCATTGTTGGATAGAGGCTTGTTTGTGTTATTTTTTAATTCCTTTGTTTTTTAAAAGGCTGACATAGAACTTGTGTATGTGAATTTTGTTCTAGAAGCCCAATATCTCTTGTGCTACACCTTTAAAATCCAATCATATGCATTATACTTTCTGAATCAATTTTCAACCTTTGTAATTCTAGTATGTGGCACATTACAGATTAAACAAACAGAGGTTTAATAGGCACATCGTGTAACTTTGTTTATTTTACTTGCTGAAGACAATGGTTGAACCTAGACTGACACAAGTGCTGGTGTTTTCAAATCAGTGTGTTCAATCACAGGTTTGGTAGGTCGCTGGTTATTGTATTGTTGTAAAACGGGAATTATACGTTTATTGTTGGCATTATCATGCAGCAAGCTTGGATGGATCTGGCCTCAAAATTCTGCATTTGGTATTACTTCAATTATAGCTGTCAACAAGAGACCTCACTGTGCTCCATTGCTGCAATGCTGCATCTTTTGAACTTTTATTCTTTATTTTTTTTTCTCCTATTTTTTGATGAAGTTCAATTATCTATTAGTTTTAGCCCTAAGAACCTGTTTTATCTCTATTGGTATAATAGGGTATATAGTTTTTAAGCGACATATATGTGATTATAGTTTTCACTATTTGTCTGCATTTTCTCAATAGTTATACTAGAGATATCTTATGCATTTTTTTTGCAATACTTATTTTTGAACATGTTTGAGCCTAACTTCCACAAATTGATTGAAGCTATACCTGATATGAGAAACTGATAATGCTGCCTAAATTTTTGAGATTATTTGAACCAAAACTCCATAAAGGAGTTCATAGCTAAGTCAATGTATGAAAAATATGATTTTAAGCTACAGAGAAGTGTTTTGGATGACTTCATGATACTTCCGGATATGAAGGGAGTGCAAGCAGACTTTGAATATTTGTATGATTCACTTATCCTTCTGTGTTTTTGTGGTTTTACAGGTGTTCCTGTTGATGATATTATCAAGAAAATCAAGGCATATTTTGAGAATGATCGGATAACCCATATAAGAGGTTTGCCTTCACTAAAGCTGTTGTCATCCTTAAAAATGCTTCATGATTGCGAAGTATGGTTGATGGCTGAATTCAATGTCAAAGAATTTTGCTCTCTTGGCCATGGAAATTTCTATGATTTTTTAGATAAGCATAGTTCTATTCTTCCTCACGAAATGCATGATTTTCTGAATAAAGAATTATTGCAGTCTTTTTCTATTGAGGTTTGCATTTCTGATCAACAGCTTGGTATTATGCTATCACAAGCTGAGGCCAACTTGATGGCAAAAGGTGATGCATCTAATGTTTTTATTTTCTCTCTACTTAGGAAGCAGTTTCCTACAGCATGCTTCCATTTTGCTGGTGAGGATCTCAACAAATATGTTGGAGATCTTATTAATAGGTACAAAGAGAGTGGTAACTCTAGTTGTGTACTATTTTCCACGTGTTTGCTAGAGGAGAAATGGCATCGGAATTTGCTGTCATGCAAAGAAAGCTCTCTGATGGAAAATGGAGGGAACATTACGGGAATTCCTCAACAAACTGTTAGAAGATCTTCAAAAGAAGCAACTGATTGTTTGCTGAAGGCGCCTATGCTCTCTGATCTGCAGTATTGGTCTCACTGGGATCTCATTTATGCACCATCCCTTGGACCTCTTTCAGATTGGCTTTTAAACAAATTTAACAGTAAAGAATTGCTGTGCATTGCCACAATTGATGGAAAATTTATCAGAATTGACCATTCGGCAACTGTTGATGACTTTTTGCAAGCTTTAGTTCAGTGCTCAGCATTCGATGTAGCCTTGAAACTTCTATCATTACTATGCATGTATCGAGGAACTAGCAATGCACCTGTAGCTCTTCTAAAATGCTATGCTCAGAAAGCTGTTGATGTGATTGTAAAAAATTCTACTGATTCAGTGCCAATAAACTCAAGTGAGAGTGGTTTCATTCCCGAACATATTGGTCTTGGTCCTGGCTTGACTTCTTCTGGTTCTGCTAAATGTTTTAAGAGAGATAATGAAAGCTGTCAACAGGGTATAGGCTTTTGCACCGTTGATAAAGCAATTGCTGTTGTATCAAGGATAACATTGGAATGCCTTCACTACCTTCCTTCAGAATTCAGAAATGTTACTGCAGATATACTGCTTTCGGGCCTTAGGCCAATTACAAAACGAGCTCCTGTTATTGTCTTGAATGAATGCAGACAAACTGATGAACGAATGATGCTTCATGAAATTGGATTATCTCTGGGTTTGACTGAATGGGTGATGGATTACCATGAATTCAGCTCATTTACTGTTGTTGACCTGTCAAAGAAACCAGATACCTTTGATGAGCTTTCTCTTAGAGCGGTGCCTGCTATTTTACAGATAGATAATAACTGTGATTCCTCCTCTGAAATTGACTTAAAAGGTAATGACACTTTGACTGTCGGATCCTCTAGAAAAATTGATGATAATGTTGAAAGGCAAGCTATTTGTAAAGCAAATGGCACCACTGGTATTTTTTCTGAAGAACAAGCTTTGAAAGATGCAACTGCAATTATTGAGTCAATCAGATGCGATGAATTTGGATTGGATTCTAATACAAATCAGACCATTAATCACTTGTTAATGAAGCAACATGCTCGTCTTGGAAGAGCATTGCATTGTCTGTCTCAGGAATTGTATTCCCAAGATTCACATTTCATTCTTGAACTGGTAAGTTCATTCTTACTTCTTTGTATATTGAAGTCAAACATTGCTTTTAATGAAGGTTTATTTGGTTTTCTAAGATTTTTTTTTTTGAAGTATCTGCGAGTAACGTCTGGATTTGAAGTTTGCACCGAACAAGACCAATACATGAGCTGCCATTCATTGTCTTTTGTTTATAAGAGACTTTTATTAAGGTTGTTGTATAGATGTTTTTTATACTGCATAAGTTGATGTTAATATTGTGGAATAAAAACAAGTTTACCGCACTCATTTATCCCACCCCTTGAGGAATCTCGACATACATAGGGCTTCTATTTATCATTATATTTGACTGTTGAATATGCAATTCCGAATCCTAATTTATAAAACCTATGAATTTTGAATCATGGGACTGCTCAGCACAATTAATTCCTCACATTTAAGTTTTTTTGTTAATTTACAATTTTGAATGACGTCTTGTTTCAGTTTATATCTCCTTTTGTCTTGTAGTTTTGCATCATTTGAAATGCATTTAGGTGCTTGTGATCCTCGCTTGTTAACAGCCTACATTGGTTTTATTAATCCATCAGAATATTTTGGAAATTTTGTATTCTGTTATTCTGATGATAAAAATAGCTTTTTCCAAAATATCTAGTCAGTCTTCTAAAAAGTTAGTTTGTCTAGGCTTGTGATATGGAGTTACATCTCCATTTTTCTTATGATTAGTTTTTACGTCCTTAACTGTAACCTATTTCCGTACTAGGTACAAAATGCTGATGACAATATTTACCCCGGCAATGTGGAGCCCGAACTAGTATTTATTCTTCAGGAAACTGGCATTGTTGTTTTAAACAATGAGTGTGGTTTCTTTGCTGACAACATCAGGGCACTATGTGACATTGGAAACTCAACAAAGAAAGGGTCAGTTGGAGGATATATTGGGAAGAAAGGCATTGGTTTCAAGTCTGTTTTTCGGGTACGTTTCGGGTGCATTTTTTTTGGTTTACAGTTTAATTATGATGATCAATTTTGTTAATACACTATACATTTTCATGTGTAATACAAATAGTAAACCTGATGAATGAAATGCTATTATACATTTTCCTCATTGAGTTAACTTGCTAACCTTTATATTTACTTCTTTGAGTCATGTTGCATATCTTTTATATTATTTTAATTTCACGTTAGTGTGCCTCTTGTTTAATTGTTCATTTGGTTTTAGAAATCTTGTATTAAGTTTTATTTTATTTTTTTTTATCCCATTGTTGGGACATTTTATTTGGTTTTTTCTTTATAGGCTTTTATTAAGACGGTATTCATAAGTTTTTGTATGTGTTGTAAGTTTTTATTAAGTTGGTGTTTTTAATGGGTTGCCTAGCTTTTTAACCGGGGATAGATGTAGATTCGAGTTTACATTGGAGCACTTGATATCATTATATACTTTATCTTAATAATATTTTTCTAAAAATAAATATTATAATAACTATTAAGATAAAGAAAAGAAAGACTTTCATTTTTAAAAATTGTCAAACAATTTACATTTGGTTTGAATTTTTTTTTTTTTTTTGAGTTTAAATTTACACAATTTAACCTCTCCTCCCTCTTTTAGATATCAAATTCCTATATTTACAAAAGAATGGGTAGTCTTATATAACCTGTCTAGTTGGACAAAAATATGTGCAAGGTAGGCTAACAGCTAATGTTACAAACTTTTGGTTAACAATAATTATTATAATTTGTTTATTGGCCTAAATGGTTAGAACAAGATACATAGGACCATATATGAAACTTTTTTGTGTTCACCCTACCTTCTGAGTTCTAAATGATACTCCTCACCTGTAAGTTCCAATTTTCTTTTTTAGCCCTTATGTTAAGGGACATATTTTTGTTGTAATTTCTTAATTTTGTTGCTATAACCATATTAAATAGTTCCTTGGTGTCTCTACTATTCCAATTCATTGCCTAAACAAATTGATGTTCAGGTCACTGATGCTCCAGAGATTCATTCTAATGGTTTTCATGTTAAGTTTGACATCACTGAGGGGCAGATTGGTTTTGTCTTACCTACAGTTGTACCTCCTTGTGATTTAAGTGTATTTAAGCCCCTTTTATCTCATGAAAATTATCAAAGAGATTGCTCAAACTGGAAGACTTGCATATTGCTTCCCTTCAGACCAAGAACTAAAGGAGGAGCTGCTATAAGTTCTATTATATCCATGTTTTCGGATCTTCATCCCTCTTTGTTATTGTTTTTGCATCGTCTTAGATGCATTAAGTTCAAAAATTTGCTTAATAATAAGGTTGCTGTCATGCGCAAAGAAACTCATGATGATGGCATTGTGAAGGTCTATCATGGCGAAGAGGTAACAACTTGGTTAGTAGTTAGCAAAAAGTTGCAGTGTTCAATTTTCCGTACTGATGTGGAAAGCACTGAGATTTCTGTTGCATTCACATTGCTGGAATCACTTGATGGAGAATACAATCCTTGCCTTCACTACCAGCCTGTTTTTGCATTTCTTCCTTTAAGAAACTATGGTTTGAAGTTTATTCTTCAAGGAGATTTTGTTTTGCCTTCATCAAGAGAAGAGGTGGATGGAGATAGTGCCTGGAATCAATGGTTGTTGTCTGAGTTCCCTTCCTTGTTTGTTAGTGCTGAACAGTTTTTCTGCTCTCTTCCATACTTCCAGAAATGTCCAGGAAAGGCTGTGAATATTTATATGAGCTTTGTTCCACTAGTTGGGGAGGTTCACGGATTCTTCTCTCAACTCCCTCACATGATAACTTCCTTGCTACGTTTATCAAAATGCCTTCTTCAGGAAAGTTCTGATTTGACTTGGATTCTTCCATGCAGAGCTCTTCGGGGTTGGAATGAGCAGGTACGCTTGCTTTTATCGGATCATCTACTAGAACAGCATACTGGATTGGTTTACTTGCATAAGGATGTCAAGTTGTCTGATACTTTATCAGCAGATCTTGGCATCCAAGATTATGGACCTAAAGTCTTAGTTGAGGTTATATCATCTATATGTCATAGCCCTGAAGACATGAAGTCCCTTGGAATAGATTGGTTTGCAGCCTGGTTTGCTGCACTTCTTTCAACTTTGTCTTTGCATTCCTCTGGGAGTTCGTCCCCAAATACTAAAATGGAATATGATATACTAAATACACTTAGAGATATGCCAATAATTCCACTTTCAGATGGGTCTTATGGATCTATTTCTGATGGTCCTATATGGTTACCTTGTGATATGTGGAACATTGGTTCCAAGGGTGAATATTGTCCTGAAGATTTCCCTTGTATATATAACAAGCTTAAAATGGTGAATCCTCATCTTTTCTCTGTTGCTAAACGAAATCCATACAGCAAAGAAGAGATAAAAGCTGATATAGTCATGCAAATGCTTCTTAAAATTGGTGCTCAACAGTTATCAGCACATGAAGTTATAAGAAGTCATGTTTTGGTTGGCTTGACAGAAAAGAATAGTGCAGAAGATAGAGAATTGATGGTTGAATATTTATCATTTATAATGCTTCATATTCAATTTGATTGTGTCAGATGTCAGTCTGAAAGGACAGAAATAATATTAGAGTTGCAGAAAAAACCTGTATTACTCACAAATCGTGGATACAGTTGTCCACTAACTGAACCAGTGCACTTTGGAAAGGAGTATGGGAATCCTCTTGATATAGCTATGCTACTTGATGTGGTGGACGTCAGTTGGGTTGTAGTTGATCCTTGCTATTTGAAGCATCCTGTTACTCAGTTGGTACCTTCTGGATTGCTGAAATGGAGGTCTTTCCTTCTTGATTTAGGAGTCACTGATTTTGTGAAAGTTACCTGTAATGAAAAGAATGCAAATATTATTTCTGAGGCTGCAATGATTGATATTAGTATTAACCTCACGGCATCATATGTTAGGGATTGGGAGTCTCCTGAGTTGGTGCATCTACTTTCTATATTTTCCTCAAAAGGTTATCGGGCCAAATGTATGTTTCTTCTGGAAGTTCTTGATAAACTGTGGGATGATGTTTACCATTCTCAGGCTATAAGTCTCATCATATCTAAATCTGATGGTACAAAGAAACCGATTGTTTCCTCCTTCATGAAATGCATCCAGAAATTTTCTTGGATACCATCCACCTTGGACAAGGAACTTCATCAACCTGAAAGTGTATTCTATGATTGTGAGCAAGTTCAGTCTATTCTGGGCATCAAGGGTCCTTATGCCTGTCCTCAGGTGGATGTTTTGACTTGTTTTTTAAATGATTTACATGGGTTTTCTGATATTGTTATAAGTTACTCATTAATTTGAAACATCTTATGACTTTATGTTGTATAACACGTTAGATCATGTGCATATTGTGTTATTAAAACTTGGTAGATGCTAATTATTTATAATATATACTTAATGCTTCTTTGTGGTACACACCATGTGCTTCAAGGTACTAGTGTCTCCTTTTGTATATTTTTTTTGTATCCAATATTGAAGGAATGATTCTTGATTTGTTAAACTATGCTAAACTTTAATGTCAATGGTAATCTATTCTCATATTATGATCTATTTATACATATGCACTATATTTCATGATTAAATAATAAGAGCTTGCTATTGGAAATGGATACAAAATCATGTGCTTTCTTAATGTTGTTACCATGGTGTTTTTGTGCTTTCCTCCTTGGAAAATGAAGTTTGCATTTTTGGAAAATGAAGCATGCATTTTTGTTGATATAATTTTTAAATTTTTATTTCTCAACTTCTTTTCTCTTTGATATATGAATTTCATGCTAAAATTAACCCAAATCATTGGTTCACATTGTCTACCCCCTTCTTTTTTCCCAATGATCATAACATTTTTCTTCCAACTTTTTTACCAAAGTAGGAATAACTGTAGCAACTATAGGTTGGGTTCCAACCATTACGTGTTCTTTTGGCCTTTTATTTTAGCTGTTGCTTCATTTTTTTTGTTACACTTACTGGCACAAAGTGCATGAGCACATCAGAGTTGGGGCATATTACACAATTAAGATTTGGCTTGAAATCGGCTTGAAGCATTTGCTAAGCCAATTTATGCTCATGGGTAGACTTATGGGCCGAGTTTCATTTTGAATTAGGTTAGTTTTGATTTGACTTTAGAGTGATCTTCAATCAAAACTCAGTCTAGTTATATATAGTTCTTTTGATTCACACTTCTTTCATGATAGAAAAAATGAATTATCTCCAACTTTAAATAAAAAGTGATACTCTTTAGGGCAGTAGTCAAATATTGATTTTATTGCCCTTTCTTTTGGCAACGTCCTTTTTGTCGTTGAATTCTGGCTTGTTGATATCATCTGACATTTTAGAAATTCCTCTGAGTGACCCTTTTCCTCTTAAAAAAGCAATGACATAAGCAAAATTATGATTATTGTTTTCCTAGATGATAATAGCCTGATCTAGAGTTGGATTTAATTAGTTGAAAAAGGCGTTTTAATTCAAGCAATTTTTTATTAACATAATTTGATGAGTTCTTCGCTGTTGTAGTCATATGCTATTTGTAGGCCATACTTAACTTATATGACATCATTGTAGAGTTGTACAAACTTGAATGTTATGCTTTGTTTTATGACTTGTTCTATCACTTGATCTTTGTATAAGATTTATGTACCTACTATTCTTCAATGATCTGTTTATGTTTAAGCTAACACTTTTTGGCAATGCTTTTTAAGGTAAATAGCAAGTTACTTGTAAAGGATATTGGTTTCAAAGTGGAAGTGTCAATTGATGATGCTGTGGAGGTACTTAGGCAGTGGAGAGTGTCTGGTTCGCCATTTGTTGGCTGGTAATTAATTCATTTTGTAGGAGCATTTTGTGCTTTATGGTGTTGTATGATTTTTCTACACTTATCATTGATTGCAGTAGTATTTATAGAGTTCGATAAAACTGTGAATATGTTTTACAAGTTGTATTAGTCATTGATGCAATCTTCCTTTTTGCCACTTTATGCCAATTATAAGAATCAAAATGTTGACCTTTTCATGTGACATTATTTGTTAAGCTTTATTTGCTTTATAGTATTTAAATGCACATACTTTTCATACATAGTAATGCAATCCAATTGCTTATCTTATGCTTAATTCATGTGTACTAGGAAGCTATATATTTGAGATTTTTATTGGTGTGTCAATATAAATTTATCTATATACATATAAGACACCCAACTCTTTAAAATTACTCATAAAATACTCGAAACCATCAATTTTGTTAATATACCATTTTGTTACTCAAAGTTAACAAAATTGAGCAATGATGGAGTTAAGAATTTGGATATTTATTTTTAAAATATTGCATTATTTAAAAGTTGTTTACCTTTTTTTAATAATATTCATTGTTTGCAGGTTGAGCTCCCTTTTGAACCCTCATGACAACTATATGAAGGAGGATGAATTTTCCTTCCTATAGCCATAAGTATAGTGCCTCTATGTTTTCTTGGAATTGAAAGACATGCACTTTATTAAATTTAACTGATATGCCAAAATTCACCTCGACTTACCCTAGGGGAAGGGACAACCTAATGAACAATCTTTGGGTTACGAGTGCCTACTAAGCAAGTGGTTTTCCAATTATATGAACTCGATTGGGCATTAGAGAGTGGGTCAAAATTCAAGATAGAAACAAGAATAATCATGGGCAAAGAAAAAGGTTTATAATAGACTTTTATTTTGAGTTTGCCAAATAAGAGAAACATTGACTTCAAGCAAACCACTGCATGGTTGGTAGCATCCTTAAGTGCACAACATGCTAATCTCTAATCTAACTCTTAGGGTGATCTAAAACTCGTATGTTCTCCATCTCCTTGTAGACATTAATTGCAAATTGACATTGGAAAAAGACAAGATTCAATGTCTTCACTTGCTTGCAGCTCAATGGGCTAGGAATGACATTGAAAGGTCTCTTTCCTACGCTAACCAGTGGTAGAGAGAACCTTGTTTGCAATGCATTATAAGAATGTAATAAACCTTTTTAGCAATTTTACTTGCAAACACTAATCATCCAAACCATAGTTATTAGAAAATGGGCTTTTATAGATGCTTGATGAAGGTATTGTTGGGGAATTGATGGCATGCCATACAAGTTTATCTTCATATTGCAAGAAGTTTATATGCAAAATTTGATATGTTGAATGCTAATAGGGCCAAAGAAGTAATCTAAGTGTTTGTGCATTTCAAATGCCAGAGCCTTCTAAAACTTATGTTGGTCATTTGGAAGGGGGGAAGTCTATTTAAGGGTGCTTAGAACCAAAATGTTGGCATTGTTCATTTTTCTCGTCATATTATCCTCAATAATTGATTCATTTAAACATGGCACTTCCTAAATAGAAAAGCTACCTTGTCTTACGAATAACAGGTCAAGCTGAGCGTAATGCGTGGCCTTTAAGAATTTCTTTCTTAAGCTTGCTAAGGTACTTTGTAGTGCACTTGGTCACAAGCACACCCCTTGACACTATCGAGTTGTGCACACTATGCCAATAAGAAACTTTTGGGTTTGCACACCTTATAGCCATGTCACAAAAGATTTTTATTTTCAATCTGCCACTTTGAAAGAAAGACTTGTATAATTTTGTTATTTGCATCTATGATCTTTGTTAGTATGTCATTACATGAGAGGGATTAAATTGATTTCAAAGTGGGTGCACTATTGTTAGAGTAATTAACTAACAAAAAACAGAGATCAAGCTCCTTAGGCATGAACAACATCAATAGTAGAAGCAAAGTCATAGAAAGGACACTACCATTCAAAAAGTGGAATCCTTGTATCTACATTTCTTTTGTTGGTGATAAACGAGTTTGTTGGCAATGATTTTTCTATTATTTAAGTTTTATTACTAAAATGGACAAACATTTTGGATTGATTTAGGTCTAAGGACTAAGAAGTAGAAGTTACAAAGCTAGCATAGATGAGATCACCATGAAGCTTGACATGTACATGGAGGAAGAAGAACATTATCCTCAGAAAAAAAGTAGGAATTTGGCGAGCATTAACTATAGAGAACCTTCTTCATCTAATGCCAGTTATGTAAGGATAATAAATCGAGGTAGACAATGGAAAGATAGGAGGGAGTACAGCCTTGCCTTAACCTATTTTGAGTTCTAATTCAATCAAGATGTGTAAATTTGGGCCCAATCACATAGCTATGATACATTTGCACCACATTTCATATATAAATCAAAATGTTAGGGAATTAGAAGAAGGAAATTCTTACTTATCCTATCACAGATTAGTTCCATGTTTGCCTTGAATCCTAGGTGGTTGACAAAAGAAAAGGAAGAGGCTAGCTTATGAAAGATCAATTGGTTTAAGAAGCAATTATTAACAACACTTCTCCTACATTTCTTTAAGGCATAAGGTGGCCTAATTAACACTTCATAGCATAAAACAAATCACACAATTGTTTGACCTTTCTATCATCTTGCATTTTTCAAGATGACAATATGAAGTGATTTGGTATTAGTGTTGAAACATGGGGTATTTATTATTTAATTTTCAATCTACTTATTGCTATGTCATCCATTGTTTCACCTTTCAATTGGAAGTGTTGCTTGGGCCATCCTCCAAAATATTCAAGACTAATTCTTCTCCTTGCTTCTTTGTCAGTGATTAAGTTTGGCTTAGTGCCTATGATTCAAGTAAGCATCATAAGTTTACCTTTTCTCTCACCTCTCATTTATGTAGTTTTCCTCTTTACTCAAATATTTGGAAAGATAATCCTATTCTTAATCATTTAAGGTTTAGTTATTTTGATGCTTTTGTGGATGGTTGTTTTAGAGTGACTTGGGTTTATTTTGATAAGTGTTCAAATGTTATGTTTGTTTTTCAAATTTTTATCATAGAAATCAAAGATTAGGTTTTGGCCAAGATTGTTTATACTTGTAATGCCTTAGAATTTATTTACTCTAACTTCAATCCTTAAGCACAATTAGTGGAATGATTTACCATAATATTTGTTTTGTATACATCTTAACTAAAGGACATTGTTGAATAGAGGCACTGTTATCTTCTTGATGTTGTTTGAACTTTTATTTTCGTGATAATGCATTTGAAGAGCTTTGGGTTGATCAATTTTAATTGCATGTTATCTCATCAATTGTGCCTCTTTTTCCATTTTTTCGTAATAGAATTCATGTAGCATGATCTTTATTTCTTTTTATTCAATGAACTTTTCAATGCTTTTTCTATGTTCATTATTTTTGTGCCTTAGATAAACTCTTATTGAGTTTTATGTTGCATCTTTTTTGGGTTACTTTTCACTTAAGAAGGTATAAATTTTATGATCTTTAGAGATGTCAATTTATAAAAGAGTTCTTTTGGTTTGTGTTCTTAGGGATCCCATCTATGGTTTTGCTTTTTGTTAATGCTCAACTCATTCAACCACTTCTATAGTTACATGCTCCTCAATCTCTTCTCGCTACTACAACTCCATATGTTATTATAGCTACTTAGTCCAAGCTTTCTTTAAATGATGACAATCTAGATCTTAATCTTCATATTATCTTTTAATAATTTGATTTATTCTTTTCACATACTCTTATGCTAAAAACCATTTCAAGAAGAGTTGCAAGATCCTCACCAGAAATAGGCAATGGAAAATTAAATGTGTTGTCCAAGATCAACATGAATGGGATTTGGTTACTCTTACTTTAAGCATGAAACTTGTCTTGTTTTGTTGGGTGTAAATCTTAGTGCTTCAACATCATTGTAATATTGTAGATGTATAACACGCTTTTTTGTCGAAGGGTTCACTTAGGTATATGTTATTAATTATTTTGAAATCTTTTTTATGTTGTCATATTAAGTTTTGTTTAGATCATTTTATCTAATGCCATTGTAACGACTCGTTGCCGTAAGCAACAAAAGGTACGAGCTTTTACGCATTTTGTAGAACAATTTTCAACAATTGGAATTATAATGTGAATATAGAATTGAATAGGATGATTTTAGCGACGAATTTTGGTCATTGTCGCATAATTGTTTGAGCCATGGATAATTTTTAATTAATTTTTGAATTTATTAATAAATAATATTAAATAAATTTAAAACAAAAATCGGGATTTAAATATCCCAAAATTTCCTAACGTGCACGCGAATCTCCTGAAAACCCTTTTCTGCATGTGGCTTCCCCGACACAGCTAGGTTTTTCGAGAACGGTAATTTTGAGGGGCAAATCGGCGAGGTCCAGTCACTGGACAGCTGACGGGAAGGAAAGAGGCGACGTTCGATAGGGAATGCAAGGGAAAAGTTATCCGACAGAGCTTCTTGATCGGAACTCAAATCGAGTGGCTGCACAGTCTTTTGTCGTTGGAAATTGGGGAAAACGAGTGTTGAGGTCTTGATTTAAAGCACGAAAGGAAAAAATAGGAAAGGTAGTTTTTTCTTGATTTTTCATATTTTTGTCATTGCATGCGGAGTTTTCGGAATGTATAAGGTCCCGTTGGCAAGCATGCGGCGTGGTTTCGTCACCGGCCAGTAAAATAAAAGAAAAAAATGTATAAAATAAAATCCGAAAAAGGAAAAAAATTTGGAGAAAAATTTGACAAGGGGAAAGAAAAATATTTGTAGGTAGATGTAAATTGAAAAAACAATGACAATAAAGATTGTATTGTATTTTGTCTGTAATAGATTATTGAAAAAAACGAAAAAATTGATGTACTCTTTTTATGTAGAAGAAAGGTTGCCTTGAAAGCAATAAAACAAGGTACAATTTTTGTTAGTGAGAACAAGCTTGTGGAGGTAAGTTTAAATTTCAGTATTTAATTGATATTGATATAGTAATTTATTTAGATATTTAATTGCTTTTAGAAAATGAAATGAAAAAAAAAGAGAAAGATTGAGGAAACATCTGGAATAAAGGTAGGTGAATTTAATTATTTATAATGTAAGTAGGTATGATTTGATTTAAATTATATATGACATGATATTCATGATGCATATGTTGCATAATTCGATATTATAATACACATTCAAAAGAAAATAAAAAGATAAGCATATGACATGGTGTGTTTTATGTGATAAAAATAATAGGGTTAAATATCCTAATAAAAAAAGATGAAAATAGAACATGAAATTTATCTGGACTTATTCTTGTGATTCCTTGAGATGTGGTGAGCACTAGCACAGGATGTTTGCCATCATAGGCACTGGTTTAATACCGGATAATATAGGGACGAGGAACGAAGATAATATGTGATAGATATGACTGGCCAGTTGTGCCTACGTGCATGCCTATTGGCAGAGGTCTAGATATGAGATGTCACAAATGAGATGACACATGATTGGGTCATAGGTGTACATTTTTATGGGAACTATCTTGGACCCAGATATAAAGAAATAAAAGAAAAAAAAAGAAGCAACATGAAATAAAAGAACAAAAATGTATATACATAGTGTATACAGCATGTTGTAATTCATATTATTATATATTGAACATTCATGATATGTCATGTGACATCATGCTATTATATCATGTTTATCATATATTTGTTATTTGTTCATGTCGATTCATCTATTGGGCATTTTATGCTCACTTCTACTTATATTATAGGACATGTCATAGATTCACACAGAGAGGGTGCATAGAGTGACATGTGAGGTGTGTGAACACTCTTTTATATGTTGCTTTTAGCTGTTACCATATTGTTGAGGATTTTTACAGAATAAAACAGGTATGTATGTAATTTATTATTGTAATGAATCATTAGAATCGTTATTGAAGTAAGACTATTGTATCATTATTCTGTCACCATCGTCCACAGTGGTTTATGTCCTCACAATTAGCTAAGTAAACTTTAATCTGTCATCGGTTAGGTGGTAATACTAGTGTTATGAGTGGTGGGGCGTGATAGCCATCAACCGCTAAATAATGCTTTAGATGGATATTAGTGTCTTTCTTTATGAAGATTTATATGACCTTTTTCGAATTAGAAGGTCGCTCTTCTTATGTGTGTGTTGGAATGTGAGTGTGATTCCCACACAAGAAGGGGGGGGTGAATTGTGTGAATTTCAAACTTGAAGTCAATTTCAAACTCAAGTAATGTTGTAATAGAAGTTTTCTTTTTTTAAATCTTAATAGCCCTTATAAGTAATTGTTTTAGAAATTGTTGTTTGTCTTTGTAAATTTTGTGTGAAAGTGTTAGTAAGATAAAATACACAATAAGATTTTTAAGTGGTTTGATCCAAACTTGAATCTACATCTATCTCGACTAAATGGATGGGATTGGACTAAATGTATTCTTTTTTTGTTGTAGTCAAATGGGTTAAACCTAAACAATCACTTACTTTTCGTTGTAGTTAGGTAGAAGTCAACCTAAACAAATACGATTCCTTTTTTGTCGCAACCAGGTAAGGCTTAATATATACAAAAGATTACATAGTAGCTATATAAATATTTCAACACTTTTAACAAATCAATAGCATACCAAAACATATACCATTCATTTGAGAGAATAGTGAGATACCATCTAAATGATTTGGAAGGAAGTTACCAAATTAGAATCAAAGGCTTTAATGTAAATAAGTTTTGAATGCAACAAGATCAATGAGTTCTTCATAGTGTATAGGACAACATGTAGCTTTAGTTTTACTTTCACTTGTTAATGATTTGCAAGTTGATTTATCATATATTTCTAACTTCAATACACTATTATTATATCTCTCAAAAGCTAGTAAGTGATTAAAGTAATTCTAACGGCTAAAATTAAAATTTCAAAGTGTTTAAAATAATCTTTATAGGTTTTCGTGACTATTTATAGAAGTAGGGCTAGTGGATTATATTGGGGCAGTAGACAAAGAGAAATTAGCCATGGTAATGAGCCTGTTTGACTTGTTAATTTTACTTAAAATGTATCATAATATAATGACAAAGTACATCATGTTGTACAATGATTGCCTAGCACACATTTTTCGAGTTATGCAAACATTGTATGAGATGATTTTACAAGTATGATACAATTATACTAGTAGGTTTATAAGTGATTTAGAGATCGTACACATACGATAATTGTATGTGCACGATAATTTTTGCATTGCTTCAAGGTTTTTCTTGTACAATATAGGATCATAATAGTAGGTCAGCATTTACTTGAGTAACAAGCTGTTTGCTTTGTATCTGTATGATATTAATATCGTATTAGTACAAAGGTATTACAATTAGCACATTTCAGTTATATAATATAATCGTAATAATATGATATATTGGAGTATTTGTATGGCTCCATTTTTAGCATTTTTATTTTTGGTTATTCTAACTATTCTGAGATAAATAGATAGTATAAGTATGGAACATTTATTCATGCCATATGATAAGTCCAATTGTTGAATAGTTAGAGTATAGCTTGGTTTTGTACATAGACAATAGAAGGATTTATATTGTACGACCAGGTTGGCTTTGAACAAATAGAGGATCGTAGCAGTATGGTGAGAACATTGTAACTGTATAACATACATTCTTAATTATATGTTATTTGTGACACAGGACAAGATTGATGGAACGTACAAGTTTGATGATAGATATCGTATTGTACGATCTTTATGTAGATTAAATACAAGGATTGTGGCAACATAATTTCAACGATCATTAGTTTAACATAAAAGTTATGATTAATTTAACTCTATAGACATTAAGTTTTCATCATTATTTTATCATTTGTTTCTTGTTTAATTATTTAAAGAGAGATTGACATTTTTATAATGTATGAGAAGGATGAATGTAAATCTGTGTCATATAAGGGTATTAAATGAGTGGTTTAATAGTTTTAACATAAAGTATTGTGTAGAGGGTGAGCTGTAGAGGACAACCATTTTACCAAGAGCTGAGACTAATTGCTCTAAGATTTGATGGTTAAGTCGTGCTTCAATAATGCCATCAAAACTTTGATTTGTCTTTACTTGTGAATTGCCCATGAATTAATTGATCAAGTTTTTTAATATATTAATTTATTTTTATCTGTAGATGAATGATATAAAACACTTAAGAAAAAATATTAATAAAATAATATAATAGTTATATTGTCATCAAACTAGTGGTACAAGAACCAATGATTCAACAATATGGAGCAATCACCAAATTATGTTGTTCACGAAAACTCTAAAATATACAAACTCAAAAAAGCCATTTATGAACTTATTTTATGTGAAGCAGCGTTTTTTAAAATTCATAAAAGTCGTAATTTAAGTTGGTATGCAGGTTTGTAAGGTCTAGTAATCTATCTTTATTAAACACACGTCATCATATTTGTCATCTTGGTATTACATGTTGATGATGTTATTTTTGTTAGAAGTGAGCAACATGAGATTTTTTTAAAATATTATATGAAAACTTTCTTTCTTACAAAGGATTATTCATGTTTTTTTTCTTGAGATTGAGTTTGCTTATGGCAAAAAAATATTATCATAATCCCAAATAAAGTCTTCTAGTTTGTGTTTATATTATTTTTATTGGAAGTGAACACCATTATTTTCATTTTTAAAAATAGTATTTACAAAACTACTTTACAAAAGGACTTTGCCAACTTAAATATTTTCTTAGGATTAAGATTGCTTATAGTTTTTAAGGATTGTTGTTACCTCAAATGAAATATGTCATGAATTTACTTAAGGAAACTGAACTTTGTAGATGCAAATGTGTTGACACCCTTCTGATTCTAAAGCTATAGAAGATGAAGAGTATTGAACGAGCATCATGGCATGGTTACCATGTCGGAAAACTTGTATGTCTCGTAGTAACGAAATACGATGTTGCCTTATCATTTGGTGTTGTTTGCTAGCATATGCAAGCACTTATGGTTAAACATCGGAATGTTGGCTTTTTGGAGATTTTGTTCTATTTCAATATAAAAGAGTCCTTGACATGGAATGAAGCAACTATTTTCAATGAGGGTAGCCATAATCTAAATACATAGCCATGACTCAAGCCACTCATTAAAAAATAATGTGGGTGAAAACATTCTTGAATTGATTGTTATTTTGCAATGAAGGATTTATTATCCAAGAATATTGCAACACTTGTCTTTAATTCTAGCCAAGCGGTTAACGTTTTTATCAAGTCTTTTGGGCATTCTACATTTTTCATGCCTTCTTATGGAATAGAGCACACAAAATATGTGCTCCAACTCAAGTGGATGTTAGAAGTTCATGTATCTTTAATACCTATCATCTTCTAGCTGGTAGTTATGTAGCTTGCTTATCATATATAAGTGATAAAAAAACCATCTTGTATTAAGGCAATTCAAGTTTTTCTTTAGTAATGAATCATCCAAATATGAACGACTCAATTGATATTGAATTTGGAAATTCTTACATAAAATATAGAATTTCCTATTTCCACTTTCGAGAATTCCCTTGATCTTTGAATGTACCAATAAAAATGGATTTGGTTTATTCTTTTTTTCAAAAATTCAAAGTTTCTTACCATTTAGAGCTTTGAATTTTTAAAAGCCCATGGATATGCTCACAAGATTTTACCTTAACTTAAGCATTACAAATCATCTTACTCCATAGTGTATCATTTCTCCATGTGCATGGTCAAAGCATAGGAAGACTTGATCCAAGGGTTATCAAGTATATATTTGTGAGATATATGTCACGTTCCATCTACACTTCCGATATAGATACCAAAATCAGGTAAAATTAGATTACAACAATGATATTGAGGACACCAAGACCAAACAAATGAAGGTGAAGAAGCAAAACTGAATATAAACCTTTACTAAACCAATTTTTATGAAATAAAATACGACAAAATTTAGCACATGAATATTTATCACAACCAAAAACTCAGTATCACTACTCAATGTGATTCGAGGAAGAACTAAGCGCAAGTTGATGAGTTTATAATATTGATAAAATGTTTATATACATTTTGAGAACAAAACCTACTTGGGTCGAGATTGGGTAACTTAATGAGACAATATCTTAATATAGTGAGATTAGCATGTCACAGTATTCTTCAAAGTTTAAGTTATATGAATGTTATCTCTCCCACTTTCCCACATCCAGCCCATATTATTTTTCAATTCAATAAATTTATGCGTTTCTCGATGTCCATTACAATGGAAATTAACCTTATTTCAACATTGCTTATATTCAAAGGAGACAAAATCATGAAAGATATTGATTTCCACATATATCTTCATTTTATATGCAAGCAATAAAAAATTTCTCATGAGATTAATATAGTGAGATTAGCATGTCACAGTATTCTTCAAAGTTTAAGTTATATGAATGTTATCTCTCCCACTTTCCCACATCCAGCCCATATTATTTTTCAATTCAATAAATTTATGCGTTTCTCGATGTCCATTACAATGGAAATTAACCTTATTTCAACATTGCTTATATTCAAAGGAGACAAAATCATGAAAGATATTGATTTCCACATATATCTTCATTTTATATGCAAGCAATAAAAAATTTCTCATGAGACTAATATCGCTTCCCAGAACCATCACCTATTGATGGTTGCACTTGATGATAATACATTTGTTCATGTATGCTCAACCAAGAAAGCTTTGTTTCATGAGCACATGTAAATTCGAAAGTTATTTATTTCCCAACTACATTGAGGCACTATCAAATGAAAGATGGAAATAAACAATGGATGCAGAAAAAATGACATTAGAGAAGAATCAGATGGGCATTGGACTTATTTGGGAAAAAAATTCAGCAGAGCGTTGATTGTTTACTGTACAAAAATTTATATCTGATGGATCACTTTGAGTTGCACTCCAGATTGGTTGCTAAAATTTGTGTTATAATTGCTGAGTAGAATATCAAAAGACATTTGTCTGATTCCCTGGAAGGATATTTGTAGAATTCTATTATAATTGCAACCAAATATGCTTGGGATTCATGATAGTTTGATTTGAAAATACCTTTTTGCAAGATATTGAAGAACTTTATATGATTATTTCACCTGGCGTTGGGAACAACATAGTTTCCAATAAGGTAAGAAAAATAAAGAAAAACATTTTATGGGGTCAAGTAATTCAAAGGTTATGTTTTTGGAATGTTATGATTATAATGGGATGGAGACATTGATGGGGATATCACGTATTATTCATGATGCTGTCTAATTCAGAGGAGATACAGCCTTCTTGGCATATGTTGATTATATCATTATGACAAGAAATGATGAGGAAAAACTTTTCTAAAGAAGTGCATCGCCATGGAATTCATGATTAGCTGAGAATGTTGAAATACTTAAGAATTTCAGTTGCTTTCTCCATGAAGGAGTTTGGTAATGTAGTTAGAGATACATGGAATCTTGTATCTCGGTCTAATACTGATGTGATGTAGCCTTTATTGATGGAATAATTAGCCAATTCATGCATTAGTCTAATGGGGTTTCATTTTGTCAGGCAATCAATCAAGTATTGAATGTGTTAAATGAGTCTCAGCAAAGGGGACCTTGTTTAAAAGGACTAGAAGGCCACCACTTGAGGACTACGTGATGTTGATTATGTTGGGTATATGAAGAATGGACAAAAAATCTACTTCTGCATATTGTACCCTGGAGAATGTCTTGTAATATGGAGGAAAAAGCAATATTTTTCATTGAGATCTAATTTACATGTTGATTTTCAAGAAATGGATCAAGTTGCATTTAAGCTTTTGTGGTTGAAGATTCCAATTCGATGATAATTGAACAACGATACTGTAATCAGCTGTGGAACTTAACAAAACAAATTGGAGGACTTTTCATTGAGGAAAAGCTGGATTGTTTGTTAATGTGTCCACCTTATGTAACTGCTGGCATTCAAATTGTGGATGGGCTAATCATAGGATTAAGTATAGATTTTTAAACAACAATACCCAATCCGAGAAATTTAAATTAGTGAAAACATTAAAAGAGCAATTTCTAATTCAGTGGAGTGAAATTAAAATCTGGTTATCAATCAGGTTCTCAAGTTTTCAAATCTACTCGTTTTTAGTAAGAAATCCCACATTGGTATTGAAGTTTTTTGTTTTTTGGATGATTCTAGATTAAGGGATTTTCTGCTTTGCTGTTATCAAGAAATTCCCCAGATTTGGAGGATTCTTGATTAATGGAACGTCTGATTTGTCAATATCTAAACTGTCGTGATATATTATCAAATTTTCTATGTAATTCTCTTTACAAGGAAAAAAAAAAGGAATATTTTATCAGTTTCATATCTGTTTTCTAGTTTTCCTTGTGCGCTGTGTTTTCCTTTTCCATGGTTAGCTTGTATTCTACCCTAATGTGGTTTTTGGATATGCAAGTTCTTTTATTCACAAAGAAAAAGAACTTTATTATGGTTTTGAGCATAGACAATGGTTTTCATTTTTGAAATTTTCATCCCTTATAAATTTTTTTTGGTAACGACATTGCACTCTTCATTTATCTCTTGGAATTGATGGATGTTTAAAGAACACCACTCCCATGAAGTAGTTATTCATAATCTAATAATGTGGATCTGATTATGAGCTGATTTTCAATTCATTTCTCTTTAATTAAGATTGGAGAAAGGTGGTGTTGCAGTGTATTTGTTTGTATGTGTATTTCTGTTATTTGATATGCAAAATTTGATGTTTATGATATTATGTTCTATTTGTCTCAAGTGCTTAAAGTTCTTGCTAAATTGATGCTGGTAGATGATTCATTTCAAATGTCTTTCACTTGTAGTGAAGCAATAAATTGTACGTATGCACACTTAAAGGCTTTCATTTTGTTTAAAGCATGAATTTTCAAGAAGATTCAACAAATAGTAACAAGTGTTATGCATTTAGCACAACTGCATGTTTTTTTCAGTGGAAACTATGCTCTTAAATTTCTAGACTAGATAGTAAATTTGTTTTTCTGAAATTCATTTTGCCCTAATTGTTTTTTGTATATTACATTTCTAAGTTATATCTACTGCCCTGTTTTTTCGCCTCAGACGCTCTTATTTGAAAGCTCATGTTTTCTGATTGCAGCACTGCACAAATGTTAAAGTTCTACACTTTTATCGCAAATGGAATTGCCTCGTCATCATTGAAGGTCATTCAAGAGCTCATCTCAGATCGCTTCATATTTGTTCCATTCCTTAGCAGCTGTAAACACATTGATTCTGTTTCTGGTATGTTTATATTAGCGAAGGAAGCTTATTGGCAAGACCCAACTGGCTGTGTAGATAGGATGAATGAACTGATAAATCTTCGTATTCCAATACAAGGGGAGAATAATATTCTTTGCCCAGCATTGGCATATGTCTACCCAGGTCTTCATGATTTTTTTGTAAATGTATGTGGCGTGCCTAGTACTCCTCCAATTTGTAGCTATTATCAGATTCTGGTGCAATTATCTGCAATCGCATTACCTTCACATGTAGCACACGAAGTAAGTTGTATTCTTACCTTATTTTTTGCTGTGGATTTTATGCAATCCTGAATGTAGGTTGTTAGAAATTCTTGCTGTTCTAAACCACTTCCAAAACTCTTCCCAAACATGATATGAAGCTTATAAGAAAGGATACTCTAAATAAACTGCATTCTTATTCAATTCAAACACTATTCTGTCACCCCCCCACCCCCACATAGCGTCTAAAGCTATATTTTAAAGGATTCAAGGAGGTTCATTCAATAACATTTGCTTGTGATAACGACTATTTTCTGCTAAAGGTAAACGTAGGCAAATTGAGAAGAATAGTCCTAACTATGTAAATTGACTCAAGTTGTGCATGACATTGTTGTTATAGTTCCTTCAAATGTAGTGCATAACTATGACTACTAAGGCCAAAAGGTGGTTGTGGTGATCTCGAGCAATGTGAGTCCATCCAAGTGAGAAGATGCTCCCCATAATCAATCAGGCATAACTTGCCTACTTCTATACAAAGACTAGTAATAATAGCCGAGCTGTCGGGTAGCGAAGCAATGCAAGATTAACATCCTCCAAGTCCTTATAGCCCCATGAACATGCTAATTTGGAGTTGATACTATGCAACGAGGGCCAAGACATAGTAGGAAAAGCCTTATAAAATAACTTTCAAAAAAAGGTGATACAATTGTGGTTGTGCATAGATCAGCCAAGTCCATGCTATAGACACAATGAGTACCCAATCGATTATGAATGGAGAACATTGTTGTTCTTCATGTTCACACTGGATCTGAAGCCTCTGAATCTAACTCACCAGGCTAGCACCAAATGGATAGATGAGCCATGGCCTAGCCACTTTGCACAAAGAAAAAACCCATTGGGCTCTCAGAGAGATCAACCTCCATGTTCACCTCCATGTTCAAGAAGGTTGACTACTTATCTAATGGCAAAGACCCAATCCAATAATTAGTCATGGTTGGCATAGAGGTCTTATCATCTATCATCTAGATAATGTGTTGCAAAGTAATTTTACCATGAAGATGAGCTTTCAAATGGATGAGTCATATCTACCAACCTGGAATGTAGGCATTCACCCTGATATTTAACATGATGGCTTCCAATCTAGAGGGGGCTCCCCCATTCCAAGAACCATCTAGCTTGTCGAGCTATAGTGTTTGACACCACTCCTTGAGGTGATGAATACTAAAGCCTGTTCTTCGCTTCAATTTAGATACCTTGTTCCAACAAATATAATGTAAAGATCCATGGGTAAAACGACCATTTCAGACAAAAGTTCAAATATATCATTCAATCATAGATAATATCCCCATCAACATAAGTGCATGGGTCATACTAAATGCCAAGATGTTAGAGAAAAGAATTGGCCAGCGCCACTCAACCAGCCAATAGCAGGGAGTGCACTCCCAAGCTAGTGATCATATCATCACTGACTCAAATATTTGAAATTCGTCATCTCCATGATGTGCTTGCCTAATCTCAATGACAAATGTTTGAAATCCGTCATCTCCATGATTAGGTAATCAGAATAGATAATCTCAATGATGTGCTTGCCTAATCAGTTTATTTTCGTATCTCGAATTATCATATAAATATAATGAGTACATCATACATTACGAATAGAACAAAACTATTTCAATCCAATTGCTAAGCTCTCGAAAAAATGCCATACTATGCAAGATTATATGCTACAATCACTCCTACAATAAGTTCACATATACTAACCAATGAGAATCGTACACCTACAATACAAATTCACTCAATAAATGACTAAGTCATTAAAGCAAACTCTTAGGTGAATATGTATCGTACTAGTACGAAAATAGAATCGTACATGTACAAAAAAATAACTTGCTTATCATCTAAGTCCTAGACACCCTCTATACAAATATAATGATAGTACAGAAACCAAGTTATCATAATTATATGAGACAACAATCTCCAATACACATACTTAAGATCACTTGGTTTGATCTCTCGTCCATTCCCCGAACATATTGTATGACTATGATAGTTACGTTGTACTATAGGACACTAAATATCAATCACCTCTCGGGTAAACTACAGTTATACTTGTACAACTATGATATCATATTTATAACAAATGGTTGACTTAACCTACGATTGCTCGTGAATGACACATCGTCTGATGTTATGAAGCACTGGTTGTATTGTACAAAGCTTAACTTGTATTGATATGATTTGAACAAATGATGTAATGCTCACTTAGTTTCTATTCTATTTTTAGTTCAAGTTGATTTGGTGACGAATGATGATGTAACTAATAAATAATGAATGCAATGTACTGAGGGCATAAGATATGTAAGTAATTTAATTTAGGTCCAGATAACTATTTTTGAAGTATGTCTTAAAAAACATATATTAATAGTGAAAAATGCAATCTTATTTATTATATAAAACATTAAGTGATAGGTTTAGTAATTATAATCCAAAATAATCTATAAATGATAAGCTTGGGATGAGTAGCTACTCAATCAAGAGCTGGAACAATGGCTCCATGATTTGCAAGTCAAGCCAAACACCAGCAAAGTCACCATGATGTTAGGATAAGTTTCATGTGTGGATCACTCCAAAAAACATTTGATTAAGGTCTTCATTTGAGCAGACCTGTTTGATTTTGAGACATGGTCTAAAAATACTAGAGAAAAAGACATTAAGAACAACAACACAATAGTTTTAATGTCATCAAATGAGTGTTGTAATGAACAAGGGTACAACAGCCCTTAATAAAGAAAATAGATGACTTTTGAGTGCTAACAAGCTGAGTTGGAAATATTTGTTACTTTCCTTTGCCCTAAATTGGCAAGATTTACTCAATCAACTTGGCTCAGCATCTGCACGCCCAACACTCAAGAACCTCTGTCTACTTTCATATCTAGTATTTTTAGTATCCCTTTTCTGATCTCTGATGAATATCTGCATTTTATGTCCTCAGACTGTTTGAGCAAGAATAATCTGGTGAATCTGTAGGATCATAAGCCCTAAGCTTATATTCTACATTAAGCTTAGTGATGCTTGTCTTCGAATTATTTTTGAAATTCTTGAAGCACCACTGATTCTATCTGTCCTTTTTGCATTTTAGGACATGTTTGTTTATCGAAGTTGCATTCTTTGGCAGGTATTTCGTGTTATGGTAAGGTGGGCTTCTGAACTGAAGAATGGACTTTTATCATTAGATCAAATTTCAGAGTTGAAGGACAAATTACTAAAATTGGAAAACACTGTTATTCCAACTGAGCAGGATAAATGGGTTTCTCTTCATCCTTCATTTGGTCTCCTTTCTTGGTCTGATGATGACCACCTGAAGAAGCAATTTAAACACAACGATGGTATAAGCTTGATAATGTTTGGTGATCTTAGCATTGAGGAAAAGGCTTTGCTCTCTGGAGAGGTCGCTACATTTTTGCGTAAACTAGATGTTCATCCTCTTTCAGAGGTTCAAGATTCCTCTGCAACTTCTTTGTTTAAGTGTTCTTTTAAGAATTGTCTTAATACCTTCATAGTTATGGTATTTTCCTGATATTCCTCATATTTTGTTATCATCTTCAGGTTGTATCTCGTGAGGCTATCTTTTATGGCTCAGAAGACAACATGGATAAAATTTCTCTATTGAATTGGGTTATTCCTTATGCTCAGCGATATTTGTATCAGTTGCACCGGGATATTTATCTTGAATTGAAGCAGCTGGGTTTTGAAAAGATTAATCAATTACAAGTAGTTATTGTCAGCGAGTTATTTTATAAGTTCACTCTGAAGGGACACGATTGTGCCTCCAAAAGAAGGATCGAGTGCAACTGCCTTTTGCAGGTTTGAAACCTGAGCTCATCATTTTCTGTAGTGAATTATATTATGCAGTAGGTTGCTTATTAATACAGAAAAGCTACTTATATATTTTGTGAAGTTTCTAAGTATTTAGGTTCTTTTATGAATTGTGTTTTTCTAATCGTTCGCATCAACCTGTTTTATGTTTTTGTTCTTGAAACTTATGTTCAGCTTATCTTTAACATGTTCATTTTTTTCTTTGCTGTACATCCCACTGCACCTTCAGAATAATCATTGCCAATTTTTTTTTTAATCTTAGAAGAGTAAGATAGGCAGAGGCAACAAAAAAAAAAAAAAACCCAAATCATGGATCTCAATGCATTCTATTGGATAGAACAGTGGGCAGAAAATGCCTTGGTAGAATTTGTGGGTCTATCAAATATAACAATGTACATGTGCCATTAAGTTTTAATGAATGTTATAAAAATAACCATTTTATTTATACGCATATAAGCATAGCATAATGTAGTGTATAGAATAGAAGCAATACCTATATATGTATAAAAATTGTATAATCTAGCACTTGCTAAAGTGTGTGTGTGTATATTTGTATCCTAATTAAATGGTTTTTTGAATACATTGAGATCCATGATTTGGGAATTATTTTTTTCTTCTGCCTATTTTAATACTATTCTAAGATAAAAAAATAAGATGGAAAAATCAAATCAAATGTGCCATGGGAGGGATTTTAGGCTCAACATCAATTTGGGCTGATCTTCAATAGTTCATGGATGTGCATGTTAGTTTGGCAATATATGTATATTAGAATATATCCAAAATATAATAAAATAACAAAAACATTTTCTAGCCATCAAGTTTTAATGAATGTTTTAAAAATAACCGGTTTATCTACATGCATATAAGCACAGTATAATGCAGTGTATAGAATATAAGCAATATCTATACATGTATAAAAATTTATAACCTAGCATATGCTAAAACGTGTGTATCTGTGTATTCTAGTTAAAGGGTTTTCTTGAATAGCCTATTACTGAAGTGATCTTTCCAAAATTTAATCTAAAATGTAGATATTGGTGAATTTGTATTAAAGTGTAACATAGATATATAAATTATTTACATTACATTTTGGACACTACAAATTTACAAATGCTTCTAGCATTTTTAAAATGTAATTGAATAAAAATTTCATATCATATTTAATGTACATTTTAAACATTTTAGAATCAAGAAAACCTCATGTTAAAAATGAATTAGTTTTATTAAAGATGAAATTAGTACAATTTGAATTGAGATTTTTTTGTCTATAGTATTGGTAGTATTATTATAGTTAAAATCCAAAAGGAACAGAAATGAATTTGGCTCTAAGTTTGTTGATGAAATATTTGATTACAAAGAATTTTTGGTTCTTCAAAGTTTGTTGTTGATTTTTATAAAAATCTTGCAAAAGATGTGGCTATTTTATTTTGAAGACTAAAGAAAGATCACCAACCCTAGGCAATAGGATTAAAGCTTTTATCTTTTATGCAGATAGAGGATCTTGATGAAGTTAAAATCTTGAAATAGAAACCCTATAGAGAACTTAAAGCTTTTGTTTTTATTTTTTGGCACTCTTAATTAAATCCTGATGTAACGTAATCAAAGCTTGTTTTAAATGTTTTTGGAAAGTTTTCTTTCGATGTATCGGATGCACCGTTTGAGCTTTTATAGAAGAGCTTGTAGTTCTTCAGAATGATAGTTTTAAATCGTTGGTTGTCTTATATGACGTGTATAAGACCCCCTGTTAACTAATTTAGTTGAAGCTGTAGGATAAATTGAAGAGGTGGTTTTAGAGTAGATGGGAAAGACCATGGATGTTTAAATCGAAACTTATAAAGCATAAGAGTAACTTCTCTATAGGGATCCAAGTATGAATACATAGAATGCTAAGGCCTTTTCTGCCAAAAGGGTTCCAAAAATCATTTTATTGAATAGGAATAAAGTAATTAACAGCAAAGAAGGATAGATTGATATGGTAGTCTAAATTTTTTATAATTTTTCAAGAAGGTATATCAAAACCACCTGTTTGAATTCTTTGTTACCCTCTTTTGATTTCTGAACCGCACCTTAGGTAACTATAGTCATGTTGAACTGTTTAGGATGGAAGATTTCTTCTCCAATATAAATTTTCTCATGAAAATTTTGTTTAGATAGCTTTATTTACATGTTAACATTTCAATCCCAAGGGTTTTTGCATGACTTTTTTTTAACATGATTCATCATATTATCTTTCTCCAATTCACAAGATTAAGCTTAGAACAGATTCTGGTACCAATACATTGATTCTTGGACAACTATATTGTGATTTTTACATCAGTCCATGACTTGTTTAATAAACCAATCCCATGCCTCAATGGTACATTCAAAGATAGAACTTATTTGGTATGATGTATAATCGAATTGAAATATATGTTATGTTCTAAGAGCAAAGAAACATTTTTTTGTTCTCCATTGGTGATTAGTAACATTTTTAAGTGCTTGAATCTAAATGATTTGAGTCAATATCATACCTTTCCTCATTCTTGTTAAGACATTAATATGAATTGATGTTCTTTAGGGCAATGTTCTCTATGCAACTCGTACCACAGATGCCCATTCCATGTACCTGGAGCTTTCACGCTTCTTCTTCAAGGGGTCTTCCGATCTGCATTTTGCAAATTTTCTTCTCATGGTGACGACAATGGCGGATTCCAGCTCCACCAGTGAACAAATAGAATACTTCATACTCCACAGCCAGAAGATTCCTAAACTTCCTAACGAAGAACCCATATGGTCCCTCTCATCTATTTCCAACATTGCAGACCATAAGAGTTCAAACGCAGACTTGATTCTCTCCGGTGATCTCGAGACAGTCTCGACGTCGAAGGCTGCCCATTGCAAAGCAGGTTCCGGTACCAATTGGCCGCCCACGAGCTGGAAGAATGCTCCCGACTTCCATTATTCTCAGACCAGAAACCTGCGAACCATGCCTTGGGCAGACGAGGAAAGGCATGGGCAATGGGAAAATGGGGTTTCTGTCGAGATCACCGGAAACTGGAACCCGGTGGTTTTCGAGCACAGAAGCGACATGGAAGTGTCGGATGATCTCTCGGTCCAAAGAATTGCCCCAACCAACCCTCCTAAATTGCTTCCCAGGGACAGGATCACTTGGCAATTTCCCAACGAACAACAGCTTCGCAGAACTGGAAAGCTTGGGGAGATGATTGCTTTCAAGTACTTCTGTGAGACTCTGGGCTCCAGGTGTGTTAGCTGGGTTAATGAAGAAATCGAGACCGGATTGCCATACGATTTGCTTGTTGGGGAGAAGGAGAACTTGGAGTACGTCGAAGTGAAGGCCACGAGCTCTGCGAACAAAGATTGGTTCGACATCACGAGCCGGGAGTGGAGTTTTGCAGCCGAGAAAGGGGATTCATACAGCATTGCACATGTGGCTATATTGGCAACAGATAAAGCAAGAGTCACTCTTTTGAAAAATCCATATAAGCTGTGCCAGCAAAATGCCTTAACCCTTGCTCTGCTCATGTCAAGGCGTTTAAGAGATTAGCCAGTTAGTTCATTGATGCTTCTCTGCAGTGATGTTGTAGAACACAGTTTGGGATCTTATTAGTGATCATTTAGCAAAAAAAACGGGTGTTGTATAGAAGAAAAATGCTATAAGAAAAAAAAATTAAATGGAGAATTAAAATGATTATTTATGAGTAATTATAGATAAGATGGAAGGATATCTAATGTGCTACGTAAATTATTTCTTGCTTTTGCGTTGTTCTTCATTGCGTAACAGATTAGTTTTCTTTGTTCTATTTAAGATCCTTCAGTTTAATCTCTCTATCTTTTGCTATACACACGTGGCATTGGAACATAGAAATCTTTGAGATTTTCTCTTTTATTGAAACTTTTTTAATATTTATTTTTTAAATTATTAATTAGAATCCAAATTAATTTAAATCAATATATCTTATGATGATTATTTATCTATATCCATTTAACACATGATTCCAACTCAGTTTAGAGTTTAAAATCTAATTAAACATTAAACAAGAGAAAGTTAATACAACAATGTTGTGTTTGCAAACGGTTTGTAAAATTACAAAACCTCTTTTCCTTAAACAAAAGCTTTTTATGTAAGAAAGAGTAAGTTTATTAACTTTTTGGAGGGGTGAATTAAATATTTTTTGGAAATGTTTTTTAAAAAACATCAAGATTTTTAAGATTTCTTTTTTTTATGCAAATGGGTTTTCAAGTGTATTCATCTTCTCTTGTAAGCCTTCTTCTCATTCAACACCAAACTGCTTCTGAGGTCATCAAGGGTATTAGGTCACCCATAATGCTTAATTTGTATTTGCTCAATGTCTAGCCAACTTATTAACTGGTCCTTGCTGTCTTTCTCAACAAAAGAAATAACCACTTAAGAACATCTTAGATTGCTACTATTTTCTAGGTCAAGGATTTTCATCATATTATCAATCTAATTTAAGACCAAAATATTGGGTTGAGCCATTGTTTTTTATTGATAGAGTCACCTTATCAACAATGTCATTGCTTTAATTCCTACATGCATCTATCTTTGAAGGCCCTTAAAACAATTTAGAGATTGATATAAAGTTTTCTATGAAGAGTGACCCAAAGCAACATGGCATCTACAAACAAACTCACATGAGATAATGATCTTCAACCTAAGTCCCATGGAGATTTGGGAATCCATCGTCTACTCGACTAACTTGTGATCATCATGGCAAAATTCTAAGCACAAGTTTCTTTAAGTCGCTTGTCTTCGGTTCTCTACTCGACCCTTTTCTTGCCTCAATCCCACCATAGTGACTAGGTCTAGAATGCTAATACAAGTTCACCTCCTTCACCTCGTATTCGTGAGAAATCTCCAAGGGAGTCTCCACTGAAACAGGCCTTTCTACAGACCACAGCTCCAAATTAACAGTTCGACTTCCCCAATGAATCATGCATTTGTTCACTTGGTTGATATCAAATCTGTTCACAAGCCCCAGGCCCGTGCACTTGTCAACCAGCATCCATTCTCCTGTCAAATTCTAACTTGATTCAAATATTTCCAACAACCATTAACAAAACACCCTTTTCATTCAAGTTTGATGGATTACCATTAGGGAGGATATCTCCTTCCAACGTTTGTTCTCCTGCTTCAGGTCTGATCTCATGCTTTGTGCCATCAATGGAGTCGAACACAACGAGCACCTCGGCAGGATGCAACAGGGTAAAAGTTGGGTGCACCCGCAAGCAAACCATCCTATCAAATCAAACAAAACCCAATGAAAGATGTTCACAAATGGCAACTTAAATCTAAGTGGTTTTTGAGTACATCTCATGTAGGTGAAATTAAGAATATACAGAGTTTGAGTGAAATGCCATGAGGTCGATTAATGGTAACCTTGAAAATCCACCAGAGCCAGCACCCACATTTCGCGCTATTATGCGAGAACATATCGCTAGTATCTGTGGAGCATCTTTAGGAATAAATATGCTGCGTTGGAGCACTAATCCACCACCAATATCTCCTTCTAGGGTAAGAGCTTCTTCTTCCCCAGACTGCTCGAGATTTCTCCTGTAATGTTTGCCAATGTTTAGCATCCCTAATCTCTAATCCTTAATAAGAGTGCACTCTCTCGAATATGTGAATTATCATGTTAAAATACCACCAAATGTGACAAGTTTTGAAAGATAAAGAACTTTACGAAATGTATTAAAAAGTAAAGATATTTTATGAGACAAGAAAAAATTATAAAAATCATTTGAAAAAACCACATGAAACAAAACTCTTATCTTGTTGAACGATCTAAACGCATTCATATTTCTACTTCAAAAAAGTA
This sequence comes from Vanilla planifolia, assembly GCA_023846275.1. Classification (NCBI taxonomy): domain Eukaryota; kingdom Viridiplantae; phylum Streptophyta; class Magnoliopsida; order Asparagales; family Orchidaceae; genus Vanilla; species Vanilla planifolia. Next base: position 3,430,165 of record CM043875.1, on the reverse strand, counting down.
AAATAACCAAAAAAAGCAGCATGTTTCATCGTCAAAACGAAGCACCAGAATAGCAAACAATGCCGGATACAATAAAGATGATATACAAGAGAAACTTACCCTACAACTTGATATTCTTCAGAGCATCCTGCAGATCTGTATTCGATGCCGCTATACTCTTCGTATCCATCTGCTTCAAACCTACTGTGAAGCCACTGGGTCGCTGGCAAAAGGGCATCCAGTATTTAAGGTTACAACAAAAAATTTTTGGAGAAGCATATTCAAGTTATCATTTATTAAGATTAGACTTGGTTAAGCAGGAACACACATCGTAGGAATTTGACCTTATGTTGAAGTAGATCTTACCAATTGTAAAACTGCTATAGGGTCTGGAGATCGTCGAAATAAGTCTACAAACTGTAACGACAAATTGCGACCTAAAGCAGCTGAGAAGAAGAACAAAGATGCCTGAAAGTTGAAGTTGTGGGAAGAGAGTGATAAACCTAATGTTTCCTCTTTCTTCCTAACCCCCTTTATCTGTTATTCAACTTTAATAGAAGGGAGTGGATTCACAGTTCAATCAAGAGAGGATTTTTATGAGGCAAGCAACTGGAAGTGATCCAAGAAAGAAGGCCATATTAGATAAAAGGTTGCAAAAGAGGAAATTGGCCGAGCTGCTCAAACTTAATAGGATTGGACAAGTGGTGGACCATGGTGAGGTTGCACAAAGGGGAATACTACTTGGGGGACGCTAGGCTTCCATCCAGGGGATGAAGAGACTAGTATGGGATGATGCAGCTAGGCTGAGCCTTGAGATGGTGTTTCTTTTTCTCTTTTGTGCAACATCAATACAGAAGATTATGTCAGACGACAAAGTTAGGATTAGGATGGTTATAGATAGGTGAGACTGAGCATCTACTTTACCTTACTCATACGTCAAGCACCTCAGCAGTTCACAAAGACAGTGATAATGGTTGCCCCAAGGGTCACTAATCATAGCATGGCATTCTTTGGTTAGATATTCTACTTTGCAACTTTAGTAGAGAGGTTTTAGAGCAAATGAGGGATTTTCCAATGGTTATCATAAACTTGTCTACTAGGGAACTCTGCTATATATGCCCAGAAGGATGAGAGCCATTTTCTTATCCCTAAGAAGAGACTCAATTGCAGGAAGAGGCTTCTCTTCGAGTAGCACTCGAAGGTCATCATTTGCTTCTTCGAGGTGGATAAGGGAAACCTGGGGACTACAGGACAGGCAAGAGGCAAAGCAAAGAGGACTCTGATTCCATCTCGGAGGTGGGCCTATAGGACCCAAGTTCACAAGGAGAACCATTGGTGGAAGTTTGTTAAGCATCTTCCAGCAACATGAACCAGGGCAACCAAAGCGCCCAAGAAGAGGCGACACAGTGTACATATCACCGTTGAGGCATACTCAAATAGGTTGTAGAGGTACGTTGATCTGATCAAGGGAATTTGGAACAAGTTAATAAAGGATTGGTGGGAGAGTAGCAGGCATCTATAATCCTAAACAAGAGACCTCACTAAGCCAAGCAAAATCAGGGAGAATTAGGGGTTTTCACATCAATTGAGACAAGTTAACCCATTGGCCAACACAGGTGAGATCCATGCACAAAGACATAAGAATCCCTAAGCCAGACAAAAGTTGTCTATGCTTCCTATAGGGTATTGTTGCAGAAGGGACTTTTTAAGTGATTCATAGATAATCTTGGAGATATTTGACACCAAGGAGCCATTAGATCAGTGCTCAACGGAGGAACCAAGAAACTTAGTTGAGCAAAGAGGGGCAAGCCAACCAAGGATCACGGCATCCAAGTTGGTTTTTCTTGACAATAATAGGTTCTTCAGTCAACCTTGGAACATTCATTGTCAACGAGCCATTGGATTAATGTTCATTGAGAGGAATTTGGAGGGGGGTGGGTCCAACCAAGATATTTAACTATAGCTTTGTTTTGAATGTCATTCATTTGCCCAAATAGGTAATGCTTTGAAGGTTTTCTTAGAAGGATTATTTTTAACATCTTGAATAGGAGAACTACAACACATGTCAGGCTCAATCAAAACAAAAAAAATTATAGAGCTTATTAAAAAGCATACAAGGTAGCATGGACAACATGTAACAAAGTTCAAATGGTCTTTTTACTTAATCTTTGACTTATTGGGCCGATGGGGTTAGTTAAAAAAATGATTCATCATTTGTTGATGCAAAAAATCGATTTGGGGAATTTAAACAAAAACTTGCTCAGGGCAATGACGAGAAAGCCCGAATGGACGAAATTCCCAAATTTGTTTGGAAAAAGATTGGAACACGTTTTTAAGACAAGTCGACGCGATGCGGCATGTTAAGAGGCCTTGATTTGTGGGTATGTGGCACTATTGAAGAATTTTTGGTAATATAGAAAGCAACGTGGTTTACATTGAGATGGTGTAGTAGGATGCAACGACTTGACTTGGATTGGTGGCAACTCAACCAGGATCGGAGGTGACTCAACTGGAATCAGAGGCGATTTGATCAGGATCGATGGTGACTTAGCCAGATCAGCAGTGAGTTGACCTGGCCGACAACGAATTGGCAGAATCGACGACAAATTGGGGGCACATTAGAGGTAAATATGCCAGGATCGGTGTAGAATCGGCCTGGGGGTGGCGGCAAATCGGCTAAGCGAGCTCAAGTCGGCATGGGTTGAAGCTGTTCGGCTCGAGCAGGCACAAGCAAGCATAAGCCGATGCAAGTTGGCTTAAGCTGGCTCAAGCTAACTCGGTTATGCGCAGGTCGGTGCGTATCGATGCATGTCAGCATAGGTGGTGCGTGTCGACGCAGGTTGAAGCAGGTCAACGCTGGTTGCTGCGGAACAGTGATCGGTTCGGGTCGACGAGAGTCGTTGAGCCAATGTAAGTCAACACAAGTGTGCAGGTCGATGCAAGCTGCTGCAAATCAACACAAGTCGGCAAGGGTCAATTTGTCTTGGGTCAACATAGGTGTGCGGGTCACCAACGGTCGATGCAGATCGATTCGTGTGACGCAAACAGCTTTTTGGAAAGTTGAGTTCAAACGCAGTTTTAAATTTCTAATATCACATTGTTGCAAAGAGAAAAAACGGTAACGGTGTTCAGTGACTCGGGAGCGACGAAGACGCCAGATCGGCAACAGAGGAGAAGAAATCAACGAGGGTTCTAGCGATGTCGAGATTGCGAACAAAGGAAGACGTTCGCTCGTCTTAAATCGGGGTCTCTGACGACGACTGTGAAGGTTCCAACCGTATCAAAGGAGCTTCTCAAAACTATTCCCCTCTTTTGCTCTTTTCTCTCTGTTTCTGCTTCCTTTGACCCTCTTTACAATCAACGGGAAGAGGGATTTATAGTGACGCTCAACGAATGGTGCCAAAACGTCAGATTTCCTCTTCTGTTCCTAATCTGACGTTGTGGCTTTTCTGAAGAATCAGGCAAAATGCGGTAGATCTTCCGCATTATTATTATTATTATTTTTTTTCTTTCTTCGGGGACATTTCCTGCTTCTTCACCATCACAAAGGACAAATTTGTTAGCAAGCTACCATGAGGTCTTCTCTAGCAAATTTGAGCCAAGCATAATGCTCTAGTCCTAACCAACCATCATAAAGAAGCAAACATCTCCATTTAATCAACCCAACATAAAGCAATGATGATTGAAGATGGGGTTGCCCAAGGGCTTGTTGGGTGCTCCAAGTCAACATATACTCAACGATGATGCCTTTTTATCATAGAACTATGTAAGACAAACAAACCTAAGTTGTTTCTTAATAGGGTTACAAGTGTTTGAGGGTCTTAACTTCCCCTTTTGCACTTGGCGAACAGGCTACAATATGGAAGTTAGAGGAAACGACAAAGATTAGAGCATCTTGTTAGTCCTCAGAGGTCTAGCGAGCACATGTGTGTTCATAGAAGACTTGGCGAGGAAGCCTAGTTAAGGATTTCCAAAGGGAAATATAGAGTGGGTCATTAACGAAACATCATCTAGATAAAAAAAGTATTGAAATACAACCATACTAATAATTGATAATGAAATTCAAGGCAATTGTATTAAATATGGTGAATGGGGAACGATGAGTAAATAATTGAGTTAAAAATAACAATGAAAAATACTTGTAAGAAACCCAATTCATTATTATAGAGTAAAAAATGTGTTATAGCCTAGAATAGTAATCTTCCAATCAATCAATTAAATATTATGAGATTGCTTTTTCAAATAAAATATATGATAATATTTTGATGAATATACACATTATATACAAGGTACTATTAAGACTTTCTTGCTAATGTCCTTTTAACATTTAAGAAATGTAAAAAAAGATTCAACATTTTGCTTTTCTAAATGAAATAATTAAATCAAAGAACGTATAAAAGAAAGTACCAACAAAAATCAAATAAGTTTGATTTTCTTAGAGTATATAATCAATTTAGATCAACACCATTATCACAAAAATTAATATCGTAATCAAATCCAAAATTATCTAACTATCAACTAGCAATTCCAAAAGAACCTATTTTTGGGGCAAAATCACTAACCCATTTGCAATAATTTTGTATCTATTAACCTTGGGTTCCTAATCATTATGAAAAATAACTTCACAAATGCAGCATACAAAATGGGACAGAAAAAGCAATGGATTACTCATGTGACATTGGTCTTAACCTTCACAACCTAGTTAAAAGATCAAAATCTTGAAGTAATCTTCCATTTAATTAAAAAAACAATAATAAAATCTTGGAAGCACTTCACATAAAAATACCACATAAAAGACATGGACTAAGAAGAGAACTAAGCCACCTGAAGGAAGATGTATCATGGAGATCATTCGACCACCAATCCATGGCACCACTTTAAGCAGCCAGTCCCTACCCTTGATCTCGAGAGGGGTCTTGGATAGCTCAAAACCCTTATTTCCAGAGATAGCAGCAGCATCTGGGAGAAGCTTAGCTTTACCTGGAATATTCACTTGTGCATTAATGCTCTGAGTTGGATGTGCGACAATTTCATAAGCCTGACGTAAGTTAAAAGGAAGAAACAAAACAAAAATTCTGTATTGTATTTTTCTAGGAGAAGTTTCTAATACTAATATAAATGTTGAAGGGTTTTATTGAAAATTGCATGCCAAATAATTCCCAAAAGATGCTGTTTTCACATTCACAGAGAAAACTAAGTACAAAGCACTAATACCGGTAATTCAGCAAGGTTTCAGTCATTAGAATAGCTTCAGTTTTGTTAACCAACATAATAATACACATTATGCACATAACTGGGAAATAATATAATTGAAATAATCAAGATTCCATATGGCTTCAGTTATTAAAATATTTTTAGAATAATCATGTTTTTGAAGCAACAACCATCAAGTTTTGAAACGTATTAAAAAAAAATTACCCATCCGTTCCCTATGTTGAGCTTCACTTGCTGATGCCATGTTAAACACCTCAGATTCTGTAGGCATGGTTATTTGCACTTCTTCACCATCAATTCCCCAACCCTCTACCTTCACTCAATAAAAACTTTTGTTAAAAATAAGCTTAGATCTCTTGCTAAAAACTTCAGGCTATAACAGCTGAATAATGGCAACCATTGCTCCACCACCAAGTAAGACATGCACATGTAGACTTCGATTGGCTCTCTTCCACAACCCTTCTGTTCGGGAGATGCTCACTGTAACAATAGAAGAGCTCAATGCTGCAGCATAGTAGGTCAAGAGATAGGCTCCCTGGGTGTAACCATAACCATCGCCATCATCCTCGAACAAAACTCCTTCAGCTTTACCTGGATAAAAAAATGATGATTGAAGAGGACGACGCATATGCCATATCACCAAATGAAGCTCCTCAAAGCAGCAAAATTATCATTATAAGTATGTTCTCCAAGAACACAGAGTTAACAGACTCATTCCATTAAATTCATTTGTAGCACTGTTTGAGAAAAGAAAGAGTGAATTTAACACAAACTAGCTATCTGAATGCCGGTTGTCCACTTTTGCTATAGGCTTTCTTTGTTATTGAGTATCTTCCAAAGCTTCAACAGGCAATGAACGCTTACGAAAAATGTGTTCAATACCAAGCAGATAATAGCAAAAAAAAGATAAATGGTACTATCATGCCCACATATGGCTAAATATGCAAGTACCATAAGTTTGTGAATAACAATTTTTTGTTCAAGAGGAACAATTTTTTGTTGCAGCAGGTAATCTAGTCAATTTTGAGGAAGTCAACCAGAACTAAAAATCTGAAATGATGGGTTCAATTCAACTTGAATGCCACAATAGTTTTTAGTCGAGTCAACTTAATTTAAAAATCATTTCAATCTGCCCAATTCTTAATCAAGCCTCAGTTGGCTTGGAATATGCAGACAAAATGAGGTTTCAAAATGAGATAGAATTTGAGGTCAGATTTTCTTGTGAATATCTGGAACAAATATCCTTTATGAATAAAGAAACCAAAGCTAAATATGCATACCATGTTTTTCCATCTCAAATAAAATTTCAAACCAGTTTCATACTTGAACTAGACTATAATTTTTCTTGGAGTCAAAATACTTGAGGTGCTCTACTCAATCTCAAATTGGCTTCATTCTGAAGTGATTCTCCACCTGAGTTTATGTTATTTAACCATCCATATCCCTTGCTTAAAATGCATCAAGTTTGTTCTATAGCCTCTTTAAAACGTTATGATGGTCATTATCAAAACGAAATTATGAAAGATGTTTATGGACCACAAAGTCAAAATTAGCAGCTAAATCTCAATAATGTCAGATCAGGTTTGACAGATCAATTTAAAGAAGGAACTCAACCTGGTTGTAGCAGATGGAATCCAAAATAATAGTCAAGACCACGAGTTATATGCTAGTATAAACCTAATAAAAGCACAAAAGAACCATTTTAATTTGAGCCATTATATTACCATTTTTGTCTAAAGCTATAAAGAGTGATAACTCATCGGTTCGAGTAGCTTGACCAAGATGCTGAAGAGTAGGACCCACAGGAAGTATTGAACCTCCTTGCAAGAATAATATGGGCAAATCCTAATTGTAACAAATATTAGCATCAGAGAGAATAGTGGAGAAACCAGTGATATCCATCATATTATTGAAGTAATCTCAGCTTCACATATAGATAGATGATCAAGAACTCAGATGACTTACTGGATGTGAATCATCAAAATCAAATCTCATCCAAGTTCCAGCTGGTAATGTGAAGGATAATTCATGTGATCCTCGTTCAGGAATGGTGCTGTTAAACATGTGACATACTTCATGTCACTATAAATATCAACATTTCAAATCATGTAGTTAATGGTTTAAATGTTCTTAAAAATTAAACACTAGAAAATTAGGAATCTTAAGAACAAAAAAAAAAATATGCTAATAATGTAAAAGCTGCAACCTGAAGCTTCCCACTAAAGTACCTTGCACAAACCAAAAGTGATCCAAGTAGAAAGGAATTTTCAACTTTCCTCAATTTCTGGTCCTTAGGATCTGTGCAAATAAACCAAAGATAAATAAACAAATACTAACAAAGATCTAGTGACATAGGGACGAAATTTTACCAGCGAAAAAAGTGGGCGAGATAATGGGAGTTCCATTTGCATGGGCCTCATAGAAAAGTGTATAAATGTGAGGTATAAGCCTAGACCGCCTTAAAATAGCCAATCGACATATTTCTTCACACTGCTAGGTCGAACAAAAATTGCATTATCCTGAGGAACACTAGAATGCAGTGAAGCACCTTCACAAGGATTTCATTCTCGTTATGTTCAAAATTACAGATAAAGAATTAAAGGAGTTGATTCATTTTTAATTGTTAAGTTTCATATTCAGGATAAGTGATGTACCAATTTATTCAGGCTGAACATTTCATGGATGAAGGCTAACCTCTTTTCCAAATGACCAAGGTTCCTGATCAATTGTTCCAGCTTCAGAGTGCCCACGACAAAATGGAAACATGGCACCCACTCCCATCCATCTTCCAAAGAGCCTTGGAGTTGCATTACCAGCGAATCCACCAATATCTGGTCCTGATAACGGCTGACCACTTAGACCCTATAAATAAAATCATGCAAAAGAAATCAGCAGCACATTGAAGTTCAAAGAATTCAAAACTTAGAAAAAAATACCCTAGTAGATGTTAAGGGAAAAAAATAACAAAGCAGGAGGAGAATAAAATTTGAATTTCTTAAGGAAATACTATGTTTAACTGGCAGAGGAGTCAGTTTCAAACATAAAAAGCATATATATGAGATGTCTAGGATGATATCATCATATGCATTTTAGAGGGCAAAGATCTTAGGAGTTAAGATGAACTTAATTTTCATCCCTTTCTCACGTTATTGGACTATATACCCTCAGCTTATTAAATTGCTTTGGATATAAGAAAAAATAAAATTGCTTGAGACAAAACATAGCTACGTGCACAGGAAAAGTGCACATCCATATGTCAAAAGATAAAATCTACTTTGTACAGAAGTTCTGCTTAAGGAAGAGTATTACAAGATTAAAAGGATGTTCTCATAGTATATCAAAAGTTCAAGCAATTCATAACTTTTTTCATCAAATTGTAAGCCAAATCCTGTTATAAATGAAGGCTACATCCGTTTGGGATCTAAATTTTGTTTAGGTCTGAAATTAACAAGAGCAGTAAACAACAATGATACATTAACAGACAGAAAGGCAAAGGCACTGCAGCAATATTACAGTATTAAGACAGCCAACGAACTGACCAGTTGAATAACCATTGGCACACTCATATGCAGATGCTCCCAATTAGACAAGTTATCTCCGGTCCAGGTTGCAGCATAGCGCTGACTTCCTATGAATCCAGCCCTAGTGAGAACAAAGGGACGCTTTCCTTCATTAGCCATTTTCATTCCCTCATATGTTGATCTTGCCATAAGCATGCCATATACCTGTGTCATGCACAAGAGTAGGTTTCAAGAATACAATTTCAGCTATGATGTACAATGTGCTAATTAAGCAGCACAAGCTTTCTCAATTTCAAATATAACGACAGCAAAACCATTAATACAGGTTCACAAACTGTAACATGAAGATATTACATTATGATAATGGGAGTGTGATTGTCGACCACCAAGTTCGGCATCTCCCCTGTGTATGTTGCTTTCAGGCATCGTTTTTGTAACCGTCTGCAAGTTTATGATTAATCTCATTAACCAACTGCCAAGATGGAAACAACCATTCTATTGCCAGAGACTTACTTTGAAAATAGCAGGTTCATTCATATCATTCCAAATCCCATCAACACCATTAGAAACAAAATCTTTTACCAAATTAGCCCACCAAAATCGTGCTTCTTTCTTAGTGAAATCTGGGAACACACAAGGCCCTGGCCATACATCCCCTAGGAATGTCCAGAAGAGAAGATTATTTTTGGTAGTTGTTTAACTAAAGATCATGAAAAATATTCTGAAAATCTTACCCACAAAAAGATTCTCATCTTCCTTCAAGATCCATAAATTATGCTTGGAACCACTTTCATAAACAAAATAACCCTCCTCATGTTTGATTCCAGGGTCAAGCATCCAAATTGCTTTGATGCCCATGGCATGAAGGTCATTCACCAAAGCTTTCGGATCAGGAAAACGCTCCTACAATATTCCAAGTTAATCTAGTATCTAATAAATGCCCACAAAATAAGAAAAATGAACGAGAAACCCAAAAAATGATTCTTTTGCAAAAATGTATAAATTAGGTTTCATAGTAAATAGTTCCCCTATTTTTGTCTAATTGCACAAATAGATCTTCTAAATTTCACAAATTGTCATAGAAGTTCTTGTAGGCTTGTACATGTTGCAATATAGTCCTTATACTATTATTTTTTGACTAAATTACCATTCCCTACAAAGATCTATTTGTGCAATTGTACAAACTATCAAAACGGTATAACTATTTTCAACTGATAGTTCAAAAATTAAAAAAATATTATGAATTGAGATGCAACATTTACATAGTTATAAGAAACAATCTGACTATTTTTGAAACCAAACGAACTTGTTTGTGAATAATTCAAACATGATATACCTATTTGATATCAATCTAATATTTTAAAGATTAATGAAAATTAATGCAATAACACTACTCAAGCTTCCCCTTGTCATATTTGATACTCAAACAGATAGTATTGAAAGGCAATTCTAGTTTTCAACCAAGTTACTCATCTCTTAATAGAAATTACAGCTTGACAGAAGAATAAAGCATAGAAACGTGGGCATACTTTATCAAAAGTAAAGCACCGGAAACCATGCATGTAGTCAATGTCCATCCATATAACATCACAAGGTATGCCTCTTTCAAGAAAATTAGTAGCCACCTGCAAAACCAGAGGGCAGAAAACCAAGCAAAGAGAGAACATTGGATAAACTCCAAAGGAACCAATAAAGAAACTAAAAGTTTGATTTCAGTTTCCATCAATGAGCTTATATTTCACAACAGGATTCACCCAAAGTGTTGTTGCTGCAAAATAATCATTTAAAAACATCTACAATGTAAAACTAATGAACTTGGTAAAAGAATATTTTTCTTTTCTTTCAATGGATAAGCAAGGAATTTAAAAATCATAATGATGAATGCCCTTTAAAAATCTGTTATTGGTTATTGAATTCGGATGCTATTCAGTAACAAAATCAATATCAATAAATACTTTTGCAATCCCAAGAATTTAGAAAAAAAAAATTAAATCCTTGTATAAGGTGGTTTATGGAAATCAAAATTTCCATTGATTAACAACTACAACTCTAATGATAAAATCCAACAAATTGCAGAGAACTGCAAAATATTACTTCAATTGGCATGTAACAGATACAATACCTCACGAACTCTTGCATCAGTCTCATAGCTCCAGCGGCATTGATGATAACCAAGAGACCATTTTGGAGGCATAAAAACAGTTCCTAAAATTACCGGAAAACAAAGATATCTGAGCCATCATGAAGTAAAGAACTGATACAATAATAGCTTCTAATTCAAGGGGAAGTTGCTAACTTTTACAGGCCCCAAAAAATCCAGTTTTGTTTTAATGGTAATTTCAGTTTAATTATCTAGATCACTTTAGAATTAAAGGAACTGAAATAAATCAAGCAGTAAATCAGGAATATGCAGCAACTGAGATGTATAAAAGTGTCATATAAATGAATTTGAGAGGGTGACCTATTGCATGAGACAAAGATATCAAGACACGAGTAGGCGACTCAAATGGGCCAAATGTGATTACAGGGTACACAGCTGCAGATACAAACTTTATGGTAGAATTCTCCCGGAGATCAATCTGTCCAAAAAAGCCAAAAATTAAGCCAAACCTTCCCAAAACTAAATTGTCATCGAAAAATTTAAACGAAAAAGAAAATTGAAGTGGATGCGTTGAAAAGCACCAAAAAATGGAAACCAACCTCACAACGCCTCGTCGTATCAGCAAGCACACCTAAGCTTTTCCCATCAGGAAAAACAGCCAGAACCCAAGGATGAGACTGGTACAAGGAGGTCGTTCCGGGGCCATAACCCCATGCATCCGTGTTCCATGTAAAGATCTGACAATAAACAGCGCCCATAATAAACAGCTATCCCTTAAGAAGCACAATCCAGCCAACAAGTCAAAAAGCAATACTCGTTTTCCAGTTCTCTCGAGCGGCCCGCTTACTTCCCCAGTTCCATAGAGAGATGTCCCCAAAGGAAGCTTCAAAATCGAAAGCAGTAAGATAGAAACAAGTACGATGCCGATACACAAAACATGAAAACTCCCGGAAGTACTAACCTGGACCTGCACCTTCTGCTGGCCATGAACGCACTCAAAGACAGGGACGAACTCGGGGATCATTCCATGGACAGCGAGAGGAGTCTCCCTGACCTTAGGATCGGCGAAGGAGAGGCTAGGAAACGCGGCGGCGCGATCAGTCCCCGAGCAATCGAACCGAAAGACCCCCTCCTCAAGGATAGGCTCGAATACCATACGACCGGCTTTGTTCTCCATGTTCACGACCCCGTCATCCATCGCTCCGGCACCCGGCGAACAAGCTGCGACCTCAAGCTTGCGCTGGCGAGAAGGAAGGAGTCTCGGGACAGGGAGAGCTCGAGCGGGAGATGGGGAATCACGCTTTGGGTGGCGGGTGAGCAGAGCAGAAAGGCTCACTGTGGTTGGTCGGTGCTTCCCATGAGTGCAGGAGATCAACCAATGCATGGTGAGCTTAACTTTTCGGACTTCAAAACGAATTTCTTAAAAATTATCAAAATATAATTTTTCTTAAAAGATATTATAATTACTTTGTTTACTTCTTTTTTATATAAAAAATAAAAATTAATTTTATCATGATAACACAATTTTTTTATATATTTACATTTTTCACACTTAACAATAATATTTTTAAATATAATATACTTTGAGCTATCTTAAAAATATAATCATAAACTATGCCTATGATTTCACATTTCAATAACTCATTTCGAATTTATTTTTTTGTGAAAAAATATTTTTCAAAATACAATCAAACATTTCATCAAGTTTTGAGAAATATTTATCAAATAAAAAATAAATACAAATAACATTACTTTTTCGGATTTCAAAACTGATTTCTTAAAATTATCAAAATATAATTTCTCTTAAAGATATTTTAATTCCTTTATTTACTTTATTTACTTTATTTTTATATAAAAAGTTAAAAATAATTTTATGATGATAACACAAGTGTCTATACACTTACATTTTTTACACTTAGCAGTAATATTTTTAAATAAACTATCCTTTTGATTTCATATTTCACAAACTTATTTAAAATTTAATTTTTTATAAATAAATAATTTTCAAAATACAATCAAATATTTCATTAAGCCTTGAAAAATATTTATCAGATCAAAAAACAAAAAATAAAAATAAAAAATAACATTAAATAACTTTCTTTATTTTATAACCAATAAAACCAAAAACTAATTTAATAGATTCATAAATAATTAAATTACATTAACATAAAAAAATTAATAGATTCATAAAACCAAAAACTAATTTATTTTAAAAAATATTAATAATTTTTTATTTAATCATGTAACACAATTTGCCATACATTTACATTTTCCACCCCAACAATAATACTTTTTAAGTATAACTTACATTGAACCATCCTAGCAACATAATCATCATTTCATATTTTCACAAGCACTTTCCAAATTAATTATTTTACAAAAAGCAATCAACCATTTAATTAAATTTCAAAAAATACTTATCAAAAAGATTAAAAAAAACTTTATTTTCTCTAAAAAAAAACATTAAACAAATTACTTTATTTGCCAGCCAAAACAAGTCCAAACGATAGTATGCTTTCAAACAACTTAATATCAAGCACAGGTATATAACATGCAGTCTAAACGTTTTCTTCATACATACAATGAAGAATGTATTCAAGAAATGCGTCCAGATTCAGCAAATGCACTTGGACATCAGTTCATAGATGGGAGAAGGGAAGCTAACCTTACCAGAATACTAAGGCAAGTCCTCAGCAATCACTCTGGAAACAATGCCCACGGCGACAGTGACACCGGAAGCTCGCAGGACCACCCTTCCGAGAGCCCGACAGCCGGAGAATTCCTCCACGCAGACCGGCCGGTCCAGCGACACCTAGCACGGAACATCACCGGAAAAGCTTCAGTATTGGAGCAAAGACTTGTCCAGATTCATGCATGCTCACCTTGACTTAGTGATGATGAAAACAGAGTTGCCTTCAAATGTCAAATGAAGGGGAATGAGGATGCATGGAAAGTATTATAGATTGGATGAACACAACCCCGTTAGAGAAAAAAGTCGTTCGATGAATCGCCAAGATTGAAGGATATTTTGATTTGTCAAAACTATATAATGCAATAAAAAAATGATGAGAACATTGAAATTAGTGATAGAAGAGATAATGTGAGAACTCAAATAAGGGCATCAAGATCATGAGATCTATGATGGAAGAGTCGTGCTTAGTTTCGAACAAGAAGATAACTCTGGGCTTGCGACGACAAACTATATGCCTTACATCGGTTTCAAGTAGTAAATTTTTTGGTACCATAACGGTTCCAAGATATGATGAAGATAAGAAAAGGATAGAGGATTACATACAAATGTTTGCATTGGTAAAGGAAGAGGTGTAATTGTTTGAAGATAGAGGGAAAAACTTTGGGTAATTAGTCTTGTGACTCCAACCTTAAGTGGGGCGAACCACATCCCATGCAAAGTGAATTGTGTGCTAATAAGAGTTTGATAGAATGGGAGATCTAGATGGGGGATGATCTAAAGGGAATAAAAAAGAGTAAAGGTCCCTAATGGAGGTTCTTAAAAAGAGGGCTAATAGAGTGCCCTTTTGAGACCCTTTTCTAAAACATTTATTGTAGTTGAGCTTGGTTTTAATTGATATATAGATTGGTTTTGGGAATGAAAAATTTGACTTAGGTCAATTAGGGTACAAAAGGCCTTTAAGAGAAGCCACTATTAGTGGAAACCATATGGGAGTTACTAGGAGAGGATAGAGAAGCAATCCAGGTCGAACTGAGACAATTTCATGTTAAATGTGTAATCAACCTCGCCTAATTGATCTCACGTCTATTAGACCCAGAGACCTGAACAAAATCTCAAAGGAACTTTACAGGATGCAACCTAGACCAATCCAAAAATTTCAAGCCAAGTATGATTCAAATGAGAGTTCAACAATGGGCGACGTTGAACCGTGATCAAAACTAATGAAAGAGATTGCAAAAGTTAAAAGCAATGAACTCACACTAAAAGGAACGGTAGATCCAAAATCATTAATCATCAACAAAAGAAGTCATTAGAAAAGAGGCAAAAGCACTTGAAGCTCGTTTGTAAAATTAAATAATATTAAAAAATTTAGTTATTAACATTCCAACATTATAATCAATTGGTCTACTTGTTTTGATACAAGCAACTTATTTTGGCGAAGTACAAGTAACGAAACCTATTTTGTCGACTATCCTCGATATAAACCTATCGAGCCAACTTCAATTGAAACTACTCGAAACCCAACTATATTATGATTATGGTTGAAACTTGATACATTATTTCAAACATAATCAAGTTGATTGTTTTGTTGTAAACTAAGCTAACATTCGTCTTCTTATGTTTAACCAAGAAGGTACTCTGAAAAAACTTCAATACAATTAAGCATGTCAAATATTATTTGTTGCATATGCATATATAAAATAACTTCCCAAATCAAAGTATTAACTATAAAATCACCTTAAACCAATGTTAAGCCAACTTACTTCTATGATTGCACTTTGTCGGGAAACAAGAAGCCGAGAACTTTTAGAGGTATCGCCTCCCTTTTGATTAATCAAGGATATGATTTTTGTCACTCTGGCAGCCTCTTTAGCATGGTGTATATGAAATTCAACCTACAAATAAACTTTTGTTTTTTAAAATAAATAATTGTGAAGAACATATTAAAATGTTAAAAAGTTTAGGGAAAGTTGATTACATGAGATCCAATTAGTATTGGCATTTTGATATCCAACACTAGGATCTTAAGCTCTAACAAGGATGCAATAGACACTGGGAAATCTGGGTGGCAAAGAACTCCTCCAGGAACAAGATTAACCCCATCTAAGCCCTGTAAACTCACAGCCACATGATCACCAGTTCTAGCTAAAGCACAGGCTTGAGAATCCCGCTCAATATATCGAACGGTTGCCAATTCTCCAGAAGGCATTACTAACACCTAAGTAGTACAAGAATATCAAAAGAAATGAAACTATAAGAAGAAATGCAAAAATAAATAAATAAATAATAGCATCACAATTTTTTCAACAACACAAAAGTATGATATATATATTGTTTGGAGACATCAATAAAAAATTTAATTTACTAAAGAGAAGACTACAATACCAAATGTTATCAAAAGTTTTTCAATTGAGAGCAATTTGTTTTGCGATTGTGGTGCAATCTCATTTCCATAATTTGAAGTTCTAAATGCTATGCTTGATCAAATGCAAAAAAGTTTGTACATATCCTAGGTTTGAAGTCCAATTAAATTCCCCATTGTTTGAAACATTTGCATTGCATTTATAAATAAAATGTGGAGTATTATAAGTATTCAACAATTATTCAACCTAATCTTTGTAAAAATTCAAAGTTTTTGACAATCGAAGGATAAATGATTTTGCCCTTAATGGATGATGATGAGCAACAATTGTAAACAGTTCAAGAACTAATTTTGTGGAATAAGATGAAAGCAAAGTGCCCTAAAACCAAGAATTTCACAACAATGAGATCAAATTCACGAGTATCTTCATAAATCACCAATAGCAAACCTAAACAAAAGAATACAACAATCAACAAAGTAAAACCAATAGCATAAAGCTAAGAGTTCGCCTATATTCAACATCCAGACAACCATGCCACAATAGCGAAGAAGCAAGATATAGAAATGTAATGAGAATATTACGCCTATCTAGACCAAGAGTAAAATAGTTAGCAAGCTTAATAACCAAGAATTCCAAAAAAAAACTACAACATAAGAAATAGCAAACTATTATGAGAAGAGAATAGAAGAAAAGGATTCAACCAATTATGGCGAACCTAAGATGGGTCAAGGATCAAACATCTAATAATGAAGTGCATCAGAAAGGTTAGATTAAACGAAAAAAGAGATAGAATAATGGATACTATTTATTTATATATATACATCGCATATTTCCCTAAGAGTTGATCAAGCTCCCAAGCAAGGTATTGCATGCTCACCCCAAACAAAGACACACTTCAACAAATCAAACGAAATATACACACACACACATACATATATAGACAGACAGACGAAAGGAAGGACGCACGCAAGGACGAACAGAAGGATGCACCCACGCACGCACGCACAGACGGCCGGACGAACACACGGATGGATGGAAGGACAGACGAACGCACGCACGAACAGACGAATGCACGCACGGACGGACGGACAAACACATGCACACACTCATGTGGGTGCTTTGTAGCACTGGGTTATCCCTTTCTTTAATACATACAAGAACCTCAGGCATGATTTACTAAGACAAGGGCTAAAATTTCTCATAGAATGGCCCCTCTCCCTATATATATACATCATGGACTATTTAAAAAAAATATCTTTCTCATCAGGAAACTAATTGACTATAACGAGGAGTTCTTATCAAATTGATACCAACCAAACTTGGTAATTTTGGCATCCTCTTTAGTAAACAACATCACCAAAGCTTTGAGACCAACACAAGTTTTCTATTTTTTTTATTTATTGACATCAAATGAAGCACAATTCTCTCATGGATTAACTAAAGACTACAAAATCTTATTGCCAAAAATTTCTAAATTCCAAATAAAAGCAATGTAGCTATATTGTTTGTACAAACTGTGAACAACTCAACCCAAGGGACCAACTTAGAATGTTTTACTTAACTATTGAGAAGTTTTAAAATTGATATGAGAGATTCAATGGTTTAACAAAAGGTTAAACATCTCTATTCAATGTATCATAAAAAAAATATACACATCATACCTTAGATCCTTGTCGAATAGCACCAGCTTCTAATTTACCACAAGCAGCTATTTGGCCCAATGAATGTGATGAAATAACATCACATATAGGAAGAAGAAGTGGCTTGAAGATATCTCTTTCTGGAGTATACAGAGAATCTATTGCATCTAACAAACAAACACCATGATACCTGAAAAGGCTCTCTCATTAATAAATAGAAAATAAAAACTTTTACTGCAACCAATAAATTAGAATAAGAGTTTCACATTTCTAGACAAATCCGTTTTGATTAAAAGTTTAATGTACTACTAGACCTAAAAAAATAATTAAAACTAAAAAATACATAGAGAAAATTAGAATTCTATCCAGTCAACATATTAATCATGCAAAATTCAAAACAGCAAACAACTATCTACATTAAAAAAATATTGATAGAAATTTCAAATAGTCATCATCGGTGCATTTTTCAGTCATAAATGGTTAGAAACATCTCTTTATGAATTGAGTTAAGCTGAAAATCATATTTATTGCATTAGCTTTATTTGTAATGTTGTTTAACAACTCTCATGCCCTAGGATGGAAATAAGAACATACAACAATTATTAACTAAACTAAATAGATCCGCTCCAACCTAAACCTAACAACATAACCATGTGAGCTGCTTTCATAGTGTAGACAAAATCCCAAATGTCAAGTCTAAAGTATGGCCAATATAGGATCATGCTTAATGCATGAATGTAGTACCCAGTAGACATATCAAAGTAATGTAGTTCATTACGGTGAAGAATTTTACTTTGCACGATCCACTTAGCACTTCACTTTATATAAAAAGAATATACCATATGTCCACATGGCCTCATACAAGTTAGAAAACATGAGAATAGGCCATATCAATCTAATTTAAAGCCAAGCTCAGCTTGAATAAAATATTTAAGGGCTGGGTCAAAATTGACTCATGCTTAGAATCAAATTAACTTCAAGCATACTCAAATTGGACCAGATAGCTACCTTGGTACTTCTCACCTACTATAGATAAGAGTCTAAATTGAACAATCTTTTCTTCTCTTCTTCTTGCATGGGCAGTTCTTGACAGCTCTTCTCAGTAACATAATAGCAATCCATAACACACTCACATTGATGGCAATAATGCAAAATTGCAAAGCATTTGTTGATAATGATTTGCTTTTATTTTGTTACATTGAATATTTTTTGTGCAAATGAGACCCAAGTATTAGGCTCTTTGCCCAACAGGCCTGCCAACAAATCATATTTGGGTGGTTTAGGCCAAAATAAAAAATTTGGGCATGATTTTTTAATCTAAAAGCTGATTCTAACCACAATACAAGTTAGACATGGGCTAAATATTTTGTCCAAACCTAAGCCCAACCTAATCTAATTGTTTAAGATCTCTCTTTTTTTTTTAATGCTTAAGAAATTTTCCTTAATTGTAAGCATATAACTAAGAAATTGTGATGCTTCTAAGTGTAAGGAGTGATTTAGTTGTGGGTATAGAATTTATGGTTTATAAGATATTGGTACAGTTATACTCTAAAGAACATTTTAAAGACATTAAACTCGACACACTTCGAGCCCAAAAGGTTTATGCGTCATCCTACTTATGCGACAAGTAGGTATGATCTAAATTTTGCACCCCCAACATGGGCCCCCATCATGAATACCCTTAGACAAAGCACAACGAATGCCCAACTCTAATAATAATATATAGATGATTTGAGAAATTTGTTGATGATAATGGTGAAGGGATATTATATAGAAAATATAATTGATATTTACCATATCATGACAAAATATGGCCCACCAAAAATCTTAAATATACTATAGCCTTACACAATCTTTCTCATATCAGCCAATTTACTAGTATAAATAATGTAAAGCATATTCAAGTACAAGTAAAGTATGGTGATGTAGATATGGGAGCAAGTTTGGTTATAGTGTAAACTCGGTGTCAATTAGGCCAGCTAAGCATGGGTTTTGGTCAACTTAACTTATGCTCATCTCATTTTCATCCTAATAGAGGAGTAGATGATAACTTTGATAATTAATTGTTATATGAACCAACCAGTGAGGTAGATTATAAGCTATAAGATTGATTTGGAACTTTATGGTCTAACAAAATCCATTGAAGATTCTTTAATGCATAAGGGACTAATTTCATTTCTTTCCTTCATTAGGTGCAAGGCATGCAAAATAGAGTGTTTGGCTATCCTTCTAGTTGTTAACCACATGCAACAAGGACCAATAACTTAAATACTTTCCTATCTAAATATAATAATACCCTAAACAATCACTTATACATTTTACAAAATCAAATTTTGGTAAAACAAGAAGCTAACAAACAACTAGATTTGCTATATAGAATCCTTGCTTTCTACGTTTCACTCTCTTTTGCATTCTAGGAGCTTTATAAGTTAAATAGACTATAAGAATAGGACTTAAAATACTTTAAATAGAGCTTTAGTTCAACCCATTATGAATAAAGCTTACAGATGGGCAGAGTGAAACAATAATATTTGAAAATATACAACTACGAAATTTAGGTTGTTTCAAAATCTAAATGGGAGAAACTATAAACTTACCAATAAGCAAACAGAATATAATTTAATAAAAATAAATAAATTGCAGATAAGGGTTCAACAAGTAACTAGTAACATCTCAATTGATTTCAAAAAAAACTTTTTCTATCTAAAAGGGAGAATAATAGTAAAACACAATATTTAATAACAAAAATGTATAGTAACTATTACAGAAAACCATAACTATAGAGCTCAACCCTTGCACACAAAAATAAACAAGCCAATAAAAAGACAGCAATATAAGCACAGAAGCATTTCTCAAAACAATCACATGATCTTAAGCATGTGAAGGATGCAGCAATGTACTATCAAGAAAACTTACCAAACAAGGCGAACATCAGAAGCCAATGTCACTAAATTTTGATTATCCATAGCACTCAAAGGTATCCATGTGATATGAGTTTCTTTAAATCCACAAGAACGCAGAAAAGATGATAGTTGAAATTTTATGTAGTCAAACCTTTCTTGAGCATATTGCACAGCATCCATCTTATTAACGGCAACTACAATTTCTTCAACACCAAAACTCCTAATAAGTTGTGCATGCTCCTTTGTTTGTCCAACACCATGAATGCCCATTCCAGCTTCAAAAGAACCTTTAGATGCATCCACTACAAGGATAGCAGCATCTGCCTGTGCAACTCCAGATATCATATTTGGTACAAAATCTTTATGTCCTGGTGAATCGAGTAAAACAACACGGAAATTTTTTGACTCAAAATGTGCAATTGCTACTGTCATTGTTATACCCCTTTCTCTCTCTTGAACAGAATCATCCATTGCCCAAGCATAAGCAAATGATCCCTTTCCCTGCATATATAGGAAAGGGGCAGATGCACAGCTGCAATCAAAATTTCAGTCTCACATGCCAGATAGAAAAGTGAACAAAGGATAATAAAATGGAGTTCCTAGCATAGCATCTAATCATACATACAACATTCTCAATGGAAAGATCCATCTTTCCTAATAAGAGCAAAATATGAATGAAAAAACAAACGTTTTATGCATCCTTCAGCTAAGTGCAACTGCATTAAAATCAACTCCAAAAAATGCACCAAAGAAATACAATCAAACATCAAAAACCTTTTGTTTAGCTTCTTTCTGATACTTATGTATCTCTTTGTTCGATATTCTTCCCAAAAGATGGAGCAATCTCCCACATAAGGTAGATTTTCCAGAATCAACGTGGCCAACCTGAAAAAGACTAAGAAATATTATTTCATGATTAAGGGATTAAAAACAAAATAAATAAAATAAGTTACAAAGAATATATCTGGTAAACTCAAAGGGCTAAAATCGCATTTGACTTACTATTGCAATATTCAACTGGCTCAGAGTTTCTAATCCTTGCTCATATACCCATTTCCCTGGCTTGTACTTGTCCAGTGTGATAGCTTTTTTATTATTCTTGCTCCTCTTGTCCAACTTCAAATGGGGTAGATTGCAACTTAAAATTTGTGATTTGACATCATCAGTACTAGCTATGTTGCTCACAACTTCATAGAGGCAAGCAGGTGATGTGTCTAATTCTTCACAACGCGGTAAAACTCTTACGACTTCTTTCTCATCAAGGCCACTTGGAAAAGCCATATTGGGAATACTTGGCACATATTTATCTAGAATAAGATCCAACAAATCATTATCTAAAAACTGGTCAGATATTACTAAGGGCAGTTTATATTACATCAGTTCTTCCTCATTCAAGAGAGATTCAATTTCTTTCATATTTTTAAAATAAAACAACTACATATTCCAAATATAAACATTTGACTAATTAGGAAAAACATGATATGAATATTATTGTTGGAATCACTGCATATGAACACATGTGCATTCAAGGTCAAGGCTAAAAGAAGAAAATACAAGGTTGAATTGATACAGCATAATTTTCCTTACCATATTAATTTAAAATTTAGTAATAGAGATTCTTTATCTTTCTATATCATAAGTGCAGTCAATTAGAAACCAAAATTACCTAGAAAAAAACTTTGGCTGGTTGGTATAAATTTGCCTTTTTAATTTTAATCACAGCATAATATTAAAATTGGAAACATTTATGAGTGAAGAAAGTGGGACAATAGTTTGTAAAAGTATATTAACATTTATATAATCCAAATCTATCTCTTTATGTCTCAACTAATTTCCATGCCAATGATGCAAAATTCTACAAAGCATGGCATTTACATCTAAAGAATGTGTTTAGCCAATTTACACAGACATGTTAGTTTAATAGACTTGGTCTCCATTTTGACTCTCTTCAGAGCAGCTTTCCAGCAAAATAGCTTGCCACTTCCTAGATCCCACTCCAACCGAACAATGGGTTAGGAATGGTAGGAGGCGAGAGCTCAGAAGGAGGTAAACAAAGAAAGGAGAGCTGAACTTCTATAATTCAAATTGTATTAGATCTTATTTTTAATTCTCCCAAAATTGGCAGTATCCTTGGCACCACAACAAAAATGGAAGTGTCAGAAAGTACTGAAGCCAATAACAAAAATTCCAAAAAGATGAACATCCATGGAATGTGAATTAGCCTTTTTAATTGAGCATCAATTTAGACACTGTGAAAGTAGGATAAGTTTAGTTTCAGTAAAATGAAGGAAGAGGTGAGTAATTGAAATGAGCGTGTAATGGAAACGAAAGAGAAAATTCTTTTCCTTTGCTTATTCTACTGAGATAAAAAAAAACAAAAGTAATTTAGTTTATTAAGTAATTTAGATTTGTCAATTTTATCACATTTATTTAAAGAAATTTGAGAGTATAGCCCAGGATTTTATTGATGATGAAAATAGATGTTACATGGAAAAGACAAAAATTGACCTGTAAAAGACATCAATTAAAGTTTACTAAGTCAAAATAAATGGAACCTAACAATGACACAAGATACTACCTGATAAAAATTCAGAGAAGGCTATTGTTCATATATGTCAAGTGCAAACCACAGTGTGGATAAACAAGGATCCCAAAAGGAAGAGGTTCAATGTGTATCCAACAAATGGTAACGTAACAATCATTAGCTCTAGTGGTGGTTGCAAATCAATTGAATGACTCAAGGATAAGGAAGCTGCCAGGTTATTGATTGGGCTTCGAAAATGGCAATCAATTGCAAGAACAGGCTAAAATTATGTCTAGCAACAAGTCTTGAGATCAGGATAGAATGAGTTTGAGGACACGAAACAAATAATGAAAACATAATATAGAAATCTTTGTGATAATTATTAACCTACAAATTTGGATATAACTATCTTTTCATAGATTGTGATGTAAGATGATATGCTAAACCTATTTTTAGCTCATAGACAATAAAAAAATACTAAGATTTAAACAATATATCTATACAAAGACCTATCCAATGTGCTTTAGGTTTTGAATAAAAAAATCTAAGGATTATCAAGAAAATAAGAACTTTCTCATGTGCTAAGGACTTGCACAAATCTTTAACTCAAGGAATCTCAACCTAAAAGGAGAGTAGTTTAACAACCCACATTCAAAAAACTCAAGTTCGTGGTGAAGTGGCAAGGTATGCACAAGTAGAGTTCTTAGAATACTAACAAAAAAATTCACATGTTCACTTGCACAAACTAAAGAGTTTAACGCGACAATTAATCTTCCACCGGAAAAACAAAAGAAATGATAGCAAAGTTAAGCACTTTTCTGAAGATTTAGCACTCTTGTAAATGCTGGATAATGGGTCGGGATCTCCCTTTTTGAGCATCTGGTTCACCTTCCTATGACACCTCTAAAATCACACCATCAAATTGATTGCACACAACATACTCTTATCAAACAAACTTGGCGACAACATTTTGTTACTTCATTAAAAAATTCATTACTTATAACATTGTGAGCATACTTATTTATAGACATCTCAAAGATATAATTATAATTTGCTAAATTTAGGAATACGAAAAAGACACTTGGAAATACTAAGGGTCACATTTTTTAATTTTAAAAATCATTTAAGAACATCAAAAGTCACCAAAAAATTATACTTTGAATTCTACTACAAATACCTCGAAACACTACAAAATTAAAAGCAATAAGTAATTGCCAAACAGGTTGTGCGTTTTGGGTAGTACTTTGGTGAGCGGCAAGTAGGCGCGCAATCGAGGCAGTGCGAGTGGAGAAGCATGGTGATGCCTCAGGTCTGGTTTGAGGGTCGGTGTGTGTAGTAGTGCATCGTAGCAATTTGATAGCTCGACGCAAGTTAATTAGATAGGCGGCTACGCACGACGAAACAACGGTAGCGAACAGTGACCAACGGCAAAACAACCCAAAAAAAACTTAATTTTAAACTATTTTCGACCAAATTTCGCACCGGTGAACTGCAAGACTGCTGCAGGGATGCCCTAGACTAAATTTAATGCTAAAAATATCTAAAAAAACTAACAGCTAACATTCAAAAGACTCAAAATAAAGTAAAAATGCAAATAACTTGACGAACTAACAAAAAAATAAACTTAAATGTGCGACAAACAAATGACTGATTGTAATTGAACCTCATAACAACAATGATATTGGAGACTAATGAAAAGTAGATGTTGATGAGCCAATCCTAGCCCAACTCCAAATCCAAATAGGATTAATATACCTCCAAGTGAAACCTCTACGTGTATTCAAGATGCTATTATGTCAAATTGACTCTTCAATTTGCACAAACCCCAGTTATTTATACAATCAATAAGATATCCTAATTGTTATGTTAGATCCAATAATGGAATCAATATTCTATTTCATGACATAAATTGTTAAATTATTTTTCTATCAATCATTGGAAGGTGTCTAGTGATTTTTTGTTTAGTTTATTGTCATCTATTTAAAAGTCTCAATAGATTTTTTTAACTTTTTTGTAATTTGTTTGAAAAAATAGAAAAATGTTAACAACTGAAGTCTATTGTATGGTTAATAACACTATCGAAATATCAGTGAACAAAAGAAAATTTCCTTAATCAACAATTGCTAGTGGTATTATAATATTCTTTATCAATATCAAAAGATGGATGAATCTTCTATATTTACCTTTTTGATGCATTCTTGAAAAGTTCTTTCCTTGTGATACCATATCATCAGGTGACAAGATATCAAACCTGAAAGGAACTGTAAAATTAATATGGATTGATCAGAAACTAAATCCATCAATGATAACAACAAAAATGCACATTAAAACATCTAATAAGGTGATTAACATAAGGATTATATTACAACATGAAGAACAAGGTATAGATATAAGCTTCCAAGTATACTTTTAGACTTAATCACAGATACAATGCCCATTGCACATTATAATAGTACAATAAATCATCGATTTAAATGTGTATGATTATAAGCCCACATGCAAAAATCATCAATTCAAAAAGGTAATATGGTTAACAATCACTCTAATATGAGAATTATTTGCATTTGTGAGTTTATCAATTAAAATATCATCATCAAATTCTTTTAAGAACAAATAAATAACAATAAGAGAATTAGCAAATAAATCCTTTTGGTTAAGTGCTTATCGCAAATAGGTTCCTCGACTTTAATGTGATGGGCAACTAGGACTACAAATTTAACAAAAGTTGCATAAGTAATAGCCATCATCACAACATTATGGCTTACAACAAATGTTGTAGATACCCATGTGATTCATATGTCGCATCAATTCCCTTTAGGAGAGAAAACCTTGTCCTAAAAAAGGTTACAATCAATTTGATGATGAAAAGAAAGATAAAAGTTGTAACAAACCTTAAACAAGAATATATTGATTAAAACTTATGGAATTTGACCTCCACCTTCTTCCTACTCAATGCATTCTACTCACAAGGAAGATAAAACAAGGGTAGATGATAATAAAAATATACAAAGATAACACATTAGAAAATACAGAGAATACTCGAATAAACATTCTGAAGAAAATCCTAGCAAACTCTATGTTAAAATTGTACAAGCCAACGAGCTAGTGGCAATACCCTTGCTCCCTCAAATCTCTTAAGTCCAAACCATTGCCCAGAATGTTAATCTCCCCTAAAGAACTTGTAGAATCTATCTATCTTGATCCCATCCACAAAGATGTCTCGAGCCTTATTTATCTCTCTTGATACCAACTTTCTTAGAATGGCTTCCTATCACCTTCAAATATACATTACATAAATTTAAAAACCATAGTCACAAATTTAAAAAATATACTCCAAAACTGTAGATTTTGACAACCTCCATAAATCTCAACTACTACAAATGGAATAGATTCAAATTAATCCTTCAAATTGATCTCCACGTGTCTATTTTGAATCCCCAACAAATTCCAAGTCAATGGCCTTCGCATTAAAATTCTATGAATATTTGTATCAACAGT
Source organism: Vanilla planifolia (assembly GCA_023846275.1). Lineage (NCBI taxonomy): Eukaryota > Viridiplantae > Streptophyta > Magnoliopsida > Asparagales > Orchidaceae > Vanilla > Vanilla planifolia. Next base: position 3,403,730 of record CM043875.1, on the reverse strand, counting down.
GTCGTATATGATTAGATAATGTGGTCATTTTAGGTGCCAACACCCAAAATCTCTGATATCTTTCTATCACTATCTAAAAACTCCCTTGATTCTTCTTCTTATGTCCAAGATTTTCAAATTCGATCAATTTATTCACGTGAATTTCCACTTCCCCGTAATGATTTCCTAAACCTTTTAAGGATTCTTTTTATAGATTTAAAAGGCATTGCTACAAATTTGAAAAAGATGACCCATTATCCTATATTTTAAGAACCTCAATATATCTTATCTAATCTCAGTGAATTTGATTCAAATTTAACCCAAAATTTTGATTTGAATCCAAATAAATTCTAAATCAATCAGCTTCAAATGCAAAAAAATACAAGAATATTCATTACCACACTGTCATACCTAATCAGACTATCTGATCGGTTCAAATCTAAATTCCTTCTGATCATTGTTTTTTGTCATCGATGGATCCGTCTGATTAAGCAGTCCAATCATATTAAACTTTTTGATATCTCAAATTTGTCACCACCAACTAATGCACAATCAAACAATTATATTGGGCATCCAAATTGTTTTGGGGTCTTTCAACTTCCAACCAAGGAGGACCCTACAGACCTTGGCTTCTTCATATCATAGCAAAATCCCAACCCTAACGAATGGAGTTTCCAAGGAACTCCTTTTTCTACCCATCACACCATCTCTAGTGCCACCAATGCTGACATGCTTTCCAACAACAATGGTGAAGCAATATGTTGTGACTGTGATGAAAAAGCAACAAGTGATGCAAATAGGTCCCTTATATTTTTTATGGTAAGATACTCAAACAAGAGCAGGGATTCCAAACATCAAAAAACTATTTATTTTAACCATATTAGAAACTATATGCAACTTTTATGAAATTTATGAATCTAGCTACCTATTTTAAATATCGAGGAGCCTTCTTACATAAAGAACTAATCAAGAACCTATAGCCAACTTATTCATAATAATTCATAATAATGTTATTCCTAAAAACCAGTGCAGGATCAAATCATTTTGAATACTCAAATTCCTGCAAACACGAACAATATAAAGAAACACTAAAGCTACTCATTTAGGAATCATTGTGAAATGACACCTTAGGTGTAGTCACAAGCCTATCTATAAAAACTCAACATCAAATGCTCCTGAAATCCCTTTAAAAAAAAACCATCACGTGTATCTTCTCAAAGCTGCACAAACTTTAATATAAGTTAACCTACATGATGCTGAGAGCAAAATCGTGAAACTAACAGAATATCTGCCTCTAGAATTCTGCACCAACCTATAGAAACAGAACCCTTGGAGCTCAACACTGTGAATCTTTCATGAAGGGTATTCAAACTTGCTTTGGCATTGAACTCGTCAGACATGCTGTCTTTCCTTAGAGGAAGATCTGTGGGACCAGATTTTTTGGTTGTCCAATGAGGCATTCTTGCAAAAAGTGCCTTTGCCATTACTGAAATTGAGTTATTTCGGATGCCATACACTGCAAAAACATAGTTAAACTGTTAAAATGCTATAAACAAAGTCATATTTCGAGTGTGCAAGACAAACCATCTATGCAACACTCACAATAAAATACAATCACAAAAGTTACAGCAAATGAAACCATGCCTTAGTTGAATCATTAAAAAATTATTACTTGCTAATACATCATACCTTCATTTTCACCTTTATTTTCAAAAACATTAGGGGAATCATGCAAAGCTCCACAAAGTTCACAAAACAATAAGCTGTCATCGTTATCATATGTACATACTGAGCATCTCCAAAAGTCACAGGTGCTTTTATTCTCAATCTGCTTGGCTAAAGCTCCTGCCAAAAAAATAAGCAAAATAGTACTACGACATATAGAGAAAACTATAGAATTTGAATCACCTAATAGTTCGCCTGAGTTCTACGGAAAAATTCATTTTTAGTTGAAAAGTTTAAGAAACAACCAGATTGATATAAAATTCTTAAGAAACTCACACTAGAATAAACTGCCACAAGTTACCAAAAATAACAATGTTGTAATACAAATTCAACAAAATTCAAGTCTGAAGTAAATAAAAAATATACCCTTGCATGTAAATAAAAAGAAATGAGTCCATGCCTTTAGGTCAAGCAATTATAAGCTTTATTTTTCTACATTTGAAGGGCAAAGAAAGGCCATACAAACTAGATAATATCATTATCTACATAGAGAATAGAACCTTTGGCTTTGTCAAGCACCAAATCTCATACAAAAAAAAGATGGATCATTCAAAAGAACAAGCTCATCTTCCAATAAGGCATGGTTTGCAAGCCCATCCACAACACAATTTGCTACATTGTGAATGTGATTCTACCTGCTTGTTAAATCATTTGTGCAGTATATAGACCATAATGATCAAATTGGGAGTACTAACCAAGTCTTTGAAATTAGTTCCAAAGATCATCCTCCTAATTTCCATGCTCAAGCTACGTTTATTTCAAACATGGCAGCCCATAATCTCGCTCCAAAAGCATTAATCGCTTCAGTCCTACAAAAAAACTCCCAAGATAAATGCCAATCACATGAATTCACTCTTTCTCTTTCCTTTCTCTTCAAATATACCCAAACCAAATATATTGGATACAATCTTGCCATTAGAAGAAAACTACATTGTTTTGCACTCTATTCGTAATTTAAACATTCATCCTTCAAAACAATCTTATTTACCCTACATTTTAGTTAAAATTAATTTATCATTGATTAGAGTATCACTGACATTTAGGCTTATACACCAATTTATCCCAAGCCCAAACCAAATATATTGGATACAATCTTGCCATTAGAAGAAAACTACATTGTTTTGCACTCTATTCGTAATTAAAACATCCGTCCTTCAAAACAATCTTATTTACCCTACACTTTAGTTAAAATTAATTTGTCATTGATCAGAGTATCACTAACATTTAGACATACACCAATTTATCCCAAGATGCCAATCATATGAATTCACTCTTTCTCTTGCCCTTCTCTTCAATACCCAAACCATATATATTGGATACAATCTTGTCATTAGAAGACAACTACATTGTTTTGCACTCTATTCATAATTTAAACATCCATCCTTCAAAACAATCTTATTTACCTTACACTCTAGTTAAAATTAATTTGTCGTTGATCGGAGTATCACTAACACTTAGACTTATACACCAATTTATCTTCTTACCATTTAAAAAAAATTATTACAATCCTCTTATCATATAATATGTTAAGTATCTCTTCATTGCCCCAACAAAGCTTTAATCCTACCATAACAAATTATATCCTATTGATATAGCAAACTTTTAAAAAATTAAACCCTAAAAGGCCAAGGCTCAAAACTATCTTGTCTAGCTTTTTTTTTTTTTTTTTTTTTTTTTTTTGAAACTATCTTGTCTAGCTATTAATTAGACTCCAACATGCATGAATGATTTAATTATGCATTGAACTAACCTAAATACCAAATACTAGACTAATACAACAACTATTATACCTCTTCTTCTTTGATTTCAAGGTCGCTAAGTCTAACAAAGGTTCAACCATGATAAGTTCTTTTGCAACATGTCATGAGGGACTTCATTATAAACATTTATAATAATAATAATAATAAGCACCTCCAAAACTTGTAAAAAAAGATGAGATCCAATAATTGTACTTGATGTAATAAACTATGATTAGAAAGTAAATACTTAATCCAAATGGATTTTGAATGTGATTTTTTGTCACACAAACTTGAATTGGAAAACTTCAAGCATGAATATGCATGCAAGGCATGTGCAATTAAGGCATATCTTACATATAAAAAAAATCCTAGAAATTATGTCTTTACTTATGTGCCTTCAAACAACTTTATCATTCACTTTTATTTTGTATTTCTATGAAATACATATACAAATCATTTCTATATTATACTTGAAACACTCATTGATCTATCTTATATAAAAAACTTGGCCCTTATACATAAATGTAGTCTTAAAGAAATTTCTTTTTAAGCAAAAACTTTAATGTCAAATATAGCTCATAATAATCTATCATCTAAGAGATAATAATTCATATTAAGTATAGCTCATAATATCTACCCTCCATGAGATATAACAATTCATTTATTGTCTAAGTGTTAATTTAACTACTAGGATATCATTTAATTCTATAAAAAATCACAATTAAATTTGTTAAAATTTTAAAATAAAGGAGCCTATAAATACAAGATTTTTTACTACTGTTTCCTAAACCAAGATTCGTTACATGAGTACAAATTTTATATTTTTAGATGTGAAAAAAAGCATAAATATTTTCACAAATCAAGTGAAGCGACGCAATAACAAGAGCATATCTTCTTGCAATGAGGATCCTCAAAATGTAGAGGCGAAAGGAAAATCAAAGTTCTAAAGTAATTAATAATCATCTTGAACACAAGAAAATAATAGAGCTAAGAAAACAATAATTTACACTGATAGAAGTAATATTGTACAAAATAAACTTCACATTGGACCAAGTGTTGTTCATTGTTACACTTATTGATTGAGAGGATTAAGAGGTTGGTTTAAGTTGTAAGCTTAACAAGGAGTTTTAAGCTTAAAGCTTGCAATAAAAGCTTTAGGAAAGTGATTATAAGGTGATTTAATTGAGTTTACAATGGTGGTAAACCAAGGAATGTTGCACTTAGGTCCAAGTTAGGTTAAGCATATGTGTATAATGAAACAGAACATAAGTAGGGTTTAGCGAAGGCCCATTGTTTAGGAATTTTGGCAGACTAGGAAATAGTTTTATTAAGTTTGTAACACAAATAAAAAGCATTAAACTCAAGTAAAATCAATCTAAGGACATAAACAAGGTGCTTCATAGTATGCATACTATAAAACAATAACTTTTTATGAAATTTGCATTTTAATAAGCTCAAAAAGAATTCAGATTTTGGGGTTGAAAAACATGATCCAACAAACCAAAATCCCAACTTTTAGCCCATTCTAACTACAAGAAGTAATTTTAAACATGCATGAAATACGATAATTAGATTGCATGATTTAGCCAAATTTTTACAACATAGGATCCAAGTTAGTTAGATAGCAACAAAAGAGAAGAGAATGAAGAAATAACAACACAGTCAATTTTCAATAGCACTAACAAAGAGAATCACATAGTAGGATCCTCTCATCTACAAAGAATCATAAGCCATGAACTCCCAAAGAGCAATATTTCACTTAGGAGAATTGAAGGAGGATTCCCTTAAGGATTTCCATAGTCTCTAAAGATGGAATAGCAACAACCTAATCTTTGTCCCATACAAAAATTTAAACAAACATAGATTCTTAAATAGCAAGCTAAAACAAATACAAAAACCGGGTAAGATCATCCTAAATCATACCAGATAATACTAAAAAATTAATATTTCTTGTCAAGAACGATCTTGGCCATGACAATACAATTGGGAAAGATAACTGACAATGGCTATCTATTGACTATCAAATATTGCATTGTCATCTGATGATTGTTTTGGATGATCTCATGATTGTCTAGAATGATCCAAAAAGAAAATAAATTATCTATAGTGATTTAAAATGACCAAAACAATACATGACCTAACCAAATATATCTAAGAACTCATAGGAGTACAAACACAACCTTAAAACATAGGAAATAAAACAACCAATAAAACAAAAGACATAACTAAAGTTGCAAATATATGGAACATGATCATGATATTATAACTAAAATGGAATTAATGAGACATGTTCCATCAACTCTCTAAAAATACAAGTGCTCCATTCCAACAAACAGCTATAGTAGATAAGCATATGCATAAAACACGTTATGCCTCTAGAAAGCAAATAAATCACCACCCCTAGTAGGTGGTGCTCAAATATCTTGATCCATGTACAAGTTTGTCATTATCATTGTTACAAGAGAAGTACCATGAGATAAATTATTTGGTGGCATCTTAGAAACAAGATCACGACATGCTCTAAAGTAATAAATCAAGCACAAAAACATCATGGCTATTAGTGGTGATGGTGGACGAATGATCATCCCTAAATATGCTAATGATAATAATAACACCAATATTTCCAGTTGTAACTTTGGAGAAACTAGACTCATAGAATCCAAACAAACAAACAAGAACAATGCAAAGTTTAAAATGTAGCTATTTGAAATGTCATCAAAAGACGTGACATTGGAGCATCGAGCAAAGCTAATGAGATAACTAAATCTATAGAAACAACTAGCATAACTAAAACATTTAAAGTGATCATCACAGAGTCTATAGTGTCATCATCATTGGTGAACATCTATTAATTGTGATTTAAAAGTGGAGATTCTTTATATGGTGAAGCTAAGAGCATAACTAGACATATGTCTAAATAAAATAACAAAATTGACTACATATGATGTATAGCCAAAATTATTGAAGTGTAAGTAACATGTAAAAGCATCCCAATAACTCTCACATATACCCTAATTACATCAACATTGGCATTCAAAACCTTCCCATTAGAATGGGAAGATCAACAAATTTATCGTAATAACTTTTAATCATTTATCTAATCACTATAATAATTTCTAACAATTTAATTGACACTTCCACTTGGCACCATTAAACCACTAAGGTTGATTTTTGTCATTGCTTGATAAGTGGGTTTTGCAATCAAGCTCCCTTGTATCGTTTCGTCCAATGATAAATCTCCTTTAAGCATAAAAAAACCATTGCACCCCCTATTATCATTTCATAGTCTTGCATTCATTAAAATTATTTATCAAAAACCACCCTCGGCCCATAAGGTCTAACATAAGGTAAGAATTCTAGTTATTCCAATGTTGGATCCCATTGCCAACTTTTCCCCTCACCTTGGCCCACTTATCATGAATGGAGTCGCCCTCCATTAAGCTGCATAAGAAAGACCAAAAACCACTTGCATGATATAGAAATACTTCATAAGGTCTTCTTCACAAGCAACTAGTATGGATGAACATGTCTATTTCAAAGGGAGTCACTCCAAGATATTGCCTAGATCATTACACTCTTTAGATAGGTTAGAACCTATCCAACAAAGAATTTTGCTACATTAAGACCAAAATAGTTAAGTTGTCATTCATTACAAGCACCAACCCCAATAGTCAACTAAGTCAAAAAATTAATTATAAATAGAACTTTTTTAAGTTCAAATTCCATCACTAATTATAATTTTGAAAAGAATTTAGAATATTCTAACACATTATTCTTACTTAATTACTTGTTGAAAAATAATGGCTCATTGAAGTCTAACATAAGGTTAGAATTCTAGTTATTCCAATGTTGGATCCCACTGCCAACTTTTTCCCTCACCTTGGCCCACTTATCATGAATGGAGTCGCCCTCCATTAAGTTGCATAAGAAAGACCAAAAACCAAATGCATGATATAGAAATACTTCATAAGGTCTTCTTCACATGCAAGTAGTATGGATGAACATATCTATTTCAAAGAGAGTCACCCCACAATATTGCCTAGATTATTACACTTTTCATGTTAGAACATATCCAACAAAGAATTTTGCTACCTTAAAGACCAAAATAGTTAAGTCGTCATTCACTACAATCACCAACTGCAATGATCAACTAAGTCAAAAAATTAATTATAAATAGAACTTTTTAAGGTTCAAATTTCATCACAAATTATAATTTTGAAAAGGATTTAGAATATTCTAATACATTATTCTACTTTGGCTATAATTTTTTATTCATGTAAAATGCAATTACATATATATATTTAACTTTTTCTACTATCATTACATCGATCTTCTATTTTACAGTTTCTTTCATTTCATAATTATGCGTACAATACTTAAATTATAATATTATAACATCTTATACATAATGACTTGTATCATCTTATTTCTTTCGTTATGGTTATATATATATATATATATATAACTCATAAACATACACACAGATACGTATATATATATGTGTGTGTGTCCTTATATATGTTTATTATAATATTGTTTATATCTATAAAATGAGTCAAAAATTATTTTAGTATTTTTAAAAAAATAATATTATTTATTTTATTTTCTTTTTCTTTATATAGGATTTCAATTACAATAAAGAGTTACTGATATATTTAATGATTAGAATTCTTCTTTTTTCATGTCTAGTTTCCCACCACTAGAAACGATTAAATTTAGGTATCATACAACTTTTCTTTGCTAGTCAAGAACTCTTTTGATAGATCCATGAAATAAACTATATCTTTTTCTCATTTGATAGACAAAAATAAAGTAAAAGCATTTCTATTTGAAGACCAAAACGATCCTTCGCTTCTTATTTTTGAGTTCAACAGGATTCATAGATATAACCAAAAACAACATCAAATAGATTTTTTCTTTTGGCCTTTTTTTTATTATTCATACAAACTATGAGTACCACTACTAAATAGTGCTACACCATTGATAAGTAGTGCTAGACCTTTGATTGCTAAATGGTGATTTTTTCTTGCATCTCAAGAATCATATGAAAGTAAGAAACCACAAAGTCGGGCAGTCAAAGTGTTTATGAAAAGTTCTTAATAGAAAACAAATGTAAGAAAAAAAAACCATAAAAAACAGAATTCAATTCATAAGACTCTCAATCCAGCACAACTCCAAATTCAAATTTAAAAGTAACTTAATAATGGCATATGTAAGGGAAAACATATATAAGCATTTAAAAAAGGAGTAGATAAAACACTAAATTTGCTTTCCAAAATCACGACAACTGACCTCTTGGCAAATGATCAGTGTCAAATTCATCAAGATTGGCTTTACTGGAATTACTCATCACATCCAAAAGCATAAACAGATCTCCTAGGCATATTCCTGAAACAATGCATGGGCTAAGCTTAAGTACATGGCAGAGACTAACAGACATGCATCACAAAAAAAAATCTTAAAAAGGAAACAATAACAGATACATGATAGCACCTTGGAAGTTGCACAAGAATAATAGAAACATGATTTCCAACAACAAGACCCATGTCAAAAGCATGGGATTTTCCAAAATTAAAATGACAATATAAGAAAGGAACAAAAAACAGAAGAAAACAGGAAATTCAAAATGAATTTGAAATATAAGGAGAAGAAAAATGAAGCAACCTTAACTGTATCATAAGAAAGTGCTGAATCCAGTTATAAAAAATGATCAAAGAAAGTTGCTCAATGCCCACAGATCCATCTCCATGTACACATATTGCATGGAATCTAAGAAAATCAACACCAAGTCAGCATCCAAAAAAAAATGAAGAAGGGCAAAATGCTGCCAACTCTCAGGATTAAAAAATAATCATACTTTCAACCATTAACTCTTTAGCTTGGAGATTATCATACTCTCAACTTACTATTACCATTTAACGTCATTAAGCCTCATTATAATAACACTGCCATTGAAGAACATCTCCACTATTAACCCATGTAAAGCAGGACAAATATTCAGCCTAAGGTTTCTTACATAGAACATCAACAACAAAATACAATGGGATGAACAAAATAATGCAGCAAACACAAAAGAAAAACACAATAAAATTACAAGGAAATCTATTTACTAAATAGATTCAAACTCTCAACAATTAACCTAAAACTCAAATGCCCCCTCTCGACAATAACACGAGCTCAAACACACTATCTCAAAAACAATTTGAGACTCATATACCCTCTCGGTAACAACCCTATCAAGCCCCCACCTAAACCAGTACCTCTAAATAACAAAATTATTATCAGAGTGAGGACAATAAACAAAACCCAAGGTGGGGACCCGACGGTGAGACAAACACCGTCTCCAAAATCTAAAGTATATACATAGAGGCATGTTTTCAAACATTTAATCCCACCAAAACTTTCCCTCTCTCACACATCTCTTGAAAACGGCTCTTCTATAGCAGCACCATTCCCATCTCTCGGTGCAGTGGTTTCATGACCTGTGATGTAAGCACTAAATGAGATTTTACACATCTCAGTAGATAAATCACAATATCTAACCAATTATGAAAAAGAGATATCAAAATACCATGAGTAGTGAAGGTCAATCATATGTATAAAGATAAAATCATACCAGATGTCATATATATAAGGTAATGCCAAATGAAAACCATAAAGAAATGTCAGTTCTTTATATAGTGTGTTATTACCGGGCCCAATTCCCTTTGACGCATTATCCTTTGGATCCAATCATCATCAATAAATGACCTCTAGCCGGCATCCAACCAAACGCATAACACTAGGCAAATATCTGATCCGAAGATCGATACCTTGCAACACATGCTGGGCCTAGTGCCACTAGGCAGGTATGGTACCATACCCTGCAACACATGCTTGGCCTGGTGTAAATCATCATGGAGTCATAGCACATAACACCAGGCAGATATCTGATCTGAAGATCGATACCCTGCAACACACGCTGGGCCTGGTTTAGACACTAGGCAGATATCTGATCCGAAGATCGATACCTTGCAACACATGTTGGGCCTAGTTGTGAGGATAATGTTTTCTGGGAATCAATTTTTACTACCATTTCCAATCATAATTCCAAACAATTATGCCGTATCAAAAGACCTTTCTTTCCATTATTGTTTCTTCCTTTTTATTTCATTATCATATCATGTTATTTCTTCCTTTTCAGTTTTCATGCAAATGCATAAGTAATCCATACCACAGTGTTCCTTCCATTTTATGCCATCAACAACATATGTAACAATCAAAATACTATAACAGTAATAAAAGCATGTAAAACATATAATATTGTGCTACATCACTGGGTTAAGAATTTGTCTATCTGGATTTGCTGTACCAAATTTTCTTGCTCACTTCTAATTTGTTTTCTAAATGTCCTACAAGGCCATGGTCACAACTTAAAATATATTCATTAACCAAAAGTGCTTTCTAAAAAGCTTTCCCAAAAAAACCACCAAAATAAATCCCAAAATCGGCTTACGCGGACGCTGGACCGCCCACACCGAAAAGCTTTCTAAAAGCTTTCCCAAACAACCAAAATCCCAAATTCTTAATTTCGGCTATTTGTTCTTGTTGTTTTTTCTTGTCGCGTGGACCGGCCGCACCCAATGGGCCCGGTTCAGCGACGCGACCCGGTCCAAAGCTTGGATCGGTTTTCTGTTATTATTATTATTTTTTTCTCTCTCTCGCGTGCATCCGGCGAAACCGAAACATTTCGCCGACGCTGGACTGGCCGGTTCACGCACTGAACCGATCGATTTCAGCTCGACTTCCGCCCTCTCGGTCTCCGCCGTTCACCGGAAAACTTACATAACCCTGACAATGAATAAATTATTTCTTACCTTATAGAAATCTTCGCCGGCCGTCACCGTCGCATGCCGGAATTCACGGAAATCCTCGCTGCCCGTACTGTAGCGTGCCGGAACCTCACTGAGCACGACAACAGTCGTCGAAAATCTCGCCCTCTCACTCCAGCAACCTCCCCGCAGTCTGTGTTCTTTGCAGAAATGATTTTCAAAACGCACCCTGCTTCGGCTTTTATAACGCGGTCGGAACCGACTTGCCATGAACCGCATTTTTGCATAACACCCCTTCTCAACTTTTTATTTACACAAATATCCTCCGCTCGAAGAAATAAATGTGCCGAAATTCCTAAAATTGCATATATACCCAACGCAGTCAACAATTTTAAAATTACAAATATACCTTCCGCTAAAATGAATTGAACTATACCGACATTTACAAAATTACAAATATATCCTCAATATTACAAATCTATCCAAATCTTTAAAAATTCATAATTTATTTCTTAAAACTCCAAAAATTACAAACTAAACGTCGTTAGACTCGTCTTAAAGAGCTCTTTCAACAAAAATAAAATCAAGAAAAAGTAAGGCTGTTACAATCTTCCTTCCTTTCAAAAATTCCATCCCAAAATTTAAAATAGCTCTGGATACCGAGTGATCATATCTGCTTCTACTTCCCATGTAGCTTTTCTTTCTGTTAGACTATGCCATAGAACTTTAACCATGGGAATAACTTTGTTTCTTAACCTTTTCTCTTGTCGATCAAGGATCCTCACTAGTGTTTCTGGATAAGTCAGATCTTTCTGAATTTCGATGTCTAGATCTATGTAATTCACCACATGGGAGGGATCTGGAATGTATCTCCTTAAAACTGAGACATGAAAAACATTATGTACTCCTGTCAACTGAGGAGGTAAAGCTAGTGGATATGCCACTTGTCCAACCTTTTCCAGCATTTGAAAAGGACCAATGAATTTAGGTTTTAATTTTCCTATCCTTTCAAAACACCAATGGCACACTACAAAGCCTAAAACAAAATTCACATAAGTTAGAACCCCTCTATCTCTCAGTCTCGTACAAAAACAAAAACATCAACCAATTCCTCACCATTGACATCTCTCTTAAGGGTCCTTTTTATAGAATAAGATAAACACAAAAGATATAATCTTCATATATTAGGAAATAAATCAAACCATAATCTCGACCTTTCAAAATCAAAACTCATATAATTCAGTTTTATAGAATTCAAATCTCAAATTCCATTTACCCATAACTCCCTTATGCAACTTCAATAAATTTGTAACTTCCTCCACTCCCACAAGCATTATCTAACATCCTTAGGAAATTCATGGCACGTTTCAAAGCTAAAAAAAAATTCACCAAAAGATAGATCCATTCTCTCAATCTCAATACAGAAACAAAAACATCATCCAATTCATTGCTCTAGTCATCTCTCCTAAGGGTGCCTTTTATAGGAGATAAAAAAAAGATTTAATATTCATATAATAAGAAATTAAGCAAGCTATAATCTCGACCTTTTAAAATAAAACCTTATTCAATTCCAATTTTATAGAACTCAAATCCAATTCCAACTTATCCTAGCTTCCATAAATTGGCATTACTTCCACTACACAACTAGTAACTTCCTCCACACAATTGCAAGATTAAAACCTCCACAAGCATTGTCTAACCTTCTTAGGTAGAGATCCTTGGCACACTTCAAAGACTAAAAAAATTTCATATATGGTATGTGCCCTATATCTCTCCGTCTCAATACAAAGACAAAAACACCAGCCAACTGTTTGCTCTAGTTATCTCACCAACTACTCCCTTCCATAAAGCGTAATAAACACAAAAGATCAAATCTTCATAGATTAGGAAAATAACCATGCCTTAATCTAGACCTTTTAAAATCAAACCTCATCAAATCCAAGTTTCATAGAATTCACATCTCAAATCCCATTTATTCAAAACCCCTGTTATACAGTTTCAATAAATTGACATAACTTCCACAACACAACTCATAACATCCTCCGCACAATTGTGAAATTAAAACCTCCACGAGCATTTGTCTAACCTCATTGGGTACATATCTTGGCAAACTTCAAAGTATTAAAAAATGTTTACCTACCATAGACCCTCTCTACTCTTAGTAAAAGCAAAAACACTAACCAATTCATTGCTCTAGTAATCTTACCCAAGGGTCTCGTTTATATAAAAAGATAAACATAGAAGATCTAATCTTCATAAATTAGGAAACAAACCAAGCAATAATCTTGACTTTTTGAAATCAAACCTCATCAAATGAAGGTTTTATAGATCCTCTCTATCACTCAGTCTTAATGCAAAAGCAAAAAAAAACTAATCAATTCCTCACTGTGGTCATCTCTCCTAAGAGTTCCTTTTATAGAAAGAGATAAATACAGAAGATCTAATCTTCATAGATTAAGAAACAAAACAAGCCATAATCTCAACCTTTTTAAAATCAAGCCTCATCTAATACAAGTTTTATAGAATTCAAATTTCAAATACCACTTATCTAGATCCCTCCTATGCGGCTTTAACAAGTTGGCATAACTTCCACCACACAACTTGTAACTTTCGCCACACAATTGCAAGATCAACACTTAAACGAACATTGCTTAACCCCTTCGCATAGATCCCATGGCACACTTCAAAGCTTAAAATAACTTCACTATGCTAGATCCCCTCTATCTCATAGTCTTAATACAAAAACAAACACCAATCAATTCCTTGCTCTAGTCATCTCTTTCAAGAGTCCCTTTTCTAGTAGATAAACATAGAATATCTAATCATCATATATTAAGAAACAAACCAAGTCATAATCTCAACCTTTGAAAATCAAACCTCATCTAATCCAATTTTAATAGAATTTAAATTCCAAATCACATTTATCCAAAACCCCTCTTATGTAGTTTCAATAAATTGGCATAACTTCCACCACAACTCAACTTAGTCCACACAATTGCAAGATTAACACCTCCACAAGCACTGTCTAACCTCCTCAAATACATACCTTAGCACACTTCAAAGCCAAAATCAAATTTATCTATGGTATATTCCCACCTTCTCTCATTCTCAATACAAATACAAAAACACCAGCCTATTCATCACCCTATTTATCTCTCCCAAAAGATCCTTTTATAAAAGGAGATAAAGACAAAAGATCTAACATTTATAAATTAGGAAACAAATTAAACCATAACATTGACCTTTTAAAATAATATCTCCTCTAATCCAGGATTTTTAGAATTCAAATCTCAAGTCTCATATCCAACATAAATTGTTATTTTATAACATTGACAGTTCATTTCGTTTTAAAAATGATTTTAAAAAATAGATTTTATTGCCATCTTCGTCTATAAATCTTAGAAGTGTTCTTCATATGCTTTCATACTCTAATTAATCTTGAAATTTATGCTATATATATATATATTAACACGTAAGAAACATAACAGAACAAGACAAGATAGTATCACGACTTAAGGTATGAAAAACTAAGGGTCTTTATAAGTGAGGGTACTAAAATAACATGTACATTTACATAAATGTATGTATCTAATAGGTGTTATCTTTTATTGAAATATTTGAATATATGCTCCTATTTAGAATTGATTAGAATAGGAGAAAAAAAAAATCAGAAAGAGAAACAAAAAATAAAACTAATTCTTGAAATTTTGAAAGAGAAAGAGAGGTTGATCAAAATGTTTGATGAAATGGTGTATTCGGAGGACAAGGTAATACATCAATCTCACAAGATGCATCATCCCCACATCTCTAAGAGGTCAAATCACTTGATAGTTGAAAGTTGCATCAAAGAGATGAACAAAACTTTTGATGAAATGGTGTATTCGGAGGACAACAGAGTAACCCTCGCCATTTTGTCTTAATGATGCCACCGATTTCTAGTAGGAATCTCACCATCAAATTCGTTTTAGGGGGTGACTCATGAGATTTCTTAGAGAAAGCTCGTTGAAGATTTTGAAAAGTGTTATGTTCCAATTTCTATCAAATAAAAGTTAAGAGAAAAATGGGCATATTTGACCTAGAAAGATATGGAAGTGACAAATTACGAGCACAGATTCACATCCTTATCCAGACATGCACTAAATATGGTCAGTTTCAAAAAGCTAGGATGCTTTATGTTTTATGAAGGTTTGAGACATTCTATCAAGTTTGCATTAATTACTCTTCAGACAACAAATTACACTTAACTACTAGAAAATGCCAAGGTAATTGAGTAAAATCTATTAGCACTGAATGCTCAGAAAGAAGTTAAGAAAAAAAAAAATGAGTCTCTAAGAGTCAAGAGTAGTTCTTTTTATAAAAAGAGTTTTAGAAAGGGAAGATGTGATAGAATGTTTGGAAAGCATGGGTTCAACAAACAAGAGTCAATAGCTAACAATAGTAAATCTAATTCAACATCTAGTGACAATGTACCAAAATATCAAGAATGTAAAAAGTACCACAGAAATACATGCTAGTATAGTAGAGGACAACTTAAATATTTTGCATGTGAAGAGTTGAGCTATATGGCCAAGATCTATCTTTAGGCTAGAGCAGGATCTAAGATGACCTTAGCATTCCAAGGCTTTGGTAAAGGTGCTAGTAAAGGAGTAGGAAGAAACAGAGGCACTACACCTGCTCTAGTTTCAGGTAGTCCTCAAACTAGAGCAGGACCTAAGATGGCCTAAGCATCCTTGAGCATTAGTAAAAGTGCTAGTAAAGGAGAGAAGTATGCAAAAGCAAAGGTGCTACATCTTCTATAGTTTCAATAATGGAGGCAGAGGTGATTAGCTCAAAGTATGTCATTTCTCAGTAGTATGCTTCCTACTCCACATATGTCATTATAAATATTTTACATTATAGCATTTTCTAGTTATAGTTTTATATGATTATGGAACATGTCATTCTTTTATGTCCCATTATATGCTTGAAAAATAATGTGTAAAATTAAAATAAATAGAATGCAATGCTACTAAAGTTACCTAATGGAAATAAGATTAAGGCTAATGATTTTATTCCAAGAGAGCTCAAAATTCAAGGAAAAGAATTATCTGTAGAGTTGATTGTTTTACCATTGAATTATGTGGATAAAAAGTAAAACTTAAAAACAAAAAATGGAGAAGAAATAATTTATTCTTAAAAAAGAATAAAAATTTTCATCATATCTTTGTTGAAGGCATGGAAATTGGTATCAAAAGAAAGAAATACAGATCAAAACTCGTAAAACTATAGGAGGTACTTATGATCAATGAATATCAGAATGTGTTTCTACAAAAATTACCAAGTCTTTCTCCAAATAAAAAAAATTGATTTTGAAATTCAACTAATATCAATAGTCAATTTTGAAATTCAACTAATATCAATAGCAGAACATATATTTAAAACTCTTTATAGAAAAGTAGCTCCAAAGTTTTAAGTGAAAGTATAAATATTAGAGTTATTAGATAAGGATTTTATTCACACTACTGTGTCTCCATAGACAACACTAATATTGTTTGTCAAAAAAAAAATAATAATCTCAAAATATACGTAAATTACAAAGAAATAAACATGCTTATCATTTAAAATAGATATATTTTGCTAATGACAAATGATTTGTTTAACCTATTGCAAGGTGTTATTGTTTTCTCTAAAATAAATTTGAAATCTAGTTATCACAGTTAAAAATGAAAAAATATATATATTCAAAATGACATTTAGAACTCGTTATGAATATTATGAGTTCTTGGTGTTATCATTTGAGTCTAACAAATGCCATTGTGACCTTTATTACTCTAATAAATAATGCTTTTAAGAAATGTTTGAATCAATTTGTAATTATCTTCATTGAAGATATTCTTTCATACATCAACTAGAAGTATTGTAAGTCCAGCGCTGTAATAGACATCCAAAACTGATTTCTCCCTTTATTTTGCTTAAAACTCAATCTCCAATTCCTTCGTAATGCAAAGCAAATACCTACACTTCTAATTAATGAAAATCGCAAATATTTGCCAATGAACACCTCAAGCTTTTAGAATCAAACTCTTTAACAATCCAAGCTTCCTAAGCAAGCATCTTAAGACATTTGGAGTGAAATTGATGCAAAGCAAAATGCAATCCCTTCAGATTCTCACCTCCTTCATTTGGCTTCAGTTGCTTAATTACAAAGGTTTTTCTCAAGGTTCCATCAAGCTTCTTGTTGCAACTCTTCTTTCTCCTCTGATTTTCCTGCAATTGCTGCTTCTCCTGCTCGGTTTTGCCATAGCTGCTTCTTTTACCTTGTTTTTCTCAAATCTGGTCCCAGCAACAGCAGCAGCTCATCCTTCCAGCAACTACTATATTTACTGATTTTTCTGAGTTGCAGTTCCTTTTCATAAAATGTTCTCTCTAAATATCAACAACAACAGTTTCCTCTATTTTCCTCCCCAACTTCCTCTCTTGACCTCTTCCTTCTCCACAAAGCTACATCCCAACTCTTTTTTTTTAATTGTTCCAGTAAGCTGACATAAGGCGATTTCTTATGGTTAAAAAAACCATAATACCCCTCTGATAAGGATTAACCCATTTAAATTTTCAATTAATGCAATTAATCCTTTTTATTAAAAAAATTCAAAAAAAATTTACTTGATCTTTGAAAATTAGAAACCAAGCATTATTAGATTTTGATTGATGAGCTCGTTCTAAAAATATGCTCAATTTAAATTTTTAAACTAACATGTTTTTCAAGACAATATCAAATATTAACATTTTATTTTTGCACATATTAATTTCAAAATATCAATTTTATTTATCAAAATATTAGTTTTTATATTCTCATACAACTCTTCATAAAAAAACATTATACAAAACACAATTTTGAGATATTTCATTAATCTTCACCATCAACGACAAACTCAAGCCCAATTTTTTAAACCTATCCAAGAACACATTATTCTCGATGGCAATAGCAATAACATTCTTATTTTGCTTGTCAACCTCCTTGTTATTCAACTTTCTCAACTCAGGATGTAGTTCTTGATAATACTTCTTTATATGGCTAGGCTTCAAATAATGATGACACAAGTAAACCTCAAAAGAATTAGAAGTATCTTCTCTCCAAGACTCATTTGCTCTTGAAACTAACCTCTTTGTCTTCTCATCTTGACCATGATTATTCTTCTCAATAACAACTACAAACATATTTGCCTGCTTGATTCTGGTGAAGGAAAAGAGTGAAGTTTATGACAATTTGAAAAAACAAACCTAACAAATACTTTTGCGGGTTCCTTTCTCTTTTATGTTCATACCACTTTAGATTGTTTGTCCCCAAAACTCAATTGTATAACCTGCATTAAATGCTCACTTTACCACCAAAGATCATGCCACTTTCTCCATCTGGATTCCTCACATTCAGTGAGATAAACTCTTCCCACAAAAGTTGGTTAATTCACTAGAAATACAACTCTACACAACACCATAATGCAGAAGAAAATTTCACCATGCAAGTACATGATGAATTAGTTTCAAACTTACAAAAAAAAACTTATTGAAACTCTTATACCCATAGATGGAGAAACACATCTCCAATTCACCACAGTAAGCATCTCTATATCAACATCTCATCTTTAAGTTGGAATGCTGACACATTCCTCCACCTTAAAAGGCTTTGCCCACTTTCTCCACCAAAAGTTGCAGCTTCATGATCGTCGTCACCATCTTCCAAGGGCCCACCACCTCCACCTCTTGCTATTAGTCCTCCTTGTCCCCAAGTGGATTCCTACTCATCCACTAGCTACTAGGGATAGGTGCCACGTCCCCTTATTGTATCATCTTCAAGAGAAGTTATACTCTTGCAACTAAAAGCCACTTGCTCTTCCAAAAACCTAGAACACTCTCCTTCTTGAGCCAACTCCTTCCTTGCATTGCTTTTATCTTCAACAACTCCTGCACTTCTCAACTAGACCATATATAGTCACAAACTCTACTCACCAAAATCTTCTCCCAAAAATGATATTAGGCTATAATATCATATGATCTATCCCACCCCTTATGATATGTCCTCACACAAAATAATAATAATACGATGTAATGAAATGAACAAAATAACGAAAGAAACATAGAAAAATACAACAAAATTACAAAAAAAAATGTCAATCTTTCAATTATTGAAAAACAATTTACTCACAAAAATAGATTCAAACCACTTGGCAATCAACCTGAGTCTGGGCAATAATCAATAACTCAAAAAACCTTTGGCACACATCAAGGCCTGAAAAATTCTCACCAAAGTAGATTCCCTCCATCTATTGGTCTTAACACAAGAAAGTATACCATACAATTCGTCCTCTAATCATCTCCAACAAAAGCCCTTTTTATAGCTTTCAAGGTTCATGGAAAAATACAGCAGAAGATAAA
Source organism: Vanilla planifolia (assembly GCA_023846275.1). NCBI lineage: Eukaryota > Viridiplantae > Streptophyta > Magnoliopsida > Asparagales > Orchidaceae > Vanilla > Vanilla planifolia. The sequence continues at coordinate 3,384,064 of CM043875.1, read as the reverse complement.
AACCAAATATTTAATCTCCATAAATTATAAAACAAACTAAGTCAATATCCTAACCTTCTAAAATCAAATCTCATTTAATCTCAATTTCATCAAATTCAAACCCAAATGCTTGCTAATTAAAACCCAAAATTGCAAAAATAAGTAATTGGACAAAACTTCACACAACACAAAATTAGCAATTCAAAATGGAACAAAAAGTTAAATAAATTTTCAACAACTTTCAAATTTATGGTTCAATTGAAATCCAACTACAAATGGCTCAAAAATATTTCATAAGGTATGGCTTAATCCTACTCCACTCGTATTCGTCTCAATCCTCTATGAAAACATCTCCGTGAGCATTGTCTATCTCAAGACATCAACAAGGCTCTTCTTTCATAGCAAGTCCTTTGAGACCTTATCTTTCTCTAGTAAGTCATACCTCTGAGAACTCAAATTGATACTTAAACCATCCTTCTTAGTACATCCCTTCTCTTCACACATCCTTCTTGAGTCATGATAATGCCTCACAAAACCTCTTCAAGACCTTCCCTCACTTTACAAGTGTCTTCATATGGATACTACAACTCAAAAGCCACAAGTATCCCTTTTGGGATCATCTTCTTTCAGCCCGAAACCTATCAATACTTCTCAAGAACATCACCTCAACCTACCTTGTATCGTCCTCAACACCTCTTAAGGCCCATAGCTTCCTCTTGAACTGCCTTCCATCCATCTTGAGTCCTCCCTCTAAAGAACCTCCATGATTTGTTTGGATCACTACATGGACATAGTTAAACAGTTGACACAATAATCTAAGAAACTCATAGACCAAGAAGATTGCTTTTGCCAAGCATGAAGCTACTAGCTAATTAGATTAGGAACATATCACTAAAAAACCGAAAGATAAAACATCAAAGATACCATAAAATAGCATCTCTAAATCAAATCTCATACAAAGTTGATTAATAATTATAAAACTACCAAGTAAGGTACCCTAGCCAACTTAACTTCATGGGAGTTCCATTAAACAACCAAGTGCTTGTTACAATTATTTTGGTCTTTATGGGAAAAAATATTCAAAACTTTAAGTAATTCACCAACTCCTAATGACCAACGTACAAATTCAAGCAGTCTCAAAGATTCTAAAATCTATATATTATAACACTATGCACATTCAACTTCATTCATGCAAAAGCTAGTTGAATAATACACTGCATTATCCAATATTCAAATATCAAGCATCGCATGATTTGTAAGAAAAATAACTTCTTATGTATAAGCCATATCCAATTATTACTAGTTCATTATAATAAAAGCTTTTTGCCACTAAAAGAATGTCAATAATACCCAAAACACAATTGCTTCTCAAGAATAGTAGCATCCACAAACTTGTCTATGTTTCTAATTTATGTTATTGCTTCATCTTCATGGCTAGAAAATCCATCCAAATATGCTTTTCTTCTTACAAAGGTATGAAATCCTATGCTTGACTTAAAAATTCTACCACAATTGAAAGTGGGAGACCTTAATTTATGATTGTAAAGTAAAATCCAATTGCAATAGGTTCGAAAATAACTCATAAGGTATGGCTTAATGTTACTCGCATACTCATCTCAATCCTCTCCGAGAACATCTCCACGAGCATCATCTAATCTCCTAAACAACAACAAGGCTCTTCTTTCCTCACAGGGTATAGCAAGTTCTTTGAGACCTTACCATTCTCCAATAAGTCATACCTTCAAAAACACCAAGTGATACCTAAACCATACTTCTTAAGACATCTTTTCACTTAAAGCATCCTTCTTGAGACGATAATGACTCCCAAAACCTCTTCAAGACCTTCCCCTCACTGCACAATGGTCTTCATATGACCACAAAACCTCAGAAACCATAACTATCCCTCTACAAATCATCTTCTTTCACCTAAAGGCCATTAGTACATGTCTCGAGATCTAGCAAAACTTCACAAGAACGTCAACTCGAATTACTGTATCATCCTTGAGACCTCTCAAGGACCATAGCTTCATCTCGAATTATCTTCCATCTTTCTTGAGTCCTCCCCTCTCGCAAACCTCCATGATTCACTTGGATCACTACATAGACATAGTTAGACAGTTAGCATAGTGGTTTTAGAAACTCATCGACCAAGAAGATTACTTGCATTAAGATGAAGCAATTGGATAATTAAATTAGATAGAAATCACCAAAGAAACCCAAGAAAAAACATCAAAGATATTTCCATTAGCAAGATCCCATAAAAAGACATTTCTAAATCAGATACCATACAAAGTTAATTAACAAACATAAAACTACCGGTCAAGGAACCCACCCAACTTAACTTCATGGGAGTTTCATCAACTAACAAGCAAGTGTTTGTTAAAATTCTTTTGGTCTTCATGGGAACAAACATACTTACAAAAACTTTAACTGATTCCCCAACTCCTAATAACTAACATACAAAACCAGACAACACTCAAATATACAAAACTCTACATACAATGACGTATATATCCAACTTTATTAAATGTTCATATTTCGCCACTGTGCAAATTCGACTTCATCCTGTAAAAACTAGTTGAATGATACACTTCATTGATCTAATATCTAAATATCAAACATTAGATGACTTGTAAGTAGACTAACTTCTTATGGGCAACTCAATATCCAATTATCATTAGTTCACTTTACTAGAATCTTTTTGCCACTAAAAGAACATCAATAATACCCAAAACACAATTGCTTCTCAAATATGATAACACCTTGCTTATGTTTCTAATTTATGTTACTGCATCATCTTCATGACAATAAAATTCTCCACGATAAACTCTTCTTCTCACAATGGCATGAAATTATATGCCTACCTTGAAAATTCTACCAGGATTTGGGAATTGGAGATATTCAACCTAAATCCAACAGCAATAAGTTCAAAAATAGCTCAGGTATAACCTGATCTTATTCCCAAATTCAATCCTCAGCGAGAACACCTTCACAAGCATTGTCTAATCTCCTTAAGACATCTACAAGACTCTTCTTTCCTCCTACAAGTCCTTTGAGACCTCATCATTCTCTAGCAAGTCATACCTCTAAGAACTCAAGTTGATACCTCAACCATACTTCTTAAGACGTTACTTCTCTTAAAGCATTCTTCTTGAGTCACGATAATGCCTTCCAAAACCTCTTCAAGGCCTTGCCCTCACTTCATAATGGTCTTCATATGGTCGCAAAACCTCAAAAACTATAAGTATCCTTTTAAAGAACTTCTTTCACCTAGAGTCCGTTGCAACAAGTCTTGAGATTTATCAATACTCCTTGAGAAAATCACCTCGACTTACTTTGGATCATCCTCAACACCTCTCAAAGACCATAGCTTCTTCTCGAACTGCTTTCCATCTGTCTTGAGTCCTCCCTCTCTAGAACCTCTATGATTTGTTTGGATACCTACATGGACATAGTTAAACAATTAACATAGTGTTTAGAGATTCATAAGCCAAGAAGAGTGCTTTCACAAAGCATGAAGCTACTAGCTAATTGGATTAGGAGCACATCACCAAAGAACCCAAAGAAAAAACGTAAAAGTATCATAAAATCACATTTTTAAATCAAATCCTATACAAAGTTGATTAACAATCATAAAACTACCAGTCAGGGAACCCTAAAACTTAATGGGAGTTTCATCAACGAACCAAAGAGTATTTGTTATGATTCTTTTGGTCTTTACGGGTACAAACATGCATAAAAAAACTTCAACTGATTCACCAACTCCTAACGACCAACATACAAATTCAAACAATACTAAGAGATACAAAAATCTAAATATAGCTACGTACATGTCCAACTTTATGAAATGTCCATATTGTAACACTGTACATATTTAATTCAATCTTCAAAAGCTAGTTGAATAATACATTGAACTATCCAAAATCCAAATATCAAGCATCACGTCAATTGTAAACAGAATAACTTGTTATGTATAAACAAATATCTAATTATCACTAATTCACTATAGTAGAAACTTCTGGCCACCAAAAGAGCATCAATGGTACCAAAACATAATTGCTTCTCAAGCATGATAGCATCCACAAACTTGACTATGTTACTAATTTATGTTATCGCTTCATCTTCACGGCTAGAAATCCTTCCCAATATGCTGTTCTTATTATGGCATGAAACCCTATGCTTACCTTGAAAATTCTACTAGGATTTGGGAGTGGGAGACATTAATTCACGATTCAACTGAAATCAAACTACAATAAGTCCAAAAATAACTCAATAAGGTATAGCCTAATCTTACTCCCATGCTCGTCTCGATCCTCTACAAGAACATATCTAAGCGTATTGTCTAATCTCTTCTATACATCCATGAGGCTCTTCTTTTCTCCTCGTAGGGTATAGCAAGTTTTTTGAGAACTTATCATTCTCCAACAAGCCATACCATTGAGAACTCCAATTGATACCAAACCATACTTCTTAAGACATCCCTTCTCTTGAATCATCCTTCTCGAGCCATGATAATGCCCCCCAAAACCTCTTCAATACCTTTTCCTCTCTTCACAAGGGTCTTTATATGGCCAAGACACTTCAAAAGCCATAACTATTCCCCTTATGATCATTCTTTTTCACCTCAAGGCCATTAGAATAAGACTTAAGATCTATCAAAACAAGGACATCGCCTCAACCTACCTTGTATCATCCTCAACAACTCTCAATGCCTATATCTTCCTCTCGAACTATCTTCAGTCCATCTTCAGTCATCCCACTCAAGAACCTCCATGATTCACTGGGATCACTACATGGAGATGGTTAAACAGTTAACATAGCGTCTTTGAGATTCATAGGACAAGACGATTACTTCTACCAAGCATGAAGATACTAGCTAATTAGATTAGGAACAAGTCACCAAAGAGCAACAAGACAAAATATCAAAGATGAATATGATGCATGCTCAACGATTGTTGCTCGTATAAGCATAACCAAATATGAAAAATGAGAACATTTTCCTATACCCAACACTATTAGAATACAAAGAAGATACATAAAAATTCCCATCGCCAACACAACATAACCATGTAAGACGCAAACAAGACGCAATTTGTTCTAGGTATAGGGATATTTTGCTTTAAGTTTCAACTCGACGAGGAAAGGAGCAATATCAGATAGCATTTCCCATTATTGCTGAGAAATCCTGCCTGCCAGCCACTGATCGAGCTACTGGCTGCAACAAAGATGATTTAGCAACTTGGCAATTAAGCCAAGGAATACAAGAGAAACGTACCGAACTGCGCCTTGTTGATGATCACTTCAGACAAAGCATCTCCATTATGACGGACACCAACCTTCAAACTATGGTCTAGCGAATGCGGACGGCAATACGCGGCGCTGGTTTCCGACCATACTCTCCAATGGCCTCTTTGCAAACCGACTTCCAAAGTACGTTATTAAAAATATACAAAACTTACAAAAAAAAAATAAAATAAAATAAAAAAACTCCATTCTCTCCACCCATCGCTAAAAGCTTTTAAACTATTAAAATAATTTTTCGTACAAAAAAAATTATGTTAAAAAAAAACATTTTTTGTTTTTTTATTTTTTAAAATAAAAAAAATATAATTGGGATGAGTGTTACATTATTAAATTTTTACATCAATTTTTTATGGAGGTTGGACATTTAGATATTTGTATTTTTAAATATTAGTATAGTTAAATTTATATTTTAATTAAAAAAATATCCTATTTATTAAATTTTTATTTACTAGTTTGTTTTTATTTTATTAAAATACAAATCCTTTAATCCTTAATTTTGACTATTGTGTAGTCGAGTTAACCTTAAGGGCCACTCTTATGCTCTATTTAGTTAGAAGAGATCAACTTCTATATCTAATGTGTGGTGAGGGTCAGTCGATTACAACAATGAACAATAGTGAACACCCTCAATGATGTTAGTTGGTAGTGATAAGAGATGGACGATCGCGACGATGGTAGCCAACACGTGGTGATAATAGTATACAATTAATATAAGGGACAACAATGGTCAATATTCGAAGACGTGTTTGTAATGTTTGTAAATGATGATGATAGTGAAACTAATAGTGGTCCATGATGATGCTTATTTGAGATAATAATCAATAGATCACTTATGAGATAATTAAATTCAAAATAGATGAAAAAAATAAAAGAGACAAAATAATAAAAAACATTGATGCAGCACAAATTAATAGGACCACGCATGGAGACACACTATAAGCATGTCGAAGTCCATATTGGCTAAGCGACGATGTGGGTGTGCACGTGGAAGGGGGATGACACGTGTGTTCGAGGCAAACAGGTGCACGTGCAACAATCAACCGCATATACCACACATATTTTTTGCTTATGTGGACAGCCCTCGGGCGTTGTAGTATAAATGCATGGCATAGGTAGGTGCAAAATTTAGGAAAATTTAAATTTATATCAAAATCACATGTTTATTTTATAATTAAATATTATTTCTAAATCTCTATATAAAATGATGAAAAAGATATATGAAACGTGTTAGAACTTGTAAGAAGTCAAAACTTGAGAAATTAAGAATTTTTTGTGAATCATAATCTTGAGAATTCAAAATATTTTGAAAGAAATCTTCTTAGATAATTAAATCTCTTTGCGACAAAAATAATCTATTTCTTCTTTATTTGCTCATCGCCATTATCACTCTTCCACTCCTGTTGCTTTTATTCTAAAAAAAATTTGCTAACGAGGGCTTAGGGTCAAATATCTCGTAAACAAATTCATACAGCTAATAACCATCGATGTGCACATGTAAGAAGAAGTAATAATGCCATGGTGGCAAGTGGATGCTTTCATAATTAGTCACAATGATCAGTGTCTGACAATATTAATTGATAATATGCTGCATATGACTAACTTTTTAAGGAAGTAAAGGAACTTATATTTTATAATTTTTTTAAAGTTTTAATTTTTAGAAGATATTTAATTCCTTTGAAATAAACTATTTTTTTCTTTTATTTTTAATAATTTTTAATGAATTATGATCTTTTATCTTTTAAGTGAAGATTGAAATTAAAAGTTAGGCATATTTTATTTTATTTTATTTTTTTAAATTACGTTTGGTAACCAAAAATCCCTATATAAGTTTGTCCTATCCATTCCCTCCAACTTTGACGGCACGCCGAGGCCTTTGCGGGCTCCTTATCGACGCTCTCTCATGAAAGCTTTTGCCTTCACTCCCATCGGAAGAACTCCCGTCTTTCTCTTCCCTCCAAAAAGCAGACCCCGTCATCCCTTCATATCCAAGCCTTCACAGGCCACTTGCTTCAAGGTCTCGAATTCGGCTAACGAAAAAACGCAATCGAGTTCCCCCGACGCCAAGCTCGTCGTCTCGGATTATCTCACCGACGAGAAGATTAGGGTTGCGGAGGAGCTTCGGCAGGTAGCGGAGGAAGCTCTTGAATGGCGTGCGGTCTGCTTGCAGGTCTCTGCCTTTGCTTCGACCGCTGCTACCCGCGAGGTTTGTCGGAATGGGATGATTCCAGTGGGCCGTGACCGAACGGAGAGCAACAAGCTATTGGGTCAGACTGCGGCGGCTGTTGCTTTACCGGAGAAGCTTGATTTCGTTGGTGCAGAGGACGTGTCTGAGATTGTGAGGACGGCCGTTGATGGAGAGGTTCTCAATATTCGCGAGCTATGTGCTGTGCGAAGGAGCTTAGAGTCTGCTAAAGGGGTTTTTGAGCAATTGGTGCTGATTTCATCCATGGTGGAGTCTTCTGATAGGTCATCAACTCTGTCCTTAAATTAAGATATGTCTTAGGACCCATTTTGCACTTCCTAGCAAATGGCGTTTTTTGCAACTTTTGAGTTTTAAAATGCAGGCTATCAAATTTACGACATTGTTTCAAAAGAGTGTAGCCGACCCTAAAAGAAAATACGGGAAGAACAAAAGAGGATTCTTTTCTCCTGAAAATAATATTTAAAACTTCGTTTTTCTCTTTTAACAAAACACAGGAAGTTTGGTCACTCCACAATACCAATTATTTTAATAAATATTTATTAAAAGTAGATTATTAAATGTATAAGTTTTCAATAGCATTTAAAATATCATGTTTTAAACATATTTATTTATTAATCAAGTTGATATTTGGCAGTGACTTTGCTAATTGAACCCCTTACTATGGGAAAATAACTTTCTTTTTGAGGCCTTGGCTTATTACCCATGGCGTATTAAGATTAATTTGGAATGTTGCTTGCGAAACACTAGATTGTTTAGTATTTAATTTATATAAAACAGCAATATCATTTTGTGCAAATTTTTTTTATTTTTTTTTCAAAGGATTAAATTGGTAATTGCCTCATTCATGCCAAAATTAACATTGAATGGATTCGTTGAGCAAAATTGTGAAGAATAATGACATAATCACATACTATGTATGACATAGAATTAGAGCCCATGATCAACTTTTCATTTGAAACTACTTTAGTTGTACATAATGCTTTTTTTAATTTTCATCCGAGGTGCTTTCTTATGATCAACCATTGGCGATGGTTGATCAGAGGTTCCAAGAATTTTTAATAATGGTTATAATGAAGGTAACATTGTTTGTTGATGGTAATCAGTTTCAATCATTCAAGTTGGTTTATTCTTAATAGTTAACAAGTTGTTGTGCTTAAGCAAAACTATAAAGAAATAAGATAATGCTTGTTTTTTTAAGAAACAACAATTAGAATGATATCATTAGATTTGAGAAAGTTGATGTCTTTATTGATTTAATTCTTCAAAGATGAGATTCATCATTGGTGATGATCTTCTTCTAGATCCCATAAGTAATCGTCAACGTAGAGCATATGTGGTCTCGATGAAGCTCTAGGTGAAGAGATGGTCAACAACCCAATGAGGCAGCACTAAAGAAGCAGCAGATCAACAAAACTTACATGAAAGCATAGACAATGGTCTCAGTTCTAAGTGATGCGAAATCATGAATGGCTTAAGGTACAAGGTTTTGGGAGAAGAGGAGTGTGGTGAACCCTAGAAAAGAGGAAAGTCATGTTGAGCCCTAGAGGAAGAAGAGGGTGAGTTTTCTTACTTTTGAGGAAGAGAAGGCTGCAAGATTTTGAGGGAAGGTGAAATGGAAGACCAATGATTTCATGTCTTAAAAGATGAGAAGGGCAAGGTCCCATGAAAGAGGAATGGGAGGTTGATGAGGAGGTGTTGGGAAGAGTCCACAACGAATTATGAAGAGGAAGAAGAGAAAATTCTTGGAGTGAAGGCATGCTGTGCCATATGGGAGCAAGCTATCATGGATGTTTGCGTGTGGGCCTCTTGATGAGAGGGTAATAAATGAAATGTGTAGTAGTGTAGAACATTGTTAGAAGTTGATGAGATTAAAAAGACTATTTTGTGCATGTGAGCCATGTTAATTGTAGGGATTGAGCATGTCAAAATTTTGTTCAATACTGCCTATAAGTAGTCAATTTGTTGTTTTGTTGGACATATTTTCTCAGTAGTATTTTGTATATTTGGTAGACTTTATTTCTATATGTTTGACTTTTATCTCCTTTGGCATAGAAACTGTTAATTCTTGATGCCAAACTGTTGAAATCCGATAATGTCTAAAATTCTTCATGAACTGTATATGAGCAGGTATTTTCACCTTCTTGAAATACTTGAAAACTGTGATTTTCTAACAGAACTGGCAAGCAAGGTAGCATTCTGCATTAATTGTAATCTCTCTATAGTATTGGACCAGGCAAGCCCAAAGTTGGAATCCATAAGGTCAGAAAGGCGGCAAAACATGGAAAGAATGGAGTCTCTTCTGAAGGTAGAGTCCACAAGGGTTTTCCAGGCTGGTGGCATTGAAAGGCCATTAATTACCAAGCGGCGAGCAAGGATGTGTATTGGTGTTAGAGCTTCACACAAGTTTTTGCTTCCTGAAGGTGTACTACTTAGCACGAGCAGCTCTGGTGCAACATACTTTATGGAGCCAAGAAGCGCTGTTGAACTGAACAACTTGGAAGTCACGCTTTCTACTTCTGAGAAAGCTGAAGAACTTGCTATTCTGGACATTCTCACTTTTGAAGTTAGGGAATCAGAAGCAAAGATCAGGCATTTAATGGAGAAGATATTAGAACTTGATCTCGCTTGTGCTAGAGGTGCATATGCCCTGTGGATGGATGGGAAATGCCCAGTTTTTTGTGATGATAGTGAGAGGAAGCCGTTTAATGAAGATTCATTCTCAGTGGAAATTGAAGGCATTCATCATCCTTTGCTCCTAGAACCTTTTCTTAGGTGTTTGTCTTCTGGTTTATCGTTAGAAGTAGATAGCTTACAGAATCGGATGGAAGTTGCAACATCACAAACGGGAAATTTATCTAGGGCTGGGACTCCCATACCTATAGATATCAAAATAGGAGCTGCCATAAAGGTGGTTGTGATTTCAGGACCAAATACTGGAGGAAAGACTGCAAGTATGAAGACATTGGGATTGGCATCTTTAATGTCAAAGGCGGGAATGTTTCTTCCAGCAAAGGAACAGCCTAAGATTCCATGGTTTGATCAAATTCTTGTAGATATTGGAGACCAACAGGTAATTTATTTTTTCTTTGAAGGGTATTTCTAATAAACTTTGTTGAAAACATGGAATAATTTCTTCCTATTGTTTGCTGTTTAAAGTCCTTGGAGCATAACCTTTCTACCTTCAGTGGTCATATTTCACGTCTCTGCAAGATATTACGAGTTACTACCAAAAAATCACTTGTTATAATTGATGAGATTGGCAGTGGTACTGACCCGTCAGAAGGTGTAGCCCTTTCCTCAAGCATATTGCAGTACCTTGCCGATTGTGTCAATCTTGTCGTAGTAACCACACATTATGCAGATTTAAGTCTCCTAAAAAAGACCGATTCTAGGTTTGAGAATGCTGCAATGGAGTTTTGCACAGAAACCCTACAACCTACATATCGTATTTTGTGGGGAGGTACTGGGAATTCCAATGCCTTGAGTATAGCTAAGTCAATTGGTTTTGACCAGAAAGTGCTCAATCGTGCACAACAATGGGTTGAAAAGCTAGCTCCTGACAAACAAAAGGCAAGGCATGGGTTACTTTATCAATCTCTATTGGAAGAGAGAAGCATGTTCAAGAACCAAGCAGGTGAAGCTGCATCTCTTCTTTCAGACATTAAGAAGCTTTACGTTGAGGTAGTCTCCAGCAGCAAGTTGATTATTATTTTCTTTTTTTTTTCACATACAACTGCTTGCCTTTAGAGAATGACATTTTTAAAATAATTGCTGGGCATTTTCAATCTAGAACTTATGTTCCAAAAGATAATATTACTGCCTGCTTATGTTGCCTTTTTTTAAAAATTATCAACTATTCTTCTACTCTTTATCATGTTCTACAATGATCAATCATGTTGAAATAAGGGTGAATAGTAAATAGGTTCTTTTAATTTTGTTTTAAGAGTGATATGTTTATTGTTGTTTATGCAAAATAGGAATTCAAGGGATTAAACAAGGTTTCTTTTATCAAGGTTTTAGAAGTTAGAATGCAAAGTGAGAATGTTGATCTCATAAGGAACATTTTTAAGCAGCTTGTAAAAGTTTTCAGGCAGTTTATTGTTGAAGTTTATGGAAAGAAGAGACTTTCGAGCAGCTAAGGAAGATTTTGGGCAGCTTGCAATGCAAATAGGCAGCTTACAATGCATCTGGACAGCTTATAAGAACTTTCAATGTAAGAGGCCCGAGCAACTTACAATGAGGCTTGGGTAGTTCACGGTGAGGCTTTGACAGCTTAAAAGAGGCTCAGAAAGCTTATAAGAGGCTTGGGTAGTGGTGAAAGCATGGGTATTGACAAAGTTGTAGCTTGAGTAATGAAAAGGAGTTCAGGTAGAGGGCCATGAGGCTTGGGAAGCAAGAGAAGCTTTCGTGTAAAGGGCTGTGAGGATAAAGGAGATTCAAGGCTTTGGGGTAGAGGAAAGCTTAGGCACAAGTAGAGGAAGGTGTTTAGGTAGAGGAGAAAAGGGACTTTAGCAACCTGGGAAGAGAGGAAAGAGCTTTTGGGTTTTAAGCTTGGGTAGAGAGAAGAGGGACTCAGATAGCCTTAGTAGAGAGGGGCTTTGGTGTTATGTAAATATTGAAGTGTTGGCAAAGGGAAGCCTTCAAGCAATAGTATTTTGGAGCTTAGGCAGAGAGCACGCTTCTGGTTAAGGAAGAAGGGCTTCAGGTGATTTAGGTGGAGGTGAAGCCTTCGGGAGTCTTCTTTTGGAGCCTCCTAGGGTTAGGGTACTTGATTTCTTTAAGAAAAACGAAAGAGACTGCATTGTCGTTGGGTGAATGCTATTTAATAAAGCTTAAGGGGTCTTTTTATACCCGTTCCTAGCTAAAGGTGACAAATTCGAGCTACATTCTTCTTCTTCTTTGTTACCATGGGATCTGTGCGTGATGGCATCTTGAGCTTTGGGAACAAAGGTAGGTATCATAGAGAGGTGGCCTATTCCTTTTTTTTGTATGTTGGCTTTTGCTTCTTCAATTGTGTATACATAATGGTCAAATTGTTCCTTATAGATTTGTTATTATAACAATTAGGCCTCTAACCTATTTTGCTCATAATTTATGTTGGGGTTTACCTGTAAAAACAATAAAGATTTATATGACTATTTTTGAAGGTTAATTTTAGAATAAAAAAGATTAAGGACTTGATTGTTATATTAACAAAACTATAATGACTTATCTAGATGTTTTAAAAATCTAAAGGATTTATTTGTTCATAGAACCAAACTAGAGTGATATTTAAAACAATCTAAGTGCAATTTTCTTTGGTTTTGTTTCTATATTTCTCATAAAATTTGGATGGAGTATTCTTTTATTTCAACAAGTTCAAACAAAGGTTTTTAGATTCAGTTTTGATCGTTTTGCTGTTTGATTTTGGTTTTAGTAGTTAATAATTAGTTATAGTTAATCAACTAAATTTATTTTTAAAACTTTTAAAATAATAAAAGAAGAAAATGCAAACCTATAGCTTTAGATTCAATTAAATATTTTACTTTTTTTTTAATTTTTAAAAGTTTTTATGGTATATCAAATTAAGAAACAGGAAAAGTAAATTTATACGAAAGTTTGAAGTCACTTATAAGTAATTTTTTTATTACTTATAATTTGCAAAAGAACTTTAAAACTATAACAATTTAATAATTTAATGTATAACTAAACTTTATTTATATTATTAGTTTAAAAATATAATTTCCTTGGAGTAATTTGATATTTCCTTTCAAAAGAAGGAATAAGCTACTCCTTGATCACATATATAATTGGGATTGTTGAAAAAGTTTCAAGACAAATTTTAACGTAATGAAAAGTTTTAGCATTGAAACTTGAAATCCCTAAGAGCTCGATACTTGCACTGTTTCTAAACACTGATTTGGTTGAAATCGATCATTGGCATCAGTTTTTTCAATCAAAAACATTTTAGTAGTTTCAGGCAAAACCTTAAACCATGCTTTATACTTGCTTTATACACCTTGGTCAATGCTAGTGGGGACATGCAGTCTATGTAATATGCTGAGATTCATGTAGTTCAGTGCCAAGAGTGAGCAATAAAATAATTCATATTTGTGTACCAATGATTTATGATCATATGGAATTAAGTTCACTAATCTATACTTAATAGATTGTATCATTGACCCAAGTCCATCTAAATATACCACAGGATTTACATCTTGCCTACTTGTATATAATGCAGTGATCGATAAAAGAACAAAGTCTCGTCCTCTAGCAAATTATCTTTTACTAAGTCATGTTAATATGTAAATCCTATTAACATCATTTATGTCATGTTAATATGGTTTATGACTGGCGAATTTCTCCATTATGAGATTAATATGTCATAATGAACGAAGATTAGATATTATAAGTTTGTAGAAACAACCATGCAAGTGATTGTCCATTTTGTTGTCCATCTCACTTCTTTCAATGAAACAATCCAAGAAACTTTTTAAATTTCAGTTCTGAGTGGCCCGTTTATCTAATTACTAAATTTTTTGGTGAGAAATTTCACGTTGTCTGAAAGTAATTTTACATTTTTGTAGAAGGTTTAATTTGTGGCTCATTCTTATCTTAGCAAATTCTTTTTGAGTGTTACCTGTGCTCTAGTACTAATTTATATTTTGGAAGTTCATGAAATGGAATTTTAAATCAAGGTTATTATAATATTACAATGTCATTCTGACAAAAATTTGACATCTTTAATTAGTCTAAACTAGAACAGTGAGACTAAATCTTGCTCAGTTTTCCTTGTTGTAGATCCAATCTGAGGCTGATGATCTTGATATGCGGGAGATGGCTTTTAAGGCAAAAGAATCTAGGAATTTGCAGCAGGAGCTGAAAACTGCAAGGGATCAGATGGAAGCTGTCATTAAGAATTTCGAAAGTCAGCTTCAAAATGGAAATCCATATCAGTTCAATACAATAATGACAAAGTCAGGGTTTGCAATTTCTTCTATTGCTTCTGCTAATCAGCATGTGATCAATATGGTACCCGAAGAAGAAGACAGATACGGCTCTTATACACCAAAAATTGGTGATCAGGTGTTTGTTAAGGGATTAGGTGATAAGGTGGCTGTTGTCATAGAAGCGCCCACAGAGGGTGGTGTTACAATGGTGCAATATGGAAAACTAAAAGTCCGTGTGAAGAAAAATGACATGAGACCTATGCAAACGAGTATGAGGTTTATGGCAAACAGTTCAGGTCCTCGAGATGGAACGAAGCAGGTGAGGATTAGAATAGAAATCTTGAAGAACACTAGCTACTAATTATTTTACAATACTTTCTGATGACCCAAAGAAAAAAAAAATGAAAATGGTGAACAGAGACTCCACCAAGTCCTAATGGACTGGTGCACGGCATTGACATGCATTGGTTTTGCATACATAAAGGTGTTTGGAGATATCTTTCTTGGTTCGGCTTTCTGCTTTCCTTTGATTTGAAATCACATTATTTTTACATTTTTTGCATATATTTTAAAGTCAGTTTCTTGTTTCAATCAATTCCTTTAGTTTTTTATATCCTATTTTTGCTTTGGGCTGCCTAATTTTACTCTTCTTTGTTGTCCAAAATGCTTATTTTTGAATTCAAACAAAATAAATTTGCTCATGTACCTTGCATTGCATGACTTATGCATGTAGGTTAACTTTGTTTATTTTTAAAAGATGGTGCTTATTATAAGTTTAAACGGGAAACTGTACAATCATAGTTGAATAAAAAAAAATTATGGTTATTTTGGGTCGAATATGAAGAGGTACTTACCTTTAGGATTTTTAGTATTACACATATGTCATTTGTAAGTTATAAATGTTATGAAGATCATAATTGTGAGACAAGTAGAAGTGCGAGAAAATAGATTTTCTTGAAGAAGAAGAGAATGTGCTGCTCCTTTTGAATTATTTCTTTTATGAGAGATTAAGATATATTGTTCTTTTGTATGAGATAGTATTCTTCTTGTGGATTATAGAGTGCTCCCTTCTAAATAAAAACCCATTATAGATTAGTTTTTGTTGAATTGGTGTTTAATTGATAAATAATGCCAAAGTCTATGCAATTAGTGCAAAGGTTAGGCATGTGGTTGAAACTAGGAACAGAGATAGAGATGGTTGAGAACAAAGATGCCCTTCTTCTTATGACACCCATAACTTGCTTTTCAACATTGGATTTTTTCTTTAAAACAAAAGTGAATCCTTGTAAATATTTGAATCATTTAGAATGTTGATGATTCAAACTCCTTTGGAAGCTCAAGTATTTCAAGGCCTCATAGTTCAAAAAGAGTAAAAGTCTTGTGGAAGTAAATAAGGTCAATAATGTCTCAAGGTTTGTACTATAGTATATAACTCATAATTAGAGTATTTTTCTAGAGTCATTGATTTTTCATTAAAGAAGGTGGTGGGATGCCCTCATGGCTAAAAGCTTTGCTAATTTTGACACCAAATGCATCGTAGAAATAGTTTAGAAATTGAAGAACCAAAGAATTGGTATGTGTCATGATATCTTTCAAGTTTTGGAAGCACATGATCCATATCCCTATTTCATTCAAATTCCTTTTCTTGATATTATTTGTAATTATGGTGGCTAAGAGGCCAAATACTGTAGTGAATCCATTGTAAACGATGGCCAACCTGTGGACATTATAAACAACATGTAAATTTTTTGGGATATTTCATTTTGTTATGGTTTCTACCTTTTTAGGGTCAGCTAATATGCCTTTTTTTGAAGGTATAAAAATAAGGAAAGATACTTTAGTATTATAAAGACAAATTTCTTATGGTTCTCAAATTGATTTTAATTTGTTATAGTGGTGTAAATCTATCTAATATGATCTAAATGCTCTAGAGGGGACTTAATGCATACTAAAATGTTAAACCACAACAAAGATGTTGATGTAGGATCTGATGACTTTGTTCATGAAGAGTATGAATGTTCTAGGGGCATTGGTTAGCCCAAGGGGTATTATCAATCACTCACATAAGTCATCTTTGGTTTTGAATGCAGCTTTCCATTCGTCTTTAGGACGAATGTGAACTTGATGATAACCACTTTTTAAGTCAATTTTAGAGAAAACTTTTGCATTAAACATTTGATTTAGTAGGTCTCCTAAATGTAGTATTAGAAATCTATAATTTATAATGATTTTATTAATTATATAGTTGTTCAGACTTGTATTCTAAGATTCATATTTCTTAGGTGCTAATAAGGATGATGTTAATAAGGATGGCGTTGCACAAGGGTTGACACTCAAATGCATTCTTTATCAATGAGTTCATTAACTTGTTGTGACAAATTTGAGTAACCATTGGGTAAGACGATAGTGAGGGAGGTTGAAACTTAAGCCGATGGCATACTGAATGTCATACATTGGTGGGAGTTTATTTATTAGATCATAGAGAAAAACATTATTGAACTCTAGAAGTAGAGGTTTCACCATGGGTGGTATGGAGGATGACTTGGGTATAACGTCTTTAATAAAGGCAAGCAAAATGATTTGGCAATTAGCATTGTTATGCTCGATCTTGTGAGATGTTATGGTTCTTAGAAGCTTTTCCTTCCCTTTTATCTTTTTTGTGATTGGCAATTGGTTTAGCTTATTAGATTTGGATGGGCCTGTGGTGGTTTTTTTTTTATGTTGTAAGACAAAACAAGTGTTGGCTTTCTTATTAGGAGTAGCATAATGATGATACACCAAATGTGTCTTAAGATGGTGATCTTATACTTGCATAAAGATGATGTCACACCAAAACTCATGTGAATAATTGCAAACTTTTGGTGGAACTTGGCATCTCTTCTTGATGGGGATCATTCAAACTATGAAACAATTTAAGTTTGTGTAATCAACTATGGTGAGGCCAATTCTAGTGACAACATTAGTAACTATGGTATATATGTAACTCCCATTATCAATCACGAATTTACAAGGTTTGTTATTAATTAGAGTGTAAGTAAAGAAGATGGAGGGTTGTCTTCAATTTTTTGTCACATTTGGAAGTTGAGCATGCACCCAAAACCTCTTATGGAGGGCTCATCATTGTGCACCAAGTAAGTATAGGACCTCACCTAAGGCTTGCAATTCTTCTTCTACAGCCTCTTTCGGCTCTATAATCTCTTCTATCTTTAGGTTGCCAACCTCCTCTCAAACTTCTCATAGACCTCGATATCCAAGGCTCAGATTATGCACTACGCAGCAATGTGTCCACACTTACAATATTTATAACACCTAGTGGGTTAACTAGGAGAGATTTTGATAGGAATGGAATTTTTCTTTGGTGGCGGTGGTAGAGCATATAGGGTGTTGTTAATGTAAGGGTCAGATATAGAAGTGGTGAGGGATTCGTTTTATAGAAGATGGTGGAGCAGAGCCACTCTATTTCTTATGTCTTTCTATAAGCTTCATCTAATGTGATGATATCTCTAAAAATATAGTTTGATTTGGATATAATCTATTAAATTGGTACAAAATCATGAGAGAATTACTTATTTGGGTTCTTACATATTACATCTAATGAAATGTTTCTCGAAACAAGTAATGTACTCATTCATTGAATTGGTGCCTTGTGACAAATGTTGCTATTAGTTAAGTTGCCTTGCATAGGATGTAGGAATTTATTTGGTCATCAATCTAATTTTATGCTTTGTTCATGTGTTGAGAGGCCACCATAAGTGGTAATATGCTGCTCCAAATTGTGCACAAACAGATAGGCTTAAGAGAGAAGCCTAGTCTTGACAAGAGGGCACTTATGTTAAATATTCAATTTATACTACCAAAAAAAGTGGTCCAATTCTATTTCCCATTCTATATAAACCTTAAGAGTCCAAAGTCTTATTAAAAGAGGAGGCTTCGAATTTTATTGCTTTCTTCTAGCAGTTTGTCATCTTCTTCATCCGAACAATTGTGTCATCTGCATGGGGTTTGTATGTGCTTGTTGATGTGGGTTTCACTCTTGTGGAATTCCTTTTATTTCAAATGTAAAAAAAAAATTCTACTATTCTTTACTCTTCTAACTCCTTGTATTGCCCCTCTTACCACTCTTATGTTACTCTATATGCGTGAGACAGGTATTCATAGTCGTTACTATCATTTTAAGAATTTAATGTGACATTTTACGTTCCTGAAGATCGTGACATATATGCTTTAATGACATTTGGATAGTATCAATTTGATACGAACTTCCCAAATGAGAGGCATATAAGCATAGTCAAGTTATCCCAAGAGTTGGGTCAATCTTTCTAGTGACTCTTGTTAGTGGTGTGGCAACACAATCTCAATCCTTTTTTGAAGGATTGTACGACCTCCAATGATAGTCCACAAAGAAAATTTTTTGTGCAAATGTAAAATAAGTTTTCATGCTCATAGGGCTCAAGAACTAAATCCTAAGTAGTGTGTGCCATGACATTGTATAGAGAGTGAATTTAATTATGTAATAAATTAGAAAATATTAATTTGAGAATTGGATGTTTCTTTCTCTTGTTTTTTTTACCCCCACAGTCTATTAATTTCATATTTGCTTTGAAAATTAGACACGTAGGAAAGGAATTGAAAATCTTAGTTATATGTGTTTCAATAACATAGAAAGTAAGAATTGGAGAAGCTTTTGGTAAATATTCATTTGAAATTTTAATTTTTAGCTATTGGAATTAACATGATGTGAAAGACTAAGTCAATTTTTTTTAAAACATAGAAAAAAACTAAAAAAATGGTTTTGAAATCTTAAAATTTGGCCATCTTTTCAATGTGATGTGAAAATGATCACTATCTTCTATTAGCTTGTTTAAATAAATGAAGCAAAGGTGTGGTAGTTAAAATTGTATGAATAAAAGTAAATGTGTGATGTAAAATAATGACAACAAATAGTCTGGAATGTAAAGAAGGTATTTAAAAAATGAAAAGTTGTATAATTAAAATAAGTTGAATAACAAAATGCTGTAAATAGATTATAAAAAGTAAATTGACAATTAAGTAAATTATATTAATTAAGGAATTTATGGATCTTATGGTGATGTTCAAGCCACAAAGCATCGTCATCATTCCCTTAGTATTACAATATCTTTTGGTGGAAGTCATTGTCGTAAGAAACAAAATGACAATTATTGGATTAGGAAACCGCAAACCCAAACAAGTTAGACAACAGAAACGTGTGAATGTAATGCAATGTATGATGTTTGTCTGTAATTTCCATGCTTTAATAACAATGTCGACATAGGACAACATGTACATATACGATAGACATAGATGTTATGAAAATGCAAGTTTGATTTTAGAGATTTAGTTTGTAGAGGCTTTCATTCGTTCACATTAAGGTAAGATGCTGAAATTTGAAAAAGGCATTTTGGATAGCTATATTGTTTAAAACTAGGAAATTTATTAGAAACTGACATAGTTAAGAAAGGCATTGGAGCTAAGAAAAATGCATATGATTTAATATGATTAAGAAAACAAATCAAACTCAACTTAGATGATTGCTATAGAAAACCATTAAAGATATCACACAAATGAAAGTGAAGTGAAAAAATATGATGAATCTAGTTTGCACAATTGCAATAATATAGAGAATATTCGATAAATCAAAATCATGATAAGGAAAACTACTGACCTTCCTCTGAGATGGTGAATTCCAAAGGGATGTGGTAGTTTGGCGTATCTAAGGAAAAGAGGTATGGATTATGTGGCCTGCTAAACTGCATTGCAGTTATTGATGGCTTGAGTTGTGTTGAAGCTTGATTGCATGGTGTGGACAATTTTGTTTGCTAAGTGTGATTGTGGATTGCCCTGAGGTGGTTAGGGTGAGCTTAGGATAAATCTAAGCATATGCAAAAAGGGAAGGGAGAAAATAAACTAAATTGAAGTTACTGTATGAAATAGAAAGAGAAAATTGCTTTAACATAATGAGAGATTGTGAGGTAAGGCTTTTTTTCTTTAGGTTTTGATGGTCTCCCTTTTTGGGGCATTGTCTGAATAAACATTCATTGGATTTCACTCAATCATGTATGGTGGATCTTAATAGAAATGTTGGTTGTTCAAAATATTATCATGGCATAGATAGCTAAGTCTCCCTAATCTCATATATGAAGTGTTTTTTATGGGAGAGTGTAATATTTACATATAATATTAAGAATGAAGAGAAAATACCAATGAAAAATGAAAAGTGTCTCTCCTTAAATAGAGTTCATCTGCAACAAAGGTGCTCTTTTGCTAGAGTTGGAACTAAAATGTGACTGAAACAGAAAATAAATAAACATAAAAAGGAGTCCCAAATAACAAGGGTATTGTCTTGTGCTATCAATTGAGCATCATGCAGTTAGTAGGAATATGTTTGGTGTAATTATTGTATACATGGGTTGGTCGGGTCAGCTTTGGCTCCTTTAAAGGCTGTCATTGTCATGTAGAATCCGCTTAGGGATAAGCTGTCTTTGAGCTAAGACAAAGTGGGAAAACATTGATGATGAGCTAGTTCAGCCAAGTCGAGTTTAAGTAGGATTGACTCTTGGTTTGGATTAGATTATGCCTAGCCTGACGATCATTGAATACATTGGATTCTTCTACACCAAGTATTTTCTTAGACTCTAAGTGTTGTCTTTTTATCTAAGTAATTAAATATTTCTTAAAATAATGAAACATATTGATGTTCAATTTCTCTTTGTTTAGAAGATCATAAGCAAGTGATATTAAGGTGGATAAAATTGGTACTATGGATATGGCAATAGATATGATGAGTAAACCTCTTAATTATGCTAAGTTGAGCTATGTTTGAACTTGATTAGTTTATGTAGGAGTTAATATCCTTATTTTGAGATGTAGCTCAACCTTATTACGATCCTATTTATTCAATCACAATATTGGTTTAACAAGGAGAATTGTTGGCTTTAAACAAAACATTGTAATCACTCACCTTCAATGACATGGCTAATGCAAGCAATTGTGTATTAATTTCTCGAAGATGATATTTATCTCATATGTAAGCATGAAATCATGCACCATAGTTGAATGATCAAATAAGACAATAATGATTATTATGGTGTATGGATGCTATCTTTGTTTTAAGTATTTTTCTAGTAAAAATATGTTACTTGCAAACTATAAATACTATGAAGGTTATGAATGTGAAGTCAATCAAAAGGAGTTTGCTTGAAGAAGAATAAAATATTCCACTCTCTTTGAGTTCTTTTGCTTTCATAAATTAAAGGATCTTACTTTTTTGTTTGAGATAGTTTAGTAATCTTCCTTGCTTATGAGATTGGATGTATTTAGGTTATAGATAGAGAGCTATTTTTTTCTCTTTGGTGGAAATAAGATTAACTTGTTTCAAACCATTTAAATTTTGGATCTCTACTTTTTTCTTTTTATCAATATTGTTCTCATCAAACTTATGTCCTTTGTGCTTATACCATTTTTGTTGGCTTAATTCTTAAAACTTCTCAACAATGAAAGAAAGAGTTGGTTACTTATTAGTCGAAAGACTATGTCGTTCAATACAAAGGGTTTGTGTTTGAATAATTTGTATATGATTTATAACAATTATCTTAATAGTTGTACTAAATGTTTGATATCGTCATATTAAAATAGATCTTTAGAATTAGCTAGAATAATAGTTGTGTTTTATCCACAATTCTTTTAGATGGTGATTGAATTGTTTTCTTTTGTATGATTTGTTGATTGTATGCAAAAAAAGTAAATTTGCAATCAAGGTAAAAACCTATTAGAAGGCAAATTTGAAATAGACTTGGGAGTGACATAAGACACTTAATATGGATATTAAGAGAGACATGATGCTAGAAAATTATGATTAAGATTATGTTTAAAAAGTTTTACAAAGTTTGGCATGCTTGATATTAAATTCGTTAATCCCAAAGTTGTGCATGCCAGATTATCCAAAGTGGATTCGCAACATTCGATATATGATGCAAATACCTTATTCTAATGCACTGGGGAATCTTATATATTTTATGATTTTTATGTCTCTAGATACTTCATATGCAATCATTGTTCTCAGGGATATATCATTGGCTAGAAAATTATATTTGTCGATAATGAAATAAGTACTACAATATCTTAGGATAAAGATAGTTTATTGTAGATAAAAATGATGGCTTATTCATTAGATGCATTAATTCACATTACATGAGTGTCTTTTATTGATCATTCATTGTTTATGTATTTACACTTAGAGTATATACTATTAGTTGAAGAGTAGTATACTTCAATATAATGTTATTTTTCCTTTTCGAGGTTGAATAAATGGAAATCATAGAAACAATTCTAGAATTTTTTTGATAAATAGGATTATTTGATGAGCTTATAAGAATATCAGATGTTGGTATTAATATTTTTATGGACTTTAGAATTGACATTTTCTTAACTTTAAAGTTAAATGTTGCTTGAATGAACATAATTTATTACTGTCAAATTTTATTTTATTTGCGACATCATAATTGAGAAATCTTAAGGTGGTTAAAATTGATAAAATTGATGAAATACATACAAGGAGTGACACTTTTAATTGTGCAAGTTTATAAGTGCCTAAACTTGATATCTCTATTTGGAGAGAGGGCTTAATTTTAATAAGATCTTATTAGTTTGGCTACAATACTAACTTGAATGAGAGAATTATTATTAAATTTAAACAAAAAATTATTCTCTTGTATCATTGATTATATTACCAAGACATAGTTTAATAATTTTATTTTAAAAAGATGATGTTTATTAGATATTTAAGTATGAAATTATGTAATTATTGTTGAATAATCAAATAAGAAAAGTATGATACAAACTGAGATTGTATATCTTCCTTTTGCAGCACCAAATGAAGCATGACAAGAGATTCTTCAAAGACATACAGGAAGAAGGTGAAGTCTCCTTTGGCGCAGCAGTGAGGACATCAAAGAACACGTTGAACTTGCGCGGCATGAGAGCCGAAGAGGCCTCGCTTAGTCTCGAGATGGCCATTGCAGCAGCCGAGTCGAACTCGGTTCTCTTCGTCATCCATGGAGTGGGAACAGGCATTGTGAAGGAGCATGCCATTAGTATCCTTCGAAATCACCCTCGTGTCCTCAAGTTCGAAGAAGAAAGCCCCATGAACCATGGATGCACCATTGCCTATCTCAAATAGAGCTCTTCTGAAAGCTTGTTATGTTTTGTCTTCAAGCTCTGAAGACAGTTTTATAACAAACAAAAGCTTCTATAATGATGTCGATGTCATCTATTCTTCAACACAAGTTGGAAATCAAATTACCCAATGGATGAAATCAAAGATTCATTCGTTCTACCTTAGTTTCTCTTTCTAGTGAATCAAACAACATGCAAATACAACTTATGGATAAGATCATTACGTAGTTGCAAAAGGACTAAATGCAAATTATGCATGGGATATGAAAGAAGAAAACTATACATATTAAAGCATTTAGCTATCATAAATTGTCATCAAGCATCTGGCTTCTGAATTGCTAACCCTAATCACAAGCCAAAAACTCAAAAAGAACCAGAGAGAAATGCTCAGTAGATGCCTTTGCAGATCTAAGCAATGCTGCAACGAAGAAGATGAGCACTCTTCTGTATTAGCCTCAAGACCCCTGTATTAGTCTCTGCGTGTCGGAAACATCGAGCGTCTCCATCAGAAGGGGAGGAGCATAATGAGCACTTCCTTGGTGCTCATCTGCATCCTGGCAGAAGGAAAGGATGACAGTGTCGATCGATATCTCCACGACCGAAAAGAACAGGGTTGCTACTATGTAGCCAAGTCCCCAGCATACCTGCATGGTATGATAGATTAGTTTAGCGGGTGTTTAGTTCAATGATCATCGTCCTAATGTTATCGTTTTCATAATTTTTAATTGAGATATTAATATCATCTAAATAACAATCGATCGAATACATTCTAGATGTTATCTAGATGTTAATACTATCTAGATATCAATGTCATTTGTTAATTGTCGATGATCTATTATGATGACAACTTGTTCTTGGGTATTACCCTAAAATGACCCGACAAACTCTTAATTAAATGAATAACAACTTTATTGCTATGCCAAAGCTTCATTTCAATCCTCACATATCCTAGCATTTGAAGCTAAAGGCAAACTATCCAAAAAGTTACTAAAAAATTTATATCACATATGAAACAAAGAATGGTTATTTTTTGCAATATGATTTCATAATGGAAATCTTACCAGAACAGGAAACATAGGAGAAGAGATCCTGTCGTGTGCAGAGTTATACTTGTGAGTGTCTAACATAAGGAATGCAAACAACGAACAGAAAAGGCCGACGCATAACTTTCCGAGAAAGAGAATGAAATCTCCGATGACATTAACTTTTCCGATGCGCAAAATGTTACTCATTATTAAGTTTGTAGCAATGGAAGAGGATTTGCAGAACCCTTTCCCAGTGATAGCAATCTGCAAAACACAATAAAATATACAAACATATGCATAAATTTTTGGTAATTAAGAAGATAAATTCATCAACTTTGATGTAACAATTATGTCCCTAACTTCTTTTGGTTCACAAATTATGATCTATTTCATAATTTTGCAAACAACAAAGTCTCATATGGTTATTTTTAAATGATAGTTTAGGAACACAAAAAGAATTAAGGGCTTATTGAAACTTATTTGAATGTTTTCAACACTAAACTAGAAGAGCCTATGTGCCATTTACACTAAAAATATGGTGTAAGATGGTTAAAAAATACCATACATGAAATAAACTAGTACAAATAATATAGATGTGAATAGTATTACCATGACATATCCACTTCGATTAATAGATCTCATTGTCCAATCAACACATCCAAGCATGCACTTTGAAGAGTAGTGTGTCATTTTCTCTATTCGACCTTCAGGAATAGTATTCACGTGCTTTAGTTTTCGACGAAGTGAATCGAGTACAAATCTCGTCGACTCCACGATGAATAGTACCAATGAACCTAGAGCAACTGATCCAAGGCTGTATCGAATCAGTCTCCTCATAGATGCAAAAACAGAAAGAAAATGGACATCTTGCTGCAAGAAGAAAGAATTATAGTCAAAAGAAATAAAAAACCCATAAAATTTTCAAAATGAGATCAATTGCTATATATGAAAGATAAAATGTCCCATCAGGTAATATCTACAATATTACACTAAAGTTTTAGAGAAAGAGAAGATAATTGAGGCATTTCAATGTTTATGCAAGTGAGATATTGTTGAAATAAAAAATCTGGAAGTGAATTTAAATTTAGAAAATCAGAATTAGGAAAGCGGATTTATAGTTCTTAATCATAATTACCCATACAAAATTAAGCACTATAAATACAAAAAATGAAACAAGTAATTCAAAAAACTATAAAACGAAATATTTTACACACATTATACATGATTAAAATACCTTAGCCTGAAAATTTTCAAGAACCAAAAGATCATTTGACATAATGTTTGACAAAAATGTTATTAGAAAATTATTTTTGTATAATAACATCTTAGTACTTAAATTTAGAAAATTAGAATTAGGAAAGTGGATTAATAGTCCATCTGTGTTCTTTAATAAATGTGGTGCAATCTTGCTATGCTTGATGATATCCAAACATCTTCATAGTATCACAAAAATGTGTAAATTATACTCGAGAAGATTGTTTTCATTCATAGCGACCTGCTTGACTTGCACAATTTGCCTACTATTTGTTTGAATTCAAATCTAGGAAGAGTTTATATATATATATATAAGAAATTAGAATTGAGATCTCAATCAAAGAGAAAGATAGCAAATATTTGAAGTTCCTTTTTTTATCCAATAAGGACGATCTAATTCGCAAAGATCATGATTTGGAATTGTTTGATCGTCTTTCTCCAACATGGAAAGTAAGATTATCGCCTCAAGCTCCCTCTCAACATAGGCCAGTTTCCTCTTGGCTTGGTTTCCACTCTAGTACATGAGTCGATACAATTTCCCTAAGCTCATAGTCAATCAAAAGATTGAATAAGCAAAGTACACTCCCATGATCATTTTCATCCATATGCCTAGGAGTTGTGTTCTTCTTATGCTTCTTTCAATTTAAGAGCTATACATGTCCTTTAGTTCACCCTATTATTATTTTGACTATCTTATGTATTATATTACCTTACCTATAGAGTAACACCAATCACATAACAAATGCTCAACACTCAGATACACAAGAGAACAAACGATGGAGGGGCCATCTTATGATTCGCTTTCTTCATTGGCAGGGGATCGTGGTCTCACCATCCTAGAGAGATTTTATATCAAGTGAGCCTTTCAAATCTGAGTTCATCCTAGATTCGTCATATTTTGTGGCTGCTTGGAAAGCACATGTCCCAGTGTGTTAGTATTCCACAAGAGACATGTTACTATTCTTGAACCATATTATCTCAATAAATGATGAAATTTCAAAAACTTCTGTATAAGTATCCTACATTTGAACTAAATTGGTTCACCATAAACTATATATATATATATATATTCTTCTAACCTCATTTCCATTTCTTATATCCAATTGATGGAGGTCCCAGTCTTATAATTTGAGTCCTTCGAAAGGATAAGACTCGAATTAAGCTCACTTTTGCTATTAAAGATAAGGTTTCCTTCTCATTTATCCTATGAAAATTGAAATGTCATATTGGATAGCAACTACTATGTACTTCAAGGATACTGTTATATAAGTCAAATAATTTTAAATCTGACGATTCATTCAATACCTCACCTTTTTCCTAGAAGCAATAAAGCCATCAAGATGATTTCAACAATCTATAATCCCTTTTGCATTGGTGCCCATATGTGGCCTGAAGCAATAGATTTTGTAGATTCTAATTTAAAAATTTTGTATTGGATGAGTTAAAAGAATGATAATTGGTAAAATTATAGAAAGATAAATTAATGAAAACTGAACCATTATCCCATTGTATTTCCTCTCCTTGAAGAGACTTTGTGTAATTAGGTTGATTCTCAAAAAATTAGGCATCACAAGTTTTTGAATTTTTCTTGTTTTTGGTGAATACAATTATAACACTTTTTGAGTAGGAGAATATCAGGTAAATATAATTTTTTTATCCTTAAGATTCAATTTATTTTGTTAGAGATTGATTTCATAAATAAAGAATAAACAATTGAAGGCTTTAAATAAAAAAAACAATTTGAGAATGAAATTGTTAGGAAATAGCCAAACTAATGGATTTAGTGGCATTTTATATTGCAATGTTTTTTTATAGAAGAGATAAGATGTTATCAAAATTATCTCACCTTAGAAAGAATTAAGAATATTACTTGAGAACAAGAGCGCATGAGCCACTTCGAGAAGTAGCCAATTTATTCTTTTGACAACACCATTTTGTTGTGGGGTGTATATACAAAAACTTTGATGATACATGCCTTGATCAAAAAGATATAGCACAAAATTGCTTGCAAAATATTTTTGCAATTTTTTGTAATAAGAACCTTAATTTAAGATTAGAAGACATTTAACACATACCCTACAGAGATAATAAATATATCCGATTTGTTCTTTATTAAGTACATCTAATAGATACAAAAATGATTATCTATGTATGTGAAAAAATAATGAATAATGGTTAGGTTTGAGATATGAGTTGATCCCCAAATGTCATTGTAAACCAAATAAAATGGCTTAGAACATTTGCGTGAATGAGTGGGGTGTGTTGAGGAGAATGCTTTGCATAAACACAATCTTAACAATAGAGAGAATCTTAGTTTTGTTATTATTTGAGATATTTGAAACTAGAATGACATAAGACATTATCGCATAATAGGATGCCATTATTTGATTTTGAAGTCATAAGAAACGCTTAAAAAAAAACTAGTGAGAGTTTTTGTAGCAAAAGAAAGTATAGATAATTGTGCTCCTTGGTTTGCCAATTGTCTTATCCAATGTTAAGTTTTGAAACACAAAATACGAGTAAAATATTATTGTACACCTGAAATTTTTTGATAATTTATAAACAAAAAAAATGTGACAATTGATTTCAAGGACATGAAAAACATCCCTTAATTTCAATCTATCGATGTTGATTTACCATGACCAACGAAGCAACAATGTCGAGTGAAATTTTGTGCCACAATAGGTAAACCATATTAAGGAGTTTGCCATCTAATCAGAGACTCCAATATCTACTATCCATTATGGATTTATTAAAATTTGCATGAAAAATGAGAATGATGAGTTACCTAGATATGTGTCAAATGATACGATAGATGAGGAAATGGGTTAGCCTACATCGTTGTTTCTTGGTTCAGTCAAAAGTTTTTCCAAAAAATCTAATTTTCAACAATCAAAAGGAGAAGAGCATCTGGTTGAAACAAGTATGTGGGCATTTAGAATCCTGGAGCAAGATACTTGAAAAAACTTACTAGTATGGTGGGAATTTTGGCAAGAACTTCTCCTGGTAGCCAATCAACAACGAAGGAGTTCAAAGATCAACTAGCCAAAGTGCAACAAAGCCAAAACAAATTGTTAGTAAAGAAGCTAACAAAACATGTGAGGTTGAAGAAGCCACATAGCAAGAAGTCTACAGAGCTAGACAAGACCGACAAAATGTACTAAGTCAAAAAAGAATAAAGATCAATGAAGTTTTATAATTTGTTGAAAAGAAATCAAGAGAAAAAGATTGACAAGAAAAATTCAAGGAAGCCAAAAAAGGATAAGGTGGTAGAGAAAGTGCAAACAAAGTGACAACTAAAAATGTAGAAGAGTAATATCTAGGACTAAAGAGAGTAAGAAATGAATTCCAAATGATATCTTGAGAGAAAAAATCACTGTATAAGAAATAGCTCCTAACATGTTTCTAAATAGAAAAGTATAAGGATGAATTATCTCACAATGACAATTGAGAGAGTTATTCTAATGTTTATATAAGACATCATGGTTTTAAGATATCCAAGAGCAAAACCCACTTAGATCAGAATGGGACAACTCAATGAGACAATACTTTGACCAAGTGAGACTAGGATATCAAATTTGGTATAAGAACAAACCTTTAACTAGTCTGATATGGTTCAAAGACAAACTAAATAGAAGTTGATTAAACTGTAACACTTGCGATTAAAGAAGATAATGAATGAATGGTAGGTGATGTCATAAGAGAAAAATCATTGAACAAAGAAATAACTTCTAATAAACTCTAAGATAAGAGAAGTATTGAGATGAATTATCTTACATTGACTACTAAAAGAATGATTCCAATATTTATTTGAGATAACATGATCATAAGATGTTGAGATACATCTGTGATTCTAATGTTTATATAAGATATTATGATTTTAAGATATAAAATTGTCTTCTCAAAGAAAACCCCACTTGGATCACGATGGGATGACCCAATGGACAATACTTCGACCTAATGAGACCAAGGTATCAAATTTGGTATAAGAGCAGACATTATACTAGTCTAATGTGGTTTGAAGTCAAGCCAAGTAAAAGTTGGTTAAATTAAAATATTTGAGACAAAATAAGGTAAAAAGTGAATGATATGTGATATCCTGAGAGAGAAATAACTGAACAAAGAAATGACTTCTGATAAACTCTTAAGTAAAAGAGGTATTGAAATGAATGGTCCTACATTGGCATCAGGAGAGTAATTTTAGTGTTTATTTGAAATAACATGGTCTTAAAATGTCGATGAACATTTTGAGGGTAAAACTCACTTAAGTCGAGGTAGAGCGATCAAGAGGGCAATATCTTCACACAGTGAAACCAGGATGTTACAAAAAGACTGATAGTCCTTACAAAGAAATCGAAAAAGGAGAAGATTCAAAGAAGCCATTACGATGGGAAATAAAGGAAGAACAAAGTCCTATAAAGAGGATTTGAAACTAGGACTAACCTAAGATCTGTTATAGAGAAGTCAAAGGAGGTCAATAAAACTAGAGATGTGAGGACTGGATTCGCGATGTCAATTGTTTATCAATGAAAATTTTTTTTTGAGTAGAAAAATGCTGTAATGAATAGGAAAATTTAAGACTAGTCTTGGCATTACTCTAATATGATCAACAAAGGTGATTATAAACTTTAACTTTAATGACTTTATTCACAACATTTGTCTTATGTATATATATACAAAGGAAGAACTTGTCATTAACAAAAGGAAATAAAAAGGATCCTAAATTAAAAAAAATTAAATAAGAGAAATAAAAAGAATGCCTTTTGCTAAGAAAACAAAATAATGATGAGTTAAATGAAAAAAACATTATTTCCTAATTTAAGTATTTGCTCCATATTCTAACAATAAGCTTTTCACAAATGCTCAAATTGCAAAACGAAGGGCTAAGAAGCAACCTTCGTATAGTTTATGAAAGGTAAATGAGGAAACTCAATTGCATTGTCTTTGGGGTTATGTGGAAGTCCATCAATTTTAGAGTGGATTGCTTTCACATAGAAGGTTATTCTAAGTTTGAACAATATATTCTTCACAACAATTTAAAGCTGAATTTAAGCTTAGGAATACCACACAAGTTTAACAAAGACTAGAAGATTTGCTTTAAAACTATTATCGAGGACTTGTAGGCATGAAGTAAGATCTTTTCCTGAGATAAGTTTCAAAGGACCTTTTCTTGGAGTGAATCACATCAGAATTTGGTTTCAAATAGACAACGGACCTAATCTCTTGTATCCATAGTAGTCACTGAAATGGTGAAAAAAATAGATGTGCATATGATTGTAGCAAAACTGAGGGATGGATTAAAATCAACAAGGATGCCATGATTTGTCAAAGCTTAGGATCAACAGGTGTGGCGGTGATGTATGGCTCAAGAGATTGTTTCTAGATAGGGTCAAGAACTGAAACAAAACTGTGTTGAAAAATGGGCAATTAAGGAAGGTTTGGAGGTAAACTGAAGCAGGACTTCAAGATGGTGGTGATAGAGGCAGCCTACTAAATCATCAATCTCCTTGTTAGAAGACAAAAGGATCTCTATCAAAGGAATCTTATGGCTACAAGTTGCAATTTTTGTATTTTTTTGGACAAGAACCTCACAATATTCACCAAAAAAAAAAATTCACCTAAATAAAAAATCAAGGTGCATATGATATTTGTTCTAGGAAGACGATAATTTATTTCACAACTTGATTTTGGAAGTTTGATAATGAAGAAAAAGGAAAATTGAGCTACTAGATTAAAACATGGATTTGGCATACAAGCAATTGCATATTGACAAGGGCAAAAAAATAGTAAAAGCATGTGCTTCTCACAGATATTTCACCACGTGTCCAGTAATATGAAGCGACTGATCCTGCAGCTACTGTTGTTGAGCATGCGATGATAAATTGTGTTGCCCAAAAACATCCAAACATATGAAATAAGATGGCAGCTGATATATGAGGAGTATAATGCATTCTATAGCCACAGCAACTGTCACAAGAAACTCGATTGGACTTGAGATCATATGAACAGCAACTGGCATCGCAATCATTTTTTATTATTTGCCCAGAGCTAAAAAGATGCATTGCCGCTGAAAACCACAGCATATAGAAGATGGCAAGGATCGTATATGGAAAAACTGGAAAGACAATCAGAGCCTGAACCTCCCTTATGACTTTTGCTGCTACCTGAAAAAAAAAGGTTAGCAAAATCAATTCGATAACAAGTACATGATCATTAAAAAATTTCACCAATCAATTATAAACTTGGAGAAAAATAAATTGGGTTTCACAAATCTCAAAAGTGAATTTTATAATGATATCTAAATGAATAATACTAATACAAGTTGACTACCTGTAATATAAATACTATCAAGTTTGCAGCCAACTCATCTGAATATCATACTTACCTTTAGAACAGATGTTGCCATAAGGATGCGCCGGATTATAGCTATTGAAGATAGGATGGAAATAATCATCACAATTGTCATAAAAACAGCCATAGCATGAAGATGATTTATTTCCTGGTAACAGTATGAAAATCAAGAAATAAGAAAAATGATTTTACTTAAGGTTTGCATGGCAAGAGTAACATACCCTCCCACTAATGCTTAAGTATGGATTGCTTTCACCAATGACAACTGATACAACATCATGGCCAATCCAACCAGCTAAAACATGAAACAGCTGATCGTGAGCAATATTCCCAATCAAATCAGAAAAAACTTGAATTTTATCATGTGTAATTAATCTAAAGGGTCTTAAATAAACATTAGCAAGCTAAATTAGCCAATTAACAAATAGCACAATATGAATATTGCTTTGTAAAAAAACATAGCCAATAAAGATTTCAAGAAGCAAGGTATTTTGTTTTTAAAAATTTGGGAATAGTTTTTCACGTGAATCTGAGTTGCTTCAATAACTGATGTACTCAGCATGCAACCATGTGAAACAGCATATAGGCCCAATCATGAGTCATCACTTTTCACCGTAGGTGCGGCAATAGCTGGGTAAGAAAGACAAGGTTGTGTAAGCTGGTTTGCCCTGACCCAGTTTGTCAAGCTAACTTGTCTTCACATTGTAGCTGTAGGTCCATTTGTCTGCATTGTACGGGGCAGAAAATAATGCTTCCTAAATCAGGAAGTTATCCAGAAGTTGTTTTGGAGTATTGAGAAGTAAAATTCGATGCAAAGAACATAAAGATCCATCTTATGTCAGAAGTGACTTTCCATCATCTCAACAAAACACTCAAAAAAAGCCCATTACTTTGCTTCCCACTTCTTACAAGCAAACACATAAACCATGAAATGTAAAAATAAACTAGGATCACATGAAGCAAAAAGAATAGGAAACAGCAGCATCCAAAATGTAATCTATGGTTCAAAGGACCTTTAGGACTTGATTAGAAAAACTTTACAGTGTCTTTCCTAACACTAAGTTGAGTTTATTAGAAGCAATTAATAATCAAAAGCAAAACTCAAAACCATGATTACACATTTTTTCGTTTGCCTTTATGAACCACCCCTTGCTAGTCGTTAAAGTTTACGTAAAACTTCCCATGCACTGCTAGCCATGATCCCATAGGCTTCTAATTTTCTCATTCCATTGCACTCACATTTACTCCTCCCCGAAGCCTTACAGGTATTAAAATTCTTTCAATGCTTTAAATATAGTTTCTGCAAATAATTATTGACGTGCATTAGACCCTCACCCTTTTAGAAATTTGAAGATTTCAGTTTTGAAAATGAACATACTTCCAAAGTTCAATTCATGGGATAAAGCATAGAATCCTTTTAAAGTGATGAACAGCTGGAAGCAGTCAAAGAAATCATATCAAAAATATTCCAATCCAAGGAACAGTATACACGCCAATATTGACATCTAAAAGAAGAAACGTGTTCTCACCTTTAGCATAATAAAACATTGTGACTGATATAATTAGAACATTGAAGAGAATCACAGTTATCCACGTCATTCCAGAAACAAAATGGCGGATCATCATTAGCCAGATTAAAGATAAAAAGAGTGGGGCAATCCCTCCACAAACTATCAACACAGGCCAAGCTTTCCCGATATCTGCTACATACCTCTGCAGAATTTTACTTAAAAGTTAGAACTGAGCAATAGCAACTCTCTTTAGAGTACAACTATCACAATTTACTTTTCAAAAAAGAAATATAAGTAATGCAAAAAATCCCATTTCGAAGGCATAAAAGTGTAAAGACATTATCCTTTGAATGAAAAAGAATACTATTACTGCTCACTGTCTGAAACCAGTCAGTTAAATTGGATTTAGAAAAAAATTGCAAGGGACAAAATTCTTAAATCTCAGAAAAATAATAATTCGAGAAAAAATATATAAAATGTTAAGGAAAAAATTGAAAGATGTTGACCTTTAAGACAGACGACTTAGAATTAATTTCCCTGTGGATGGTTTTGTCGATTAATATATTCTCCTCAATACTAACTCCACCCATCTGTTGCCAATGTCTCATAGATGAATTAGATGCACGAGCTATGAATTGGCAGCTCCAATAAACTAATATTCATAAAACAGAATAGTCAATTTTTGCAAAAAAAAAAAAAAAATATTAGAAACGTAACTAACTCAATATTAGACATACAATTTACCCTAAAAAGTTACACCAAGGTGGAAGAAAGTGCAGCTTATGCATAACCATTCTTGTCAGCACAAGAGATCATGACATGTCGAGGGAAACAAGGAAAATTGAAGAATTGACAACCAAAATTTGAAGTATAAAGTTTAGGAAAAGAAGAGGTCAACAGTAAATGTTAAAAGCTATCCTTCAGTTAACATAATGGCATGAATCTCAAAGCAGCAGCGGTGTATTTCTTCTAGTATTAAAAATGCCACGTCTACTAGAGAAGAATTATCTGATCAGGCAAGCAGATAGCAAACGCAGTGGTTAACCAGCTACAGGTCTTAAGCGAGTAATTTATGAAATAGATAGTTAAGAAAAAGTTAGATTTGCTCATAATTTCATGCTTACCATTTACACTAGGAAAGATAACAGGGTAGCATGGACCTTGGAGTTGAAGAGAGCTGTTCCTCATTTCTGGGGTCAAGAATTCATAGTAGTCATAGTCCCTGTCAATCCAATCATCCACCGACATGCGAATGTCTCCCTCAGGATAGTCACAAACCCAATTAAGACCATCATCAGAAGGGATTGGGCATTCCATCAAGCATATGGTTCTAGCATCAGCAAGTGCAAATTGACTACCCTTTAAGCCACTTTCGTAAACTTGGTTTGGGTTCATCCAGTATCGAACGTCTAATTCCCGAAGATCTGGGTTAGCATGTTTGTCCCCACAAACGTTTCCTTTGTAATCCAATCCGTAAGTGAGCCTGCAAAAGAAAATTCCAACTTCTTATAGAATGAAAAACAAAATAATTAAACAAATATCACGTATGAAACTTGATATTGAGAAGAGAAGGAATAATTGAAATTCTAGACAACAGGTTTAATTGTCCAATAGAGAAGATGCCATACAAATATAGGCTTCCTGAAAATGTGTCAAAGAAGGTGGGGGTGACAAAACTACGTTATATGAAAAAAGGAGAATCACCGTTCTAATACTAATTCAAAATCTACGGTAATGAAAAGACAAATCAATGTCCAAGGAACTGCAAGTCACCCAATGTGAAAATAGTGAAAGAAAAAAGCCAATGCTAATCCAAAGTCTGGCCAATGTCACCAAGACCAAAAACAATAAGGAGAATCACTATTCTGTTACTAATTCAAAATTTGGCGAATGTCATGAAAAGAAAAATGGATATCCAACGAATTGTAACAGTTACATAATGAGAAAGCAGTGACAAAGAACATGAAGTTAATGTGTGGCAGCAAAAGAATCAAAATTTGGATTCTAACAGAAAACTAATTTGTCTGGAATAGATGCCAGCATTGGAGCAGATGGGAAGGCTTCAAAGCCAAAGTAAGAAAAGTTAAGATAAATTTGTGCGACGAAAATGCTACAATGCATAATTACAATCCCTTGACTTGAAATTCAATGGACCAAGATGAAATACATATCCTCCATACACATAATATTAGTGAAAACTATCTTGACAACCAAATCAATGGTAATAAAAAAATCCTAAATCTAAAATTAAGTTGATAAGCACTGACAAAACAATTTAGCTTAACAAGTAATAAACATTGGTAACTAACTAGATAAAAAAGAGAAATTAGATCTCAATACAGCTGATGTATACATCATTGCACCTGAATTTAGATATAGTTCCCATTATCAAAACACATGACCCTACATGAAAATAGAGGAAACCTGAGTGTTAATATGCCTCATCCTCTTTTCAAACATTGTGTTGACATGTAATTAGATCAGGGAAAAAAGGAAACCACAAAATGTATATGATCCATGAGAAGAACAAGGAATCGAACCAATTAAGTCTCTAAACAGTGTTAGTTGCCATAGTAAAAAATGAGCTTGCTAAAAGATGTTTTGAGTTTTTGTAAAATGCATTTTACACCTAGAGGCCTACAAGGTTTTCCTGAAAGCTCACCTACTCTGTACCCAAGCAAATTGCAAGCACTTGGCCTCTAGGTCACCTTCTAGCCGGCATCACCCCTCTAACAGCCCAGCATCATCTGCTACGATCTCATGAGATCCAACATTACCCTTGCCCACATCATCCTCAATCTCACCTCAAGTGTGTTGATCTCTACCCACCTCCCTCAAGCTCTCCATACACTAAGCTTTCCTTCAACCTCCAAATTCACCTTTGCATTTCATGTCCTAGAGTCCTCTATTTCCTAATGTTGTTGTCCTTGATTTTGCCACCCACCTCTCGCAGCCATCGTTTCTCTAATGGAGGGTTTGCCAAAGGGCAACTTAGGGCTTTCTAGTTTTTCATCATATCTGCTTGGAGATGGCCTACATTTTCTTCTCAAATATACTTCTATACAAGGAGTCTCTGCTAACATCATCCTCTCCATTGCCCAACCAAGGGCCCTATTGCCACTCTCCCTCCACATTTAACTATTCCTCATTTTGCCTAAGTCTATCACACCATTCTTAAACTGGCACTTTGGCAACTCCCTCATCACCAGAAAAAACACTTCTCCCTCCTTTGGTTGTCCACTAGAAGTCCCCCTCCCCTTCCCTCCACACCCCCTCCCCTCTTGGAGCCAACCCACTAGCCCTCCCTCTTTTGTTGACCACTAAGCCCCTTTTATCCCTATCAACCCTTCTCTTGAATGAAAAAATTTATTCTTCAAAAGCCCTTGCTCCTCCCAAAATCTGAGCTACATCCCTCACCAAAGCAATACTATGAAAACTTTAACAAAGGATGTTTAGTTGCTACCAATTGTTGGCCTTTTTTCTCATTGTCTGTTGTATTAAGAGATGCTTCTTAACTTGGTGTTGAAAATTGCAAAAAAAATCTAGAATATTAAAAGCACCTTTAAGTCTTCATCCCCTTTTGAGATCTCTTCTTATCCAAGTTCTCTTTACCTTCAAAACTTGATAATATTTTTCAAACCAATATTTGAGGTCGCAACCTCATTTTCATAAGGTGAACTTTTGATATTATGTTGGATAACAACAGCTTTGATTGCATTCCCCTATAGATAAAATTTCCTAGACTTCCGTGCACCTTAGATCTCAAATTTATCTCTAATAAATTGCTAATTTTGTGAACCAACTAGTTATGATCGACAAACTGGATACCAAATATTTTAAGCCTACCTTTTTATGTGTCTATGTGGAGGTTAGCATAAGCTATGCCTTCCCAACTTCTATCCTTATGATTGTTAGCTACCTACACTTGCAAGATGAGATGATCTATGATTGGACCCTTATCCCTTATCCCATGACATGTCTAAAGCACCTTTGGGCATTCCCTCTCTTACTACCAAGCAATTATGCCTCCCCTATTGTAACAGCCTTAATTTTTCTTTATTATTTTTTTTTTTTTGAGGAAGTACTCTTTGAGACGAGTCCAACGGTGTTTAGTTTATAATTTTTGGAGCTCTAAAGAATAAATTATGAATTTTTAAAGATCTGGAATAAATTTGTAATGTTGAGGATAGATTTGTAAAATTTTAAATGTCAACATAGCTCGGGCGCCCAGATCAGCAACGCGACCCGGTCCATGCCGACGGAAAACAAGCGAGAAAATAGTCAAAATTAAGGAATTTTGGGATTTTTTGGTAACTGTTTTGGAACAGCTTATAGAAATCAATTTTGGCTAATAAGCATATTTTAAATTGATTATTTTTATATTTATGGGCTTGTAGGATATCAAGAAGAATAAGAAGTGAGTAAGACAATTTATACATCAAAATTAGATAGATAAATTCCTAACCTTGTGATGTAACACATTAATATCTGTTTTAACATGATTTTTCTTACTGTCACATAGTGTTTTGGTTGTTGCATATGTTGTTGTTTATTTTTGACAATAAAATAAAAAAGGAAGAAGCTATATAGTAATGAAAGAAATAATATGAAACAAAAGGTCTTTTGATATAGCACAATTGTTTGGATTTATGATTGGAAAATGGCAGTAAAAAAATGGGATTCCTAGAAAACATTATCCTCACCACTAGGCCCACCGTGTGTCGCAGGGTATCGATCTTCAAATTAGATATCCGCCTAATGTTTACACCAGGCCCAGCGTGGTCGCAGGGTATAGGTACCATACCTGCCTGGTAGCACTAGGCCCAGCGTGTGTCGTAGGGTATCGATCTTCGGATCATACAACCACTGCACCGAGAGCTGGGAATGGTGCTGCTACAGAAGAGCCCTTTTCACGAGATGTGTGAGAAGGGGAGGGCTTGGTGTGATTCACGTTTAAAAACATGTTCTTGTTTATATATTTTGGAATTTTAGTTGGGGTTTGTTCCTTGTCCTCACTTGATGTGGTAACAGCAGAACAATTAGATTTTAATTTTGTTATCCAGTGGTACTTGTTGAGGTGGGGGCTTCACAAGTTGGTATCAAAGCTTTGGTTCAAGAATAAGTGAGAAATGGGAGTGAGGGCACCAACACAGCATATGCATTTGCATCTTTAGTGTTACTTCTCGCTTAGACATTAGTTGTCAAATAACCTATGTGGTTCTGCAAGATTGCAATATACTCCACACCATGGAAAAATCTGAATCTGAAAGTATAGAGAAGGGTAAAGAAAGAGAGCAGCAAGGAGATACGCAACACGAATTAGCGCAAACCTTAATCTCTTTGTTGCGATCAATTGGAAGCACTGGTAGCCATAGAGGAGAGGCATCTATCGACTTGGTGGTTGACTAATTTCAACAGATGCATCCTCCTTCTTTTGGTGGGGAAGATGATCCTATGATTGCTAAAAATTGGCTAGAACAAATGAATATTATCTTTGAAGGGATGTCTTGCCCAGTTGACAGAAAAGTGGCCGTGGCAATTTTGGCACTAAAAGATGTTGCCAGACTGTGGTGGAGTTCTCGACATCGGCTTCGATTTTCTAGTCGACCAATGAAAGACATCTCCTAGGAAAAATTCACAAAAGAATTTGAGCAATAGTATATGCCCCTTTCAATTAAAGCCAAAATGAGGGAGGAGTTGAATAATCTCAAGCAAGAAAATCTGTCAGTTACCGCATAGGAAATCAAATTCTCCCACCTGGCTAAATATGTGCCCCATTTAGTAACACCCGAAGAACAACTGTGTTACATGTTTCGACGAGGCCTACGGGACGAAATTCAGGCAGCTTTAGTAGCAGTCCGAACAACAAACTGTGTGGAGTTACTGGAGCATGCCCGCACGGTTGAGCTAGAACTCAGTTTAGCTGGCAGCGAGCAAAGAAGAAGAGAAGAAAAGATTTGATCCTCTAAAGTATAAATTCAGATTCATAGGAAAAAGAGGTAGTCCTAATTTTTCAAGAGAAGAAACTTTCACTCATTCAGGATCTAATAGATTCAGACCATATGAACTGAGCACTAATAGAGCTAGTTGAAGTTCAGATGGAACGAGTAGATGTGAGAAATGTGGAAGTTAGCATAGAGGAGAATGTAGATCAGAATCTATCCGACCAATCAGATGCTCCCTATGCGAAGAACTAGGGCATATTGCTCGAGATTGCCCAAAATTATTAGAACTGAAAATTGTCAGTGCTTCAACTAGTGGAGTTAGAGATGATGCAAGTCGAGGTAAAGGCCGTTGATCTACGACGACTTCAGGTGTTCCGGTTAGAGGTAGAGCGACAAGAAGGGGAGGTCAAGCACGTATTTATTCGATCACTCAGTAAGATGCTCCGCACTCTACTGACGTCATTATATAGGTATGCTAGTGTTACACAACTTACCTGTTTCTGTACTCTTTGATTGTGGAGCCTCACATTCTTTTATATCCACTACTACATCGAGGCAAATAAATGCCTAATTACACTCCATGAAAGATCTATTAGTAGTAAAAATGCCGGATGGAAACAGTATCAGTGCAGAAAAATTTACTGAAGATGAGATAGACATCGGAGGAAAGCAATTCTCAATATTGCTACACATCCTACCTCTGACGGAATTTGACGTAATTCTTGGCATGGATTGGTTGTTTGATCATAACGTAAAAATAAATTGTTATGAAAAGAGGATTGAAATCCCAATCCCTGGAGAAGATAAATTAATCTATTTTGGTTCAAGAGAGAAAAATTCCTATCATAACTATGCTCAAAGCCCAGAAGTTACTGAAGAAAGGATGTGATGGATGTCTGGTATCCATTGTGGACTTGGATCGACAATTGTCAACCCTCAGAAGTACCGATAAATAATATTTGGACGTTTTCCCGGAGGAATTAGCAAGCTTACCCCCAGATAGGGAAATTGAATTTGAAATTCAATTGATTCCTAGTGCTGAGCCAATTTCAAAATCTCCTTATCGTATAGCACCTGCTGCACTATAAGAAGTCAAAATATAACTACAAGAATTATTAGACAAAGGATTTATTAGGCCAAGTGTGTCCCCATGGGGAGCACCTATCATATTTGTGAAAAAGAAAGACGGTAGTCTTCGTATGTGTGTGGACTATCGAGAAATCAATAAAATTACTATCAAGAACAAATATCTTTTGCCTTGGATTGATTTGTTATATGATTAGTTGCATGGAGCAGTTGTATTTTCCAAAATTGATCTGTGATCTGGATATCATCAATTAAAAATCAAGCAAGAAGATGTTCCAAAGACAGCTTTCAGAACAAGGTACGGACACTATGAATTCTTAGTCTACCCTTTAGGCTAACCAATACACCAGCAACCTTTATGGATTTAATGAATCGAGTATTCAAGAAATATTTGGATCACTTTATTATTATCTTTAATGATGATATCCTTATTTATTTCAAATCCTTGGAAGAACATGGTATACATTTGCATTTAACATTACAAACTTTGAAAGGAAACCAATTATATGCCAAATTCTCGAAATATGAGTTCTGGTTATCCAAAGTCATTTTCTTAGGACATGTCAATGCAGAAGGGATCTCTGTAGATCCACAAAAGATTTCGACTATCATAGATTGGCCAAGACCCTGAACCGTGACTGAGGTCAGAAGCTTCTTGGGATTGGCTGGATATTACAGGAAGTTTGTCAATGGTTTTTCTCAGATTGTCACACCATTAACCAATTTAACACAAAAGACAACAAAATTTGAATGGAATGCAGTTTGTGAGAATAGTTTCCAAATACTGAAAGAGAAATTAACTACAGCTCCAATTCTAGCAGTGCTAGAAGGCACAGAAGGTTACCAGATATACAGTGATGCCTCGTTGCAAGGGCTAGGCTGTGCATTGATACATCAGAAGGTAATTGCCTTTGCATCTAGACAGCTTAAGCCACATGAAAATAATTATCCTGTGCATGATTTGGAGCTAGCAGCTTTAATTTTTGACTTAAAAATTTGGAGACATTACTTATATGGAATTAAATGTATGATATTTACTAATCATTATAGTTTAAAATATTTTTTCACTCAAAGGGAACTAAATTTTAGACAAAGAAGATGGTTGGAATTTATTAAAGTTTTTTATGTAGAAATTGCATATTATCCAATTAAAGCAAATGTAGTGGTAGATGCTCTCAGTAGGAAAGCTAATATTAATAGCTTATTAACTATCCCAGAAGAAAAGCAATTGATCTTTGAGATGGACAAATTGCAATTGGAATCTGAAATACAAAGAAACACGACGTCGCTAGCTCACCTATCTGTAAGGCCAGATTGGTTGATGTCTATTAAAGGAGACCAGGCTGAAGACCCAGAACTATAAAAGATAATCCACAGGGTTTACAAAGGACAAGAATCTGAATTTAAATTAGATCAGGATGGTCTACTCCGATTTTAAGATAGATTATGTATACTAGCACATCAACAACTCAAAGAATTACTATTAAAAGAAACTCACAACTCTCGATATTCCATATATCCGGGAGAGAATAAAATGTATCAAGAGCTAAGACAACAATATTGGTGGCCAGGATTAAAGAAAGATGTGGCTAATTGGGTTCAAAGGTGTTTAATTTGCCAGCAAGTCAAAGGAGAACAACAAAAGTCTAGAGGATTACTACAGTCATTGTCGATACCAGAATGGAAATGGGAGAAAATGACAATGGATTTTATAGTTGGATTACCAAGATCACCTGCATGTTATGATACAATTTGGGTAGTTGTGGATAGGCTGACAAAAAATGCTCATTTTCTTGCTATAAAGACAACTTATTTTGCTGAAAAATTAGCTCAAGAATATGTAAAGCAAATTGTCAAGTTGCATGGGATATCAAAAGTTATTATCTCTGATGGGGATCCTAAATTTACTTCTCACTTTTGGAAGAATATACATCAAACTTTTGGTACAAGTTTAAGGTTCAGTATGGCCTTTCATCCTCAAATAGATGGTCAATCAAAAAGAACAATAAAAATCTTGAAAGATTTGCTGCGACTTTGTATTTTAAATTTTGGAGGAGATTGGGAAAGTTACCGCCTCTGGTAGAATTTGCTTATAATAATAGTTATCAGTCCAGTATCAGAATGACTCCATATGAAACACTTTATGATAGAAAATGTCAATCACCTCTAACTGGAGTGACGGAAAGAAAAGAAGTTTGATAGGTCCTGCATTTGTTGAAGTAACTGAAAAGATCAAAACT
Organism: Vanilla planifolia; assembly: GCA_023846275.1. Lineage (NCBI taxonomy): Eukaryota > Viridiplantae > Streptophyta > Magnoliopsida > Asparagales > Orchidaceae > Vanilla > Vanilla planifolia. The sequence continues at coordinate 3,341,045 of CM043875.1, read as the reverse complement.
ATTCAAGGAAAAATGAAAGCAGCCCAAGACAGACAAAAAAAATACTATGATATCAAACATCGAATGATAGAATTTCAAGAGAGAGAGCATGTATTTATTAAAGTAAGTACAATAAAAGGTATCATAAGGTTTGGAAAGGTAGAAAAATTAAAGCCTAAATTCATTGGTCCTTTTCTAATACTAAAAAGGGTTGGGCAAGTGGCATATCGGCTTGCTTTACCTCCTTAGTTGGCAGGAGTAAATAATGTTTTCCATGTCTCAATTTTAAGGAGATATATTCCAGATCACTCTCATGTGATGAGCTACATGGATCCAGATGTAGAAATTAAGAAAGATTTGACTTATCCAGAAACACCAATAGGGATCCTTGATCGACAACAAAAAAGGCTAAGAAACAAAGTCATTCCTATGGTTAAAGTATTATGGTATGGTCAAACAGAAAGAGAAGCTACATGGGAAGTAGAGACAGATATGATCACTCGGTACCCAGAGCTGTTCTAAATTTTGGGACGAAATTTTTTAAAGGAAGGAAGATTGTAACAACATTAGTTTTATTTTATTTTATTTTTTTAAGAAAGCACTCTTTGAGACGAGTCCAACGGTGTTTAGTTTATAATTTTCGGATCTCTAAAGAATAAATTATTAATTTTTAAAGATCTGGGATAAATTTGTAATGTTAAGGATAGATTTGTAAAATTTTAAATGTCAGCATAGCTCGGGCACCCAGATCAGCAATGTGACCCGGTCCATGCCGACGGAAAACAAGCGAGAAAATAGTCGAAATTAAGGAATTTTGGGATTTTTTTGTAACTGTTTTGGAACAGCTTTTAGAAAACAATTTTGGCCAATAAGCATATTTTAAATTGATTATTTTTGTATTTATAGGCTTGTAGGACATCAAGAAGAATAAGAAGCAAGCAAGACAATTTATACATCAAAATCAAGTAGATAAATTCCTAACCCTGTGATGTAGCACATTAATATGTGTTTTTACATGATTTTTCTTACTGTAACATGATATTTTGGTTGTTACAGATGTTGTTTATTTTTTACAATAAAATAGAAAGAAAGAAGCTATATGGTAATGAAAGAAATAATATGAAACAAAAAGTCTTTTGATATGACACAATTGTTTGGATTTATGATTGGAAAATGACAGTAAAAAAATAAGATTCCTAGAGAACATTATCCTCACCACTAGGCCCGACGTGTGTCGCAAGGTATCGATCTTCGGATCAAAGATCTGCCTAGTGTTTACACCAGTCCCAGCGTGTGTCGCAAGGTATCGATCTTCAAATCAGATATCTGCCTAGTGTTTACACCAGGCCCAACGTATGTCGCAAGGTATAGGTACCATACCTGCCTGGTGGCACTAGGCCCAACGTGAGTCACAGGGTATCGATCTTCGAATCAGATATCTGCCTAGCATTATGTGCTTGGTTGGATGCCGGCTGGAGGTCATTTCTTGATGATGATGGGATCCAGTGGATAATGTGTCAAAAGGAATTGGACCCGATAATAACACACCTATAAGGAACTGGCATATCTATTTGGTTTTTCATCTGGCATTATATATGACATCTGTTATGGTTTTAGTTTTATGAATATGATTCATCTTTACTGTTCATGGTATCATACTTGATTAGTTATTGTGATTTATCTACTGACATATATAAAATCTCATTTAATGCTTATATCACAGGTCATGCAACTACTACACCGAGAGCTGGGAATGGTGCTGTTACAGAAGAGCCCTTTTCACGAGATGTGTGAGAAGGGGAGGGCTTGGTGTGATTCACGTTTAAAAACATGTTCTTGTTTATATATTTTGGAATTTTAATTGGGTTTTGTCTCACTGTTAGGTCATCACCTTGGGTTTTGTTCCTTTTCCTCACTCGATTTTGTAACAACAGAATAATTTGATGTTAATTTTGTTATCTAGTGGTACTTGTTGAGGTAAGGGGCTTGACACCTATATTTCTCAATAGGCTCTGATTTTATCCTAACCATCTTCAAAGATCCATTCAACTAGCTTTGTGAACTCATGACTAGCCCACTCCCGAACTCGTGGTCATGGTCATGGCAACTTGCAAGGTAATGCTTTTATTTTTCGTGGCCATAACCATCGAAATTCTTTACAAAATAAATTTTCAACCATTATTGGTTTCTAACACAAACACTTGTTCTACTCCCTACTAGATAATATTATTGACCTCTAGACCTACAACCCTTGGCTTCTGCTCCTACCTATTTTCCAAATGTCTCACCAATTAGAAGAAAAAATAAATCTAGATTAGCTAACTTTGCAAATATTTTCTTTCTTTTTTACTTTCTATAAACCTTCTTATTGAAACTAACACTCTATATGCAAAAAACTCCCAATAGAATATCTATATATCATGTGAAGTCTGGGTACCCTATTGTTATAGTAATAAAATTGAGTTATATTTTTGTATTCTTCAAAGAAAAGGTATCATTTGTGAATAGAAAAAGAAGAAATTATGAAAGTTATTAGATGAAGTTTTTGTGCTTTTGAAATTGAAAAAAAAACTCGTGTCACCAACAAATATAGCCTAAATTCTCATACTTAAGCTCATATGACATTTCGATCAAGCTTAGTGTAATTATTGTTTATGACTTATGAGACAATTGTTGAGCATTTGCTAACACCTCTAGGTCTCGGCCATTACTAATCTTCTGCCAACAAATCCAAGATATTACTAACCTCGGTCATTAATAATTCTTCGAAGTCATGCATAGCATATATAAAGGCCTTGTAAACAGATCTTTGAGCACTTGAAAAATAAAGTGTAGAGCCAATACCAACTTTTGTAATACATTCATAGACATGCACCCATATATGCATCTATGACATTCAAAATCCTGTGAAATGCCATTAAATCTATACAATTATCATAAATGGCATGAAAATCGCATGGGCTATGACTTGGCTACCATGAAATACTTTGTGCATGGCTTCCCAAATCTCCAATACCAACTAGTCTCTATTGATTATCTTCGATGTCATCGAGTTAGGAAGTGATGCATGCATGGTGAAGTTGCCATTAAACACCTCATGCATAGCTCTGTCGATCATATATGATGCTACCCAGCCTTTTCTCGGCCATTTTTTACATTGTCAAACCTATATTACATAAACGATAACAACTCTTTAAAGTGAAAGCACAAGAGATATGTCTTAAGAAAATAAGAGAAGCCTTTGAAAGCACCCTAAAACACTTACAACACAATAATCAACTCATTAGACCTTCACATGATTATGCCTTCTTGACATCCTTCAACATTTAGAAAACTTTTCTCGATATCAATGCCAATCAATCATAAATTTTCAATTGCAACCACCATAAAAAGTTCAGTCCTATTGCCAATCCAAGGAGAAAGGTTCAAATCTTTCTAAAAGGTGCAAGCTCAATGTATCTTCACCTATAAATACTTTGGACCACACACAAAGAGTTGGATCCAAATCCTAAAGCAACACAACTTCTTGGAACGGAGGGACCACTTGTCATACCAAATTATGAGGTAAACTCAATGCATCTTTTCCTATAAATACACCTTTGGACCACACATAAGGAGTTGGATACAAATCCTAAGGCGCCATGACTTATTGAGAGGGAGGGAGGGACCATTCATCGTGTCAAATTATGAGGTTGCCTTGAAGAAATCTATCCATGCTAAGGCTCCCATTCAAGAAAGTTATCATTTGTTTCTCTGTTTTTTCATTTTTTCTCTTCTTATTGACTATTCAAAAAAGCTATTCTTAATTTTTCTTTCCCATAAAGGATTTTCTACATAAGAACAAAATGTTTTCATTCCACAACTAGTAGATCTCTACTAAAAACATACATCAACATGTTTGACACTATTTGTTTCAAAATTGAGAAGAAAGATTAAAGTCGTTGTGAGCAAGATGCATAAAACTAAAGTAGAAGACCAAATGTTGGGGAGATCCTCCCAAAGTTGAAAATGTTAAAGCAATTCAATCTCAAAGGTAGAAAAAAAGGACTACATGAGGTACCACAATCAAGAATGATGTCCCACATCTTACCAAAAAAAGAAAAAAGAAGAAACTCCTCTCAAAGCCCATAAGATGAAAGCTAATCCAAACCATTTAAGAAGAAAAATTCCTAAAACAAAGAGATAAATACTACTGCCCCAAGGAAACTTGAAAACCTTAATACATACTTAAGGAGATAATTGTTGATCAAGGGATTTATTGTAGGTCAACTAAACTATCCAATAATCCACATTTAAATAGGATTCAAGAAAGGTCATTTGACAAAACTTTATCGAGCGACACATGTAGTGCCGGCATAGGACAATGTGACAGTAGCACATATGACAATGCGTGTGACAACTCATGGGACATGCCAGACAGTACACAAGGAAGTAAGAACATACAACACTAGTGGGATCCATGGGCTCACAAGGGCACACCTACTGCCACAAATAGAATGCAAAAGCAGCTCCAAGCAAACCACATGAATCATAGACGAACAAAAGCCACACAATCCACGTGAGTACAAAAAGGTGTGCAAGCATAGTTTCTTCGTAATAGATAAAGAAATCAATATTTTTAATAAAGTATCATACCCAAGATTTTATAAAAAGAGTGAATAAGGATGAAACAAGACACTCTCATCTTTTGACAAAAAAACTCACTTTTAATCTTTTAGTTCTTTGGACATTTCTTCTTAGTTTCATTGCTATAACTCTGACTTAAGCTCCCTATCATGGGCTTGGAGCAAGATACCTTGTTGACAGATCAACTTTCAAGCAATGCGAGCAAGAGACCACTCCCCACTCTTTTGTATGTAGGAAATCTAAGAGGTAGTCCAGCCTCTAGCAAAGAAAAACGTAAGTATGTGTTCATTTGAATTAAATACTTGTTAAGCAATAATCTTGCATGGGACTAACATACAATAAGCTAAGTACAAGAAAAGTTTCATTGTGAATTATTTGCATAAAAACTTGCATTGTATGCATATATCATAAAACCATGGAGTATGGAACCTCTACCCATTACTTAAAAATTCCATCACCAACAAGCTAGTCTCAAAAAAAGTATTAAATATGAGCATATAATGTTTTTACAACAAAAACAAAAGTATGGTGTCAAAAGGTCCATGCAAACCTCATAATCAACTAAGCCTTAAACAATTTTTGCACATTAGAGTTGTTCACTAGCTCAACACCACCAAATTCAAGTGTTGGCCACATAATCTTGGCATTGATCATGCATTGTTGACAATAGTTGAACTCAACAATAAAAAAGCACAACCAGTAATCATCAAACTTCATTGAAACAATCTTATCTAACCTTGACGTGGGTTTTGATTGAAATAGAGTCAAACTAAGAAAGAAAGGATAAGAAAACAACAAAGAAAGCTAGAAAAATGAAAGGTAGATATTGTTATACTAAGTATAAATGATGACAAATACAATGGAGATGTAAAATTCTAATCCAATTATTAGAATCTTACAAAATGAGCATTAGACACCATGATCCAAGGGCTAAATTGATCTATAACTGGAGATTGAAATGTGGTCAAGATGCATTGCCCATAAACCTCTATTCTCAACAAGCCTTCATCTCTAGAAAGGTGAAACCCTTACGAGCAAAGCATCATTGTATAAAGTGGATCGGAACCTTCCACTTTCACAACAAGTTCTCTATTAACCCATCCACCTCCAAGTCACATTCAAGTCTCGAAGGTTCAACCTTAATATCCATATTCGCCTCTGTAGAACGACCTTCAAAGAAAGTGAATGAGAATAACCTTTCAAATAAGGAATCCAATGTTCATAGTTTGATTTTTTAGGACCTCATGGCATTTCAAAGAATAATCAAGGAAACTTTGACTTCCCTTCCGTAAGAAAATCATCTCTTGGAACATGTTGACCCAACCAGTGATTACTAATCTCTTGGCCTTTCAAATGTTCAATCATTTGAGACTAAGGCAGATCAAAGGAAGAGACAAAAGAAAGGAGGCGACCCAAGTGAGCCTTTGCTTAAGAAAAAGGATTTTTTTTACAATTATAATGTTTGTTGTGGCTCCTAATCTAGAAATGGAAAACTTTTCTTTCATCAACTTCTTCATTCCACTTGAAATAAAAAACACAACTTTTCTAGGCATAAACTTGTCTTAAAATTTTTTAGAGTCATTAGACTCCCAATGCTTTTTCTTGATAATCTCATGGAATTGAGATGTTTCCAAAAAAGGAACTCTAAAACCTTATTTTTTGACAATTTACATCATGAGAGAGTAAGAATTCTACAATTTGTTGTATTTAGTTTTTCAAGGCAACCTCAAAGTAACCTTTCCTAAAAAATTCTTGCTTAAAATCTCAAAGAAATAATTGAAATATTTCATATTCCTTAAATTAAGAAAGGTAATGAAGACGTCTTATTGCACAAGGAATGTAAGGGTTGCATTGATTGAGGCGACAGTGGAGAATTTTTAAATCGTCTTCACATAAGAGCCCAAGTCAATATAGCAACCTTTTTTGCATTGTGCACGTGAGAAGAAGAAAATTTCAACATTCTAGAATGATGTCATAGATGGAGACAACCATTGCTAATTTCAATAACAATTCTTTCTTCATTTAGTAGATGACTGAAAATTAGTTCTTATGTCAAGCATGAAACATTAAGCCATCTTCATACCATTTCCATTGGGGTGGGATCATTGTCGTCCACAAGCTTGATGAGGCTCCCAATTCTGGCCATTGAAGAAATTATGTGTGTTCATAGAATTGTTCAGTTGCAGTTTATTTTTTCCATCCCAACCACATTTCATAGATATCTTTAAGAATTTTGAGAAGATTTTGGCATAGTTGGCATCTAAAAAATGGGCATTACATTCTTCTCTATCAATGTTCAACTAGAGAAAGGGAAGATCAAACCCTTGATTTGTTGAAGAATATATTCTATTTTGCTAAGAACCTTTAATTTAAAAAAAATTGCATATAAAAAATCAATTGAGTAAGAAGTTCTTCATTTTAGCTCAAATTGACAACAAAACATTGAAAAAGAGTTTTTAAGAATATTTTAATAGAGTTTTTGAAAAGGGTACTTTATATGAGTGAAAAATAAGTTATAAAAATTATTCAATAATTTTTTTTTGCACTTTTGAGGTTGAAATGGAAAGAGTGTTTTAAATAGTTGTCAAACATAGCCTTTATCCTACTTGCATTCCATCTAGTGCAAAAGACACATGATAATGACAAGAATTTCCAAGGATATTTTCAACTCTCTGATATTCCCTATCACACCCAAAATCTTGATGTATGTCAAAACCTCAAAATCAGGAGAGACTAATCCATTGTCATAACAAAGACATTATAAGATCAAGACATATGATAGAATGTATTAATGACATTACAGAGTCTGTAGCAGGATATTTTCAACTCTTTGAAATACTCCATCACACTCCAAAACTTAATGAAAGTCAATAACTTAAAATCAGGAGAGACTAATCCATTGATATAACAAAGACATTATAAGATCAAGACATAAGATAGAATATAATAACGACATTATAGAGTCAGTAGTCTGATACAACATCCAGTATGCCCAGGGTAATCTTACACAAAGTACACAAGGTAGGGCTACCTTAGGAATGATAAGCAAGCTGCAACTGCAGTCGCGTAGAACATAAGTGGAACACGATCTCCACTGGTTACACTTTATTCTAGCAAAGCATAAGTAAAAGAAAGCCCGTCAAAAGGCTCGATAAATAACCGTTACCACATGGTAAAATCAGGTAGGACATCCATTCCTCAGGGAAAGGGGAAACATAAGTGAAACATCCTTGCACCTTACTCATGACATTATTTGAACCAAGCATCAATTCACTGAGAAACACAACTGTCCCCCATCAAAATGAAGAAACAATTAATATAATTATCAATTTTGGAAGAATCGATTCCAAAAGCTGAAGCCCATTTCTCTCCCAAAAAAGCAATATAGTAAGTTAAATACAAGACCAACGCAATTTACCTGAGAGGATTACCCTGGTTAAAGCCGAAGCTACAATTGACAACCATGGCCACACAGAAGGCGATGAAGAGCACCAAAAAGAACACATCCCTGCATTTCCGTTTGTGCTTGATGATCCTCTCCCCAATAGCCACCTCACCTTCTCCAGCGCCGGAATCGCCTCCCGGAAACCTCGCCATCATCGCACCCAGCGGCCTTTCCATCGACGCCGACCCAGTCACACAAACAAAGCGAAGAGAGAGAGAGAGAGAGAGAAATGGAGCAGTAAGTGCAGTGAGGGGAACGAAAGAAAAACAAAAAGGTGAGCTTCTGTTGGTCTTGCGGATCAACGTATCCGCGAATGAGACGAGAAAAATGCTGTCGGATGTCAATCCGGATCTTGTTTCGGTGGAGTTGTCTGGCGAGTTTAACCTTACTTGAAGGAGCAACGTACCCGCGGGACAGGGCGGGAGAGAGAGAGTGTGTAGTGGAGCTGCTTTATGCTACTGGCTAAAATATTTAACTTTTTTTAAATAAATATTTACATTAAAAAATATGATAATAAAAAAGGTAAAGTTATATAACTTATTACATACGTGTAAAAATCAGTTGAAATTATTATTTATTTATTAGATTACCTCATACTATATTTGAAATGCCTAAAACAAAATATTAGTTTGATTAACAAAAAAAGTATAGTTTTTTAAAAATATCATTTTTAAATGTTATTAAAAAACTATATATTTGATAAATATATTATCGATATTATAAAATCAATAAAGTAATATTTGACTTCTTATTAAAACAAAAAAATAATATTTTTATAATAAACTAATGTTTTTCTTTTTATATTTAATTTGAATATTTCCTTTCTAAAATGTTATTAAATAAATTTTAAAAAAAATTAGACATTGAATTAAAAAATCCTTAACAATTCCAATTTTAGCATAATTAACAATTTTTTAACTTTTTAACAAATAAGACAAACCTAATGCGATCCATTCTTAAAATTGAGTATCAAATTAATTTTATTTTATGAATTTAATTTAGTTTATAATATTTAATGAATTTTCATAGTCATTTAGTGAAGCAATAATGTTCAGTGATATTTAACTAATTTGTAGAAAATAATAATTTTCTGTTGAGATAAATATTTTGGGCATGAGATGAAATTTTAAGAATTAGATATTTATTTGGAACATAAAAAAAATACTAAAAACTAATTCCCTGGTCGAGTGTAAAAAATAATACAATTAATGTATTTAAAAGAGGCATTGAATATGTTATCAAGACAGAAAACATTAATTTTGATTGATATTTATTTCATTTCTATGCTATTAAAAAATATATTTATACATAAAAATGTATTATCACAAAATAAATATATGAAAATTTGATGCATAAAACATAATATTGTTCCTTTTTTCAAAAGCATCAAATAAATGTATATTTATTATTTTATTGTCTCCATTTTTTTCCTTTTCTTTATTAAAGAAGCATATGACAAAGGACAAAATAACTATGTTATGCAAAATAAATAAATTATTAAAAATAATCCCAAAAAACTTTCATTATTAGACAAGTTGGTTTCAATGTAAGAATCTTTTATATAAATTAAATATACTTTTATTTAGTTATGTCTATTTTTATTTGATGTATTAAAATAATAAATAAATAATCATTCCAATACATAAGATCTATTATGATTTTTTGGCATAATGGCTTAAATGCATTGCAATTTACAACAAATGCATATAACAATGATATAAAAAAAGATATGATTTATTATAAGAATCATGATTCTTTAAAATATTTTAATAGTTATTTTTGTTTAAACATATGCATTATAGCTTATATATAAATATATGTAAAAGAATTTTGGTTATTAACAATGTTAGTTATGTTTGGTCTTAGGTCAACATGACACTTCAAGAATAAAGATGAATTATCATCCTAAAAACTTTTATATTGAAAAATTAAAAACTTATTTTTAAAATTCTTAATTCAATAATACAATAAATTAGAGCATTCAATACAAGACAATTATAAAAGTAATAAGTAATATAGATGAAATGACATAAGCAAATTTCAAGTAATTTAACTCTACCTAATGAAGTTATATTTATCTCTAATACAACCAAACTTAAGCTTAATTATTTCTTTCCCTCCTTCATTGTAATTTGTAGATAACATTTTACAATTGTGTCCTTTTTTGTGGGGTTAAGATAAGACACAAACATTCCCGTAGGCTATTTACAAGGCCAAAACAGTCTATCTAAAGTCGTTTTTAAATGGGCTCAAAACTAATATCTCTTCATACTATCATGACTTAAAATAAGTCTCACAATAAATTATAAAAATTTATTAAGAAGAATAAAAGCTTTATCCAAAAAATAATTAGATAAATATAAAAATAACTAGATAAACACATTGAATTAGAAAGTTCTCAATGTAAGTATAGCATTCCTATAATAGAGGATATAAATTATACTTCTTTTGAAAGGTAAGAAGATAATGAATGCAATAATTATAAATTAGGATTCGACAACATCTCACTTAGGGATTGTTCTTATTTAATTACTATTAAATACTCAATTTATTGATAAATAAGTTAAGTAAAACGATAATATTATTCATTACTATTAAAAAGTATATATTTAATAAAAAAAATATTATAAAATTTTTAATTATAATTATAAAATAATTAAAATGTATATAATTTAATATTTTTCAAATAAAATATTTAATTTTGTTATATTAAAATGTGTAGAATTACCTTCAAATATAGATTTTTCAACAGTAATGTTTAAAACAAGTGTGCCACAATCTTTGATAAAAGCGACTTGTCGTTATTTGCAGAGTGTGAATATTATTTTTTAATTACTATTTGTTAATTATTATTTATTTTTAAAATTAATCTTTTATACAAAAAATACTTTTACAATTATAATTAGTCATTTGTCAGAGCCCATTTAAAATAAATTCTTAAATAAAAATTACTTTAGTTAATTTACATTGCAATTTTTTAATTACTTACAAGTAACATAATATATGACATTTTAAGAACTTCTAAAATAACATATTAAAATTATATTATTTATTATAGTATATACTTTTTTTTTTACATTAAAGATTGATACCTGAAGAAATAAAACAACAAAAGCGAAGTCATATCCATTATTCGCCGACGGCTTGATTTCGGCATTCGAGTTCATGGTGAACACGTTGTGCATTACCTACAGATGGTCTCGTTGGGAGAAGATGGAGGAAATGGCCGAGTCGTAAAGCTTCTCGCTTTCTAGAAGAAGAGCCAACACAGAGCTGCACAACAGACAAGGAAGACCCAAATCTGCCGCAGCCAGCTTTCCGCTATCATCTCCTGCCTCCTCGACCTCGGGCTTCCCGCAACCATGGCCGGCGGCGGCTGGAAGTATAAACCCTCTTGGTTCCTGAACGCCCATGGAAGAATCGCAAAGGCCAACTCACCCAGCACTACGCCGGCAGTAGAGTGCAGGACTCCCATGTAGTTCCTACTGCCGGCGCCGTAGAAGTGGTGGTTTTGGGGCCTCTGTCTCTGCCCCGTTGGTACCCGGCGATCGTAGGCGGTGCGGGCCACGGGGCTCCGGCTAACTCCCGGCAGATAGTGGGCGGTCGCGGCCGACCGACGGCCATATAGGGGTATGAGGGTGGAGTCAGAAAGGGAGGATTTGCATACCGGGCAAAGGCGAAGCCCATCGCCGACGGTGGATACCGTGGGATGAAGCCACCTGTAGATGCAGGACCAGCAGTACAGGTGGCCGCAGAGGGTAACTACCGGGTTAGCGGCGACGTCGAAGCAGATGTTGCAGTCGAAACATGCGTTCGCTGCGGGCGACTTCGTGTCCTCTGATCTACCTTGGCAGACAAAATCCGGAAAGTCTTCCGTGAAACCCCCTTCCACTTCCATATTCTTCGATTCGGAGATGAATTCGATCCCTTTTTGTCGCTACAAACAGAAATTGATGAGCAAATAATAGGCCATGGATCCGAATCAGAAGAAATCAAACTCATTCGAAATCGAAATTTACCATAAACCTAATTGAAGTGATCGACAGAAGATTTCCTTAGCTCGTCCACCTGTGTTGTCTTTAATTCAAAGGGTCCACTTGCATTTACCCTCTCGAAACGAACAATTCCTATCTCCGAGTATATAAAGTTTGTCCAATCCCTAGACGACAGCACGTGGAGACAAAGAAGCAGGGCAAAAGAGCCAAAGGCGGAGATCGTTTCAAGAAAGTTGCCTTACCGTCGGGGATTCACCGTCGGCGAGTTACAGTATCGGAGGTGGCGGGGATGGCCGAAGAGGGAGTGAACCCGAGATATCGGTTGAAGCTGGAGACGGTCGACGGCGGAGGGGAGAACTCTCCTTAAGTGGCGGCCAATCCAATTTTGTTGCTACGGGGGTAGATTTTTTTTGTAAGGTCGCGTCACCGACCAATGTGATCCGTTGAATTCATCCCCTTTGTGCCAACAAAATTAACCAAGCGACTCCACTGGAATGATTGGAAGACGTTTACTGGCTCACCGGTGGTGTTCATATCATTAAATTAATTAGCCTAGATAATTTTTCTTTATATTTTGTAAAAACAACAATTGTAATTATTAAAAGCACCTTTAAAAAAATATAAAAAAATATACATACATACTATCTAAAAGTAGAAAATTTGATACAAAAACTTTAAACTATAAATTTATTGTTATCAAACTAGATTTTAGGTATTGATTTTCATTTTAATCTTAAGATAATAATTAATTGATATTTACTATATTTTAAAAATTGATAAACATTAATTTTGATATTGTATTGTTATCTATAATAATCATTCAAATGTCATATTATAAGATGATGAAAATTTCTATAATAATAAATATATAATTCACTATTGCTTTTTTAACACTTTTGTTTGATTATTTTTTTAAACAAAATTTAGCATTTATAATTTATTTTCTAATCAATCACTACTTGTTAATCCTAGCTATTAAAAATATAGATTTGATTTTGTATAAATTTTAGACAAGTTTTTCGATAATCAAATTTGCTCATGTTGTAAAAAAATAAAGTAATTTATTATATTATTAACTATTAATTATATAGTAATATTATATAAATGCTTATTACATTTTACATTATTTTTTTTATCCCAAAGTTTTCTCATTATAGCAATTGTTATTATTTTAATACTATTTCAAAATTTTTAATTAATTTTCACTTTTTAAATTTATGCCCTTTATTTTTTATATATATTAAATATCATATTTTTATATGATTAATATTTTCATAATATTATCAAATAAATAGATCTCAATAATCAATTAACAAATAATTATTAAAAAAATGGGCATATAATCATCACAAAAAGTTGAGCATAAGGAAGAAGTTAAGCTAGATCACAAGATAAATGAGATAAATGAATCAATTTCAACTACTGAGTAATCATCCAAACTAAAAAAACTAAGAGATAAAATCACCATTTTTAATAGTGTTAAAAAAGAAAAAATTAATCATGAAAGACTAACTATGATGAACGGGCTAGAAGGAACTCCTCATATCAACAAAGTTGCAAGGTACGTGACGATAAGGTAGGGCAATGATCAATAAAGATGAAGGAAGAATTATAAATGTCATTATCTACATTTACAAAAAGGTTAGTAAGAAGAGAAACACGGATGAGACATCATAAGGGTTTTGGTTGTGAAAGAGAAGGAAAACAAGAATGATATATTGAATGTTACAATAGATGGTGATGAGTTTACTTAACCTTTGTTAACATGACTTATGAAGTAATTATTAACCCATTTAATTAAGTAGGGATTTAAATATTAACAGTACAAGAACGTTGAGATCTCGACGGCCGCAGACGATCGGCTAAAGCTCCGATGGTGAAGGTCGTGATCGGAGAAGAATCCCAACTGAAATCTGCCGAGGATCGGCTTTTGAAATCCTCAATACTTGCAGAAGTATCATCTATCTACAGTCTTCATCTTATTTTCCTTCTATTCGTAAAACTTCCGTGTTGGTTACTGTCGACCTTTGATGCGAAGGTTGGCATCATAGTTGGAAAGCTAAGCACCAATTCGGAAAAAGGGTTCGTGTATTCTGTGATCCCGACTCCGTCCACTGATGCGGGAAACCCTGCGTGTTCGCTGAAGGCGGAGGCCGAAGGCAGAGGGGACAGGAAGAAGGGAGCAAAAGGAGGCAAATCGTTGGCGGAGGCAAATCCTTCGCTTTTGATCGATGGAGAATGGGTGGCTGAGCACGCTCGACAGGTAAAAAGGTGGAGAAATCGTTATTTGTAGGTGCCGAGATTTATTATTTGCGAGTATTCTGACTGCAACCGGGGATTGTTTGAGAAATTCTTGACAGTGATTAGATATTGTTTAATATATATTCTACTAATCGTCGTTACTTCGGCGTTTGTTTCAGGTGTCGAGAATGCTTTTAGGTGGTATGAGTGTTGTTGGGATTTATGTTTGGTCCTCGGAGGCCGCCTTTAAGGCCACTTCTACTTTAGTTTTCTCACAGGTATTTGAAATGCTTCTTTCGTTACGGTTTAAGTAGCTTATATGCATTTTCCTTAGGCATTGCACTCACTGATGGTAGAATGGTCATTGGATAATTCTAAACCACTTAAACAATTCTATGCTATCCTTGTCTATCCTAAAGCCTGTAAAGTTTGTAAAGTTCCTAACACAAGTATAATGTGTAGATTTACTAATACCCACTTGAAGATGTCTCATATTTTTTTGTAAAACTTGAAAATATCACCACAAATTCAATATATTTGAACTGAAGATATTTTTTTTGTAGAATAGGATGCATTTTCTTCTTCCTTGGGCATTGCTTTCATTGAGAGAGGAATGCTCATTAGATAAATCTAAACCAATTATAAAACTTTATGTTAACCATATTTACCTTAAAGCTTGTAAAAGTAGGTGAAGTTCGTAACAAAAGCATTTGTTAATACCCACTAGAAGGTGCCTCATGTTTTTTGGAGGACTTGAAGATACCTTTACAATTCCATATATTTGAATTGTAGATAAATATTTTCATAGAATTTGAAGATATATTTGCATCTTAAATATTACACTCATTGAGAGTGGAATGGTCATTGACTAAATGTAAATCAATTTAATAATTCTATGTTAACTATGTCCTAAAGTTTATTAAAGATGGCAAAGTTCCTAAAACAAGTGTAATGTGCACATCTATTAATATACACTAGAAGATATCTCATATTTTTAGTAAAACGTGAGGATATTATCCCAAGTTCAGTATATTTGAACTGAAGATATGCATTTTCGTAGAACTTGATATATTTGTGTCTTAAGCATTGTTTTCATCAAGAGTGGAGTGCTCATTGGATAAATCTAAGCCAATTATACAATTCTATGTTGACTATGTCTATTCTAAAGTTTGTAAAAGTTAGTAGAGTTTCTAATAATGGGCACATTTACTAATACCCACTAGAAGATGTCTCATAGTTTTTCATAGAACTTGATGATACAATCACACTGCAATATATTTGAATTGAAGATAATTTTTTTCGTAGAACTTGAGAATCTATTTGCATCTTGCTTAGGCATTGTACTCATTGAGAGTGAAATGGTCATTGGATAATTCTATACCGATTGTACAATTCTATTCTAACCATGTCCTAAAGCTTGTAAAAGTTGGCATAGTGCCTAATACAAGTATAATGTGCACATTTGCTAATACCCATTGGAAGATGTCTCATATTTTTTTTTTCGTAGAAGTTGAAGATATCATTACAATTAAATGTATTTGAATTTAAGATAAATATTTTCGTAAAACTTGAGGATATATTTGTGTCTTCCTTAGGCGTTGCACTCATTGGGAGTAGAATGGTTATTAGATAAACCTAAACCAATTATACAATTCTATGTTAACAATGTCCTAAAGCTTGTAAAAGTTGGCAAAGTTCTTAATACAAGTATAATGCGTACGTGTACTAATGCCAATTGGAAGACGTCTCATATGTTTTTGTAGAATTTGAAGATACCATCACAGTTTAATATATTTGCAAAATTAATCTTTGAGTAACTTTGTTGGCATGATTCTAAGTTCCATAATGGTGAATTGCGTCAGGAATTCTTAGAATATTCATCTCGCTGTGGTATTCGATGTATGTATCAGCATATATTTGTATGTGCATGCATGGGATTTGCTTTGTGAGGTTATAATCATTAGTCAAATTCCTTCCATTAGGTGACTTCCTCATAATCCAGTATTTGCTATTTTCTGATTCTTGAAACAGTTATTAGTTTTATTGCAGGTAATCAGGGGGGTTGCACAAGCCTTACCAGCTTTTGAAAGCAAAACAAATGAAAGGCTTCTTGTTCATATCTCTTACAGCCCAAGAAGGTTGGTGGCCTTGATCAGTTTTATCGCATAACAAGAGTATGGCCTTGAAAGATCAAAAGGGTTATTTGCATTCATATTCCTTTTTTCCTTAAAGTTCAATATTTTATTTTCCTGGATTATGATGCTTGATTTTTCCTGTTATTGGCATGAAATCTATACGTTGTTAACAAAACTGAAAAGGCTTCTTTATACAAAGAGTATTTGTCATGCTAGAAGTACTTTATAGAATTATCACCTTTGGCTGAATGTATGAACAATTTTTCTCATATAAAATCCTCCACATCTTGTTGTCAGGTAAAGAAATATTAACTGAAATAACAATAGCTTATTAGCAAACAGGAAATTCTTCTTTGGTTTCTCACATCATTAAATATTGGTGTTTTATTAGATGCTGATTATAAACTTATGTGCCATAACTGATAGGTGGGCTTGTAGAAATTTTTCAGTAGCATCTGCTG